>CAVLJG010000004.1:64957811-64976864 GCA_963669975.1 Acanthoscelides obtectus
AAGCATTTGCTATCATCGCAATGCCATTGACCAGGCTGACAGAAGGGAAACGCAAATTCCAATGGGATCAGAATTTCCAACAAGCTTTTACCCACTTGAAAGAAGCTTTAACAAGCGCCCCTATACTCCGCTAGGCACTGCCAGAAGGCAAGTTTATGTTAGACACTGATGCTAGCAATGTGGGCAAAGAAGAGAAGGTCATTGGGTATTTTAGCAAAACACTGTCCAAACCAGAGCGTAACTATTACGTTACCTTGAGGAAGTTGCTGGCCGTAGTAAAGGCCAGGCCAGAAAACAAATACCTTTGTGGCAGAAAATTCTTACTCCAGACCGATCACGCAGCTTTAAAATGGCTTCTCCAGTTTAATAATCCAGAGGGTCAAGTTACAAGACGGATAGAGAGGCTGCAAGAGTTTGACTTCGACATCGAACATCGAGCGGGAAAAATTCATGGAAATGCAGATGCCCTATCGAGGAGACCCTGTTTAGAGGATTTTAAGCATTGCCAACGGGCAGAGGAGAAAGACGCAAAGGAAACCAAAAGCTTCCATGCGCCAATACAACGTGGGGATCCCCTTTGAAAGGATTGCTATTGATGTGGCGGGACCCTTTCCAGAACGTGAATCAGTGAATAAATACATCATTGAGATAATGGATTACTTCAGCAAATGGGTTGAGGCGTACGCTCTGCCAAATCAGGAAGCCTCTACGATAGCCGATACTTTAGTAAAGGAATGGGTCTGTCGATTTGGTGTACCTTTAGAGTTGCATTCGGACCGAGGGCGCAATTTAGAGTCAAATTTGTTCCAAAATATGTCAAGTCCTTAGGATTAAGATCAAGGCTACTGCCTTACACCCGCAGTCAGATGGAATGGTGACTGGGATAGCTTTCGTCACCTCCTCTTATTGACTTACCGATCGTCGAATCATGAAACCACGAGATCCCGGCTCGAATAGTTATGCGAAGAGAACTTCCTATCCCATGCGATCTAAAGTTTGGCTGTCCACCAGGAACTGATGTTGCCGGAGAAGACTACATAAGTGATCTGCGTAGAAGAATGAACGCCATCCATAGCCAGGTTCGTGTTTCAATTCGAAGTGCCAGCGCCACGATGAAGGAAGCTTATGATGTTAATGCCAAAGACCAGAGGTATGACAACGGTGATATGGTTTGGCTTTACGACCCAAAGAGGCGAAAAGGGCTGCGCGCCTAAACTTCACTCATCCTGGAACGTGCCATATAAAGTTCTGGAAGCCATCAATCATGTTCTCTACAGGATTCAGAAGGCACCACGTGGTAAAGCCCGAATTGTACATTTCAATCGACTTGCCCCTTATCATGAAAACAACGTAGATGGGGCGGAGCGGCAAATCCAACCAGAACCGAACATGACATTTGACCAATTTATGCTAATGGCCATAAGAGTCGGTATGGCGTGACACGTGAAGTACAGCAAGATCTGTTTACCACTTCACCAGAGTAGCCCTGGCCACACTATGTGGCTCCACTTGCGAATGTCGAGAGGCATAGCAAAGGTCTTAAGAGGTTTGGAAGAGTGCACGAGCTGCGACGATCTAACCCGGAAGTCGGAGAAGTACTCCAGATAACTGAAGAGGGTATCAACCGAAAGATCTATTTGGTTACCAAGAAAGCTTCGTGCCAGAAACCGAATTAGGAGGATGTCTGGAACGCTTGGTGTTCTCTTAGAGAAGTGTTGCTTGTCGAAGACCTGAGAAAACTGGCAATACCTAAGCTGGCATGTGGACTGGACAACCTGGACTGGAGAATCATCCGAGGCATGCTCGAGGTAGTCTTCCGGTATACAGGCATTCGATTTCTGGTATGTTGTCACAATCCTAGACGGCTACCTTCTGGAAAGAGTGTGGATTGTTACTTCTTCAAGAACTCCTACTGCAAGAAAGGGCAGTCGTGCCTATATATATATATATATCCACCGCCAGTAAGATCATTCCGGGACGAAATGACTTTAGGAATGGAACAGTGTAGTACGAATGAATCGTACCGTTGGCGCCTACTCGCGAGCTGCTTCATGGCCAATCTCTGTTGGGGACCGTGCCAGCCACTCTCCTTTGGTGGCAACATCTGTCGAGGACCGTGCCAGTGACTCGCCTTCCAGATCGACTCGAAGTGACCTCGAATATTCTAGACTTCCGCTTTGTGGCTCGCTGGACTCTTCTCGAATCGACGGCCGGGAGATGGAAGCAGAGTGGAGTATAGTTCAGTCATTGGCGCGACATAAGAATTAGTCATACATAAATAGTGGTGTACATAAATGTTCTATCAAGTTAAATACATTAGTGCATGTCTTTTTGTGGAACCCAGTGTTTTAATCCACACCCAAAAGAAACCACAAAAACGCTACACTGATGCGTTAAATATGTCTTAATAGTTGCGTAGAATTCCCGGGCGGTTGGAACTTTATTAATAAACTAATACGAAAAAAATGCGGTAATTTTTTACCCTCAAATACGATTTCAAAAATGATCACGATCCTCTGAAACGTCAGAATATGTATATGTAAGTATGAACGATTGTCATTTTTTTGTTTTTGGAATCTTTCTCCGCCGCCACTGGACCAATTTTCAACATCTACAAATCTTTTTTGTCCTTGGCATAGTAGTAACCTTGTGTAAACATTTCTTACTAGCGGACTGACAGAGGTACATACAACAGGAATGAGTGACATGGTTTTTCGTGATGTACATGTCATATAACATCCAAAAAATATCACAATCGAAATTTTACGCGATTACAATGCTTGCTCGTCAGTATGGTAAAACGAAAGTACACTATGCTATTGCATTATGAGTTTATTTAGTGAATATTTTTGTTACAGCTGCAGGCAGCCAGGGTTTGGACGATTCGACTAACACACACAACATATCAACAACAACATCTAATGGTAGTAGCGATAACGAATTTTTTTAGTATTTTTTTTACTCTTTGATAAAAATTCGCATAACACGTTATAGAAAGTGCAATTGATGAAAGACGTAATTATTTTGAATTTTTTGTTTATCAGGTTTAGTTTGTTAATTTTGCATCTCTTGAAGAGGTAATCACACTTTCATTATTATAAATTTATTACTCTTTTAGAATTCTTTATTTTAGTATGTCAATCCTTAGATAAATTTTTGAGTGTATATTTCAGTTAAATACCAAGAAATTATAATGTTGGTAGTTTTGGTAAATCAAATTGTTCATTTTGTATGATGTATCTGAATCAATTTTTGCATATTTTAGATTCTATAATGTATATACATTTGTAACTTATTAACACATTATAATGAGAGCTGTGATATTGATTATATATCTTTTATATGATTATACTATTTTTACAGCTCGGCTCAAACATTTTTGCATTATTGTCGTTCGTACTCGATTCAGAAGAGTTTTATATGCGCTATACTATTTACCGAGTAAGTAATGTGGTTTGAATACGCCTGTATTCAGAAATTTGCAGAATAAAACTTTGAGCCAACTACAAGAATATTGCAAAATACTTTCATGAAGAACGGGAAAAGATGTTATTTACCTAAATAGTTTGTTTTTATCAAAAAAGTTAAAAAACAAGATATGTTCTGAATGATAATATGAATTTTTAGTTGTAGGTTGTAAACAATAATATCTTTAAAATTTCTGCTTGGTATAAAAAACTATTTGTAAAACCATTTGCCACAGCTCTGATTATAATCATAAGGATTAAATGAGAATGATTTTTAAAGGGCATGTGGTACTTATTGTGATTATTAAAAACTTCGAATTCAATATGTGTAAATAAGAAATTCTGAGCTGATCATTCTTGTATTGATGCAATACGTTTCATCGACGTAAAAGCTGACAATTTTCCGTACTAGTTATATTTTGTTTGCTTTCAAAAATGCTCTACAAATATTTTTAAATTCTTTGGTACAAACTATTGCCATAAGCGATCATTTAGCGGATAAAACACATGTTAGTCAATTTGAACCTGTTTTGCCGTATTTGTATAGATTAGTTAACCTATCGGTCACACTAGTAGCTTTTATTTATACGTCGTTAAGATGTTCAGTAGAAAGGAGTTTATACTGTAAATTTCCAACTTTTCCGGTTGTACCTCAATTTGAAACACTGAGCTGGTGAACAATAAGTCCAATGGCAGATCATACACGGGCGTTCTTTCCTGAGGAAAAATGGAAACCTAGAATGAGTGCCAGCGAGTGGTAAACAAAGTGGTAAAATGTCGCTACACCATTCCTCTCACCAAAATTCAGTAGGAATGAACGTCAATTAACTTAGTGAACTACCTTTTACGTTGACAAGTCACTTGAAATTGTTTTGGATATATCTAATTGTCGGCACCTCTTGTGTGTCAACCAGAATGCAACTTTGGGTTAATTTACGCGACACGCGCCGGAACGTTATCAAGTTTATCAGTCGATTTCAACTGCTAGCGGCAGCGTTACGTCAGAGCTTTAAATCGACGTTTAGAGATACTTTTCTCAAGGACATAAAAAATTAGAAACCATCAACTGTGTCAGATTACCTTTATTATCAAACAAAAGAAGCATTCATGACGTTGATTCTTGAAAACTGTTTACTCACATGTTTGTCATTACTTTGTTTTCGAAGACACGCCCTTGCATTTGGAGCAGTATTTGGCGATTTATTGGATTAATGATGATTCCTAATTCCTCATTCACACTCTCTTATCCATGTTGTTATAGCTGCAAATGAAAAAGCCAAGAGGAGTGAAACTAAACGATCTAGGTTCAATAATGGGAAATGGCTGCTTGCCGAGTTGTTGTCGCAGTAAAGCCACGATTTCACGGCCTGTGCTGCAAGTAATGCCGTGCCGTTGAAACCGAATATTTAAGATTATGGGATATATGGGAATTCCAAGCAGTACATTTGGTGTACACTATTTTGTGTTATCATGGCGCAATAACGGTCAGCAAATACAACTCGAAATATCCCAAGACATCATCGAACATTTGATCTCCTTACGAAGAAAAATGCAAGCAGTACATACGTAAGGTATAAACTCAAACCAATTTGTATATAGACTTATAGACAGTTATAAAACTGATTGTTAATTCATTTTTTAGTTTCATTATCTTATTCTACCTGAATATACGTTAATCCATGGTACTTCTTAATTGAAGAATACATTCCTATACCTTGACAGTTTTCACAAAAAGAGATTAATCACCATTATGTGCATCGTAAGAACAGATTGTAATTACATTTATACGCGGCCTTAGTTTTCAAAGTAATGAGCATTTATGTACGTACTACTAAACTAGCCTTCCGCATCTTATTTAGTAGATGAGTTATTATTTATATTGGCATATCGAAAATATATTTTTTGAATATGTAGAATTAATTCTCTAAATGTTAAGAAAATTTAAATTTACATCATTTCTCTATTTCAAATAATTAATAGACTGAAATGATACATTGATCTATTATCACTATTTTAACAATTGCAGGTTAAATTTAAAGTTTACTTAAACTGACACTTTTGATGGGCACGTCAGACAAATTCTTGAATAAAACACCCCTTTATGTAAAGTTTCTGCGATTTCAAAAGCATCATCATTTCTAACAGCTTTCCAGCAACATTCCATCAGAATGATCAGAAATTGGTGCCTTGGTTGGCACTATTCCATTCTAGTACATATGAATCTTCAACTATAAAAGTGTGTGAACACCTTTATATACTGTTATGTATTAGCTATCTCGTATAGCCTATAACAGCCGTTTGATGTCAGTGATGATGGAAAGCAACAGCGAAATCTGTGCCTTAGATCGGAATATTGCATCCAGGTACACATGACCCTTGACTATAAAAGAGTGTGGAATTTTTTATGCACTGCAATTTTATCTATCACACATAACCTATAATAGCTGTTCGATGTCAATGATTGATGGAAAACAACAGTGACTATATTTACACCGCAGTTAGCCAACCA
Organism: Acanthoscelides obtectus; assembly: GCA_963669975.1. NCBI lineage: Eukaryota > Metazoa > Arthropoda > Insecta > Coleoptera > Chrysomelidae > Acanthoscelides > Acanthoscelides obtectus. Next base: position 64,963,788 of record CAVLJG010000004.1, read on the forward strand.
CTCATATACAAATATAGCAGGTTCCCTAACAAAAACGCAGTTTATTGGTGCTCTGTGGCTATGCTCGCCAAGCGTTTGTTTAGTACGTGGTGTAAATGAGCACAGAGCGGCACATACAGCGTGATCTAAAAGTCCCGGAACGGCTGTGTATTTTCTCGGGTAAGGTATTTTTGGAAAAGGTCAGTCAGGTCTTCAGTAACTTTTAGTAAGGAATTCAGGTGACCTTGAATTCGACCTTCAGCTTCAAGGTTTAATCCCTTTAAACTTTATTTTTCAAATAGAAACCACTATTTTTGATACTGGTAATCGAAAGAACAGAACATTTTACGTTCAAACACATTTAAAGTCCAAAGGTCAAATGTGTTGCTAGGAAGACCTCTATAAATCTCACAGGATTAATGATGAAAATAACTATCAAGGTCAGGTCTGTAGTAAACTTTGACGAGTGATCTTGGATTTGACATTGAATTTTTTTTTCAAATATTAACAGTATCGGTTAAACACGTTAAACATCATTTGTAACGATTACACTCATTAAAGCTTACCCAAAGATCTGACCTTGCCAGTCATTTTCGTCATTATTCGTGTGAGATGTCTAGAAGTTTTCCTAGCAGCAAACATTTGGCCTTTATGTGACCTTTAGTAGTCACCTTGGCCTTGAATAATACACATTTGAACATGAACTTTCCGGCTCTCTGGATTGTCGGCATCAAATAAGCGTTTCTATTTGGGAAAATATAGTTGATTTTGAAATGACCTTGAAGGTACTTCCGATTGCCGGCATCAAAAATAGGGGTTTCCATTAAAAAAATTAAGTCGACTTTCGGTAAGTTTTAACGAGAGACATACGGTGCTCGTTACAGATGATTCCAGTGCGTTCCGTTTTAGTGATATAATTGTAATTCTGGTAACCGTAAGTGAAGTATTTTTGAGGTTCTGGGTTTATATTTTCTTGTTGTTGAAATTTTGCTTACCGTATAAAGCCTAATCCAGACTCCAAGTTATTTTATTTTTCTCTGCTTGACTCGTTCTTTAGTGATAGAAATTGTAGCGTACCGTTTTCAGTGTATATCTTTGGTATACGAATTTTTAGAAGAGAGTTGTTTGTTTTTCCTTTTATTTTTGAATATTGACCGAACTAGTTTGCCGAAGAAAAAAAAACTGTGAGTTAGATTTTAAGAATATTTTAAAACAAATCTAACCGAATACCGACAGATTGCCGAACCGTACCGCCCCGTTTGGTCTATAGCTCTTACTTTGGGCACTTTGAGAGTTGAGTGTCAAGTAGGTAGACTCTGCGCGCCAGTGTTGGTTAATTGCGATACTCTGGGACCTCCATAAGCGCTTTTATTGAAGATTATTTGCACATATTTATACATCCGACTGGTGATTCGACATACCTGACCCCATCTACCAGGCAGTATTCTCAATTTCTCCGAGTACGACCTCCTCCCTCGCAAGGTAGATAGTTCTCGGAAGTGACTAGTGAGGCAGGCCTTACTCGGTTGTAATTGCGAAAGCTGGTGAGATCAGGATATTCCCGATTCAGCTAGGTATCCCCAACTATCACATAAGTTAGACACCGAGCTCTCGGAAGTGACTAGTGGAACCTCGGTACACCTGGCGACTGTCTGGAATATGTACTGACTTAACCCTAATGTCAATCACGCAGTGAAGTTCTATTTCAGGAAACTGAAAGCCGAAACAAAAGGTGTTTTTCTTTTTCGTTGGCCTTGCAAATTATATATAATATATTTTTACGTCCCTGAAGGTCCCAGAACAATAGAAAGATACATACCAATATCTAATTGTGATCATTATATCCCAGCAAAGTTCCAGATATACAGAAGTGTTTTATAGGTTGAGTCATGGTGTCTCAAAATGTTGCGTCTTCGATATAGTTTTTTTTAAAGGTTGGTAAACACATTCATGAGGGAACTATTTAGTTTAGTTTAGTTTAAAGGTCCATTAGCCATAGTACGCGGCTTGATTTTATGAATTTCATAATTGCTTTGGGGTTCAGAAGCAAGTCAGGGAGGCATATCTTTGTCTGCTGTGTGCTTACTTCATTGGGTGCAGATTGAAATCCAAGCGAGAACGAGACACACAGAGCTTGAAGTAGACGCGGGTTAACTAAACGCCTGACCGTGATTATTCTTTTCATCACTAATCCTGTAAGATTCCTAGTGGTTTTCCTAGATTTTGACCTTTAGTGGTCACCATGACCTTGGTATTCAATTCGTATTTGAAACATAAAATGTTTCGCTCTTTCGATTGCCGGCATGAAAATAGGGATTTCGTTAAAAGAATGAAATTGACCTTGAAGGTGAAGGTCAAGGTCAGGGTCCACTCCCTTGTTAAAATTTATTAACGAGTTGTGAGATTTAAAGAGGTTTTCGTAGCAGCACACATTTGACCTTTAAAATAGTCCCCTGACCCTGGACTTCAATTAGTAGACTTAGGTCCAGGATTTTATTGCATGTATCTCGTAGAATTATGCTAGTCTAGCAGCCCACAAAGCGGCTTTGCCGAGAGTGCCCCGTGTTTTTCAGCCCCTAGGACACTTAACGCGGTGTATATACGAAAAAAATCATAATTTTTCCAAAATCGAGTTAGGTCCAGGATTTTTTCGATAAATCGTGATTATTTATCATATTCTAACCACCCACCAAGCGGTTTGCCCCAATGAAGTCCGGAAGGCCCCTATCCGCACTTCGATCAGAATTCGATCAGACACCTGTCATTTGTGAAAATCGACTTAGGTCCAGGATTTTATTGCATGTATCTCGTAGAATTATGCTAGTCCAGCAGCCCACAAAGCGGCTTTGCCGACTGTGCCCCGGAACATTGTTTTGCAGCCCCTATGGCACTTAACCGCGGTGTATATACGAAATCGTGATTATTTAACATATTCTAGCCACCCACCAAGCGGTTTACCCCAATGAAGTCCGGAAGGCCCTATCCGTACTTCGATCAAAATTCGATCAAACACCTGTCATTTGTGAAAGTCGACTTGGGTCCAGGATTTTATTGCATGTATCTCATATATTTCAGATCTGTGCCGTCGGCGTGACCCTTAATGAGATTACACTCGCGATCTTGCCCCATAACCGTCGCGCTTTTCCCCCAATGTCGGAAGTCAGGACACACTTGGCAACGTTGCGCTGAGCCCTTCGGCGCTTTTGCGCTGCTCAAGTATGTGTTCCTCAGTACGCTCGGATTTTGCTCCCGTACCGTCCGCTAAATATTAAAGGCGTGTGCCGTTCGAATCGACCCCTCCATTTATCAAACTGTAATATTGTGAAAGACCAGTGCGTGATACGTGTTTGTTTGTCAATAAGGTAGGTCGTACTTAATACATATTACCAGGTACCATGCAGTCAAAGAGCAGACCCAGATTGTGAGCACCTAGTCATAACATTGAGGCGCTTCGCTGTGGATTGGGTTGATTGTGCAGGAAAGGAGGTCGTTGATATGTAAGAGAAACAGTGTCGGAGCCAAGTCCGATCCCTGGAAAACACCCGCGTTGACGTTGTGGGATGAAGAGGAGAACCCGTCAATTCCGACGGATATCTTGCGGGCAGAGATAAAGTCAGCCACCCATCTGAAAGCTTTTCTGGGAGGCCATAGGATGAAGTTTGCTTAAGAGGGCAGCGTGCCACAGCTGATCGAACGCTTTCGTGATGTCAAAGCAACGACATGAGCCTCACCATAGACTGGATGAGTTTACTCCACAATTGAGTGACGTAAGCTAGGAGGTCCCCTGCGATCGTTGGTGCCGGAAACCATACTGCCTGTCGCTAATCATGCGTTCGAGGTAGTCCAGAAGCTCGCGATTTATGCACCTCTCCATCACTTTACTTAAAACAGAAAGCAGAGCTATAGGCCTGTAGTTGTAAGGGTCGGTCTTAGATCCTTTTTTGGGATGGGTTGGACATGAGCAAATTTCCAGTTTTCTGGGAAGGTGCCGGATTCATAAGATATCTGGAAGAGACGCGAAAGAACTGGAGCAAGCTCCGGTGCACACTCTTCAGTACAATGGCAGGAATCAAGTCCGGACCAGAAGCTTTGTTGATGTCGAGCGACAAGAGCACTCGTCTTACGGTCTTATGCCTGAATGTTACCTCTCGCATAGTGTGGGGAACCCTTTGAATTGACGGCACTTGGGCGTTGGGGTCCATGGTGGAGTTGGCAGCAAAGATCTTGGCTAGCACTTCCGCCTTGGCCTTTGAGTCGAATACAATAGTTCCATCCTGACACGTAAGTGGTGGAAGGCTACTGTGTGAGAAGTTCGGAAAGACCGACTGCCATTGCGCTGCGACATTACTGTACCTAACTTTTATATCATGCTGGTTTTTGGCATTGCGAACCGCTGCTTTATATTTGTTTCTGGACTCACGTCGGCTTGTCTGTTCTCTACAGTGGGGTTTTGTAAGAGGTTCTGTGTGCCTTGATCTTCTGCTGGCGAGCAGTCACACGATTTGTTAAACCAGCGTTGGACCCTGGTTAGGCTTCACTGTGTGAGGGATGTATTCCTCCATTCCGACGTGGATAATTTCGGTTATCGAAGAACAGACAGCGACGCATCCGCGTCAGTGAAACAGACATCTTCCAAGGAAAGCTAGAGAAGAAATCTCTGAGCCCCTCCCAGTCGGCATGTCCGTAATGCCAAGTTTTGGGCCTGTACGAGTTTCTGCTGCCACAGCGGGTTCTGACCGAAACCTAACCTCCACAACACCGTGGTCTGAGTTACCCAGGGGGGACAGGACAGCAGTGCTGTAAGGGGCAGGATGCGTGGTCAGAAAGAGATCCAGCAGGCTACTGGCGGGGGAAAAAGTAGGACTCGTCACCAGCTGGGTCAGCCCTTGGTAAGAGCGAACGCTTCGACTGCACGACCTGCTGCTCGGTCTTGTTTGAGCCCAACCAAAGCTCGTTATGGGCATTGAAATCACCGAGAAGAACCACCCTGAAGCGGGGTGATTGATGTTCAGGAAGTCGATCTGGACGGCGAGGTATTCGAGTAGGTCATCCCAGTTATGGTCGAGGGAGAGCGATAAAGGCAGCAAATAAATTGGGTGATGTTTTGGAGTTGAGGCGAAGCCACAGAATGTCCTTCCGGTCTGATTCCAAAGAAACATCCTGGAGCAGGAAAGACTGCTGCGGACAAAAGCCACAACTCCCCCGTTCTTTCTCAGATTGGAGTGCACCTCGTAGTTTGGGAAGTTAGATGGTTAATCGGTGCAGACTCTGAGATTTTTGTCTCCGCCAAGAAAAGCACGGCGGGACGATTGGATTGCAGGTAGTGATGAACAGCATCAATGTTTCTGATCCCGCAGATGTTCGAAAAACAAATTTATCTTCGATGTTGTTCCCTCGAGCCCACCCTCCACCCGGACATTCCGAGAGTGGAGTGAGTTTACGTCCAGTTCTTAGTGCTCGAGGGATCCATCATCATTAATTTCTTTGTTTTGGAGGATAACCGACTGCATAGCTTAGGTGTGGAAACATGCGGACATTTATAAGACACCCTGAAAAGCTAGCGGGTGGTACTGCTCGGTCGACTGGTCCTTGTCGACCATGTCTACCACCTTCTTTTTACGTGTTAGTGATGTTAAATAGACCTAAAGTGGCCCGTTGGCGGACATGTACCGCACCCGGCAATCGGTACTGAGGTATTCCTTAACGCGTGGACAATCACTTGAACGGGAAGAAGTTGTATACTGGATACAACAACTTCCGGAACAAGCATTTGCCACGGCCCCACTCAGTAGGGTATAATAATAATAATATACGCCTTTATTACAAAAAAATATGTACATGGTACATACTGGAAGTGGGACTCAACTGCCGAAGTTTAGCAATGCTACTCTTACACTTAACCAGCCGAATCAATAAATACAGTGATGTTAAATAAAATAATATATATACATATATATACACACATATACACACGTATATACACATACATATATACAGGGTGTCCCGAAAAAAGTCTACAATATCTACCAGCGGTTTCTAGAGCGTAAAATAGGAAGAAAAGTTTATATAAACACAGATCGACAAACGTCCCCTAAGGGCGCTACGGTCTTTTAAAGGGGCTTCCCTGAAGATGGTTTTTCCTTAATATTTCTGAAACGTGTTGAGATAAAGACATAAAATTTGGTATTCTAGCCTAGTTTTTTATGCTGGATTTAAAAATATTAACAATTTTAGACAGTTTTGTTTGGAAGCATTATGTAACAGAGATGGACTCAGGTTATTTGAGCCCCAACATTTTTGTGTCATTCTATTTTTGAAATTCAATTTTAGAGTTTGAAGATTTAGGGTTTTCTACATAAAAAAGGTACTCTTATTGAATATCGATAAATTGTGCCATTTTTGAACAACATTAAACTAAAAAATTTGTCTCATGATAGGAAATGTACTGCGAATTTAAATGAATTGTTGATTATACATAGTTAGCCATGACTGCAAACAAAAGTTGCTTTGATTTGTATGACTTATTTTGACGTTAAGCTGACATTGTTAGCAGTGTAAAATCACTAGATTAGAATCACAATTTTTATTAAATCGATTTAAAATGCCAAGATTTACAGACAGAGAACTGACTGACATGCATTTGTGTACGGGTTTTGCAGTGGCAGATCATGGGCAGCCGTAAGAGAATATCAAAGATTTCCCAATCGCATAGTACCTGGACGTCGAATGATTACTGATATTCACCGGAATTTGTCAAACCATGGAAGTTTTCATGCGCTTAAAAATAATATTAGCTTCTCAACGTAATAAATATAAAGTCTGATTGGATGATGAATGTGGAAACCCTAGTATCAGTCAAGCAGCCTGATCCTTACATGCTTACGAAAACTTGCTAAGCTCATACATGTTATATGGCCATAGTAACTACGCAGTTATTATACAATGTTGCACCAGACGCTGTGTCAGCATATGATAACAACTTCTCGCTAATCCGTTGCTAGAATAGTGACTTTGCTGTTTTCTACTAATTCTTAGTCAGCTTTCCGAATGTATAAATAGGCCTCGCGGTCATATCATGTTGTTCAATACCCGGTTAGACTCCGTAAATGTCACATCTGTAAACCTTTGTATTTTATATGGACTGAAGCTTCAGTCCTCAAATAAATTTTTTTAAAAAGTTATTTCTAAATCTAATGAAATTGGTGTCAGAAGTGGGATAGCTTCAATGCATTAGAACACGTGCATACTAACTGGTGCGGTGGATGCCCATCCTTTAAGCTGAAAAGGACCAACGAGCCTTAAGAAGAAAGAAACCCATTGAAGAAAGAAACCTACAAGTAGGAAAACTACAAGTAAGAAACTACAAAGCAACAAGAAGAAGGAAAACAACAGGGGACACAGCGAGCAGCAGCCACCCAACTGCAGACAGACTACTAGAAACATCGCAAGAGATCCACTAGCCGCCTGGAGAACTCGACTGCCTCCCGATTTACCCTTGGTAACGTACAATTTCAATCTAATTATTTTTTGCGATTTATCTCTGTGTGTGTGATTTTTACGTATGTTTCCCCATTTTTACGTATTTTTCTATTTTACATTTGTATATTTTTGCGTTTACGCTTGACATTGTTGAATCTTTTTGAAACAACTTTCCATTTAAAATGTCTACTAACGGTTCAGATGATTACCAACCAGCTGAAATTCCTGATAACGTTCATGCGAACATTGAACCTTATAGATTATCTGAAATATTTTCGATTGTACCCGAGTACGATGGAAACCCGATATTGCTATCGACCTTCATCAACGCCTGCCGAACGGCATATCAAATGGCCGTCGAGGAGCAGCGGCTTCTCGTCGTTTTACATATTAAAAACAAACTTCGCGGACGTGCCGCCGAACTTGTGAACAGCCGAAACCCTTCCACGTGGGAAGACATCCGGTCCCTGTTAGAAACCCACAACGAATCACCCCTAACCTTTGCATCTAGACTGCAGACGCATGCAGCCAAAATGCATTCCGCCGTGAATAGGCAAAATCTAAATCGCCAGCAAAAATCTGCTCAAAGTTCTCTCATCGAAACGATGACTTTAAATTGTCTATTAACAGGATTAGACTCGAAAATAGGACCTGTTGTGCGATCAGGACATCCCACGGATATCTTGACCGCAGTTTCGTATATCAAACGAGAGTTACAACTCTCATATTTGGAAAGACAAAAATTCGCCAGGGCCCCAAACCCGAATCAAAATTCTGTTAATCGAAGACCAAACCTTAAAATTTGTAATTTTTGTAATCGTCCCGGTCACTTGGCAAATGAATGCCAACGGAGACAACAGTCTACAAGTTTTGCCCCGAGACAGTTTAACCAGCCCCAGCCTCAAAATTACCGTAGACCGAATCAACCTATGCAAGTTAGACCGTCTACATCTAACTACCATCAAAATTCTAATCAATATCCTCCCAGACCATCTATAATACGACCAAATGCGCCTAACGCGAGTGCGCCAAGACCCTCTGTAATTCAGAGCAATCCAAATTACCAAAACCCTAATTTTCAAAGAAATTTTAGACAAAATCCTCCCAATCGAATTAATTATGTCGCTCCTGATTCTTACGATTATTCCGACTACGGTGAACCAGGACTACGCTAATGAATATGACGATACCCAACACTCCGCCTACACACCTTCCCCATACGATGATTTTAGAGAACCCAGTAACGATTTTTGTTACGAATATAATCAAACCGCCGATACATTTGTTGACCACGCTTATTCGGACATACAACAATTCCAGGATTTTCAGAGTGTTTGAAAGAGAAACCCCCTGCGGAACCCAACGACAGTACCGCGATAGTATGTGCGAACTTAGCGAATCTCAGTGACGAGGACGCGAACGCGAAACCGTGTGCGAGCGTCAGCAACACACGCGATCAGATGTTCATATAAATCCTCCGTTTATAGTCCCGTCGACAATTCACCCCGTTAGCCAAGACAACTTATATTACATTAAAGATGCTACTGGAAAATTCAAAATTCTCATTGACAGTGGTGCAGATTGCTCCATTTTCAAACGTAACACTTGTAAAAATTATACCAATCGTGTCGCAGAAAATATCTCTATCCGAGGTATTACTGACGAAAAAATTAGTATTACTGAAGCAGTCTTAGTCCCATTTGCTCCCAATGATTATCACACAATTTATGTCCATGATCTAGATACTTCATTCGATGGCCTTCTTGGGTCAGATTTTCTTGAACATTATGATTGTATTATTGATTTGAAAAATCGTCAATTGATTACAAATTTCAAAACAGTCCCTCTTTTCCAACTAGGTGACGGAAATAATTCCAAAGCTTCTCAGTTTAAAGAAAAGTCCCAAGCTTCGCAATTTAAAGAAAATTCTCAAGTTCATAATGTTATTTCCTTTCCTCCCAGAGTTGAACAAGTTGTCAAGCTCAAATCCGAGCTTAGAAATACTGAAGCCATTCTTCTGGCGTGTGAGGTAGAAAAAGTCCGTCTATCCAGTTCCATGTAAATGTAATTTTACCCCAATTAAATTTCTAGCCCTTTAACGAACCTCCTATCAATAATTTCAACACTTCTTTACAATCAAAGACAGTATAACCGTAGAGATGTTATTAGAGATCAATTACGTCTCGATCATCTCAACGAGGAAAAAAAGATTAATTACGAATCTTTGTTAGATTTTTCGGACATATTCTATTTAGATGGTGATAGCCTGTGATTTACAAACGAAATTAAGCATTCCATTGATACCACTACCAGTAAACCAATTTTTACCAAATCCTACCGATACCCTTATGGCCACAAGCAAGAAGTCAAACATCAAATTTCAAAATTACTAAAACAAGGTATTATCGAACCTAGCACGTCGCCATGGAATTCTGCGGTGTGGGTTGTACCAAAGAAAATGCACGCCTCTGGTAAACAGAAATGGCGTATGGTGATTGACTATCGTAAGCTTAACGAAATCACCATCGATGATAAATATCCCCTGCCAAACATTTCCGATCTACTTGATCAATTAGGGAAATGCCAGTACTTTAGACACTGGACTTGGCATCTGGATTTCATCAAATCGAGATAAATCCAGTTGATGTTCCTAAAACTGCATTTTCAGTTGAAAACGGACATTACCAATTCTTGAGGATGCCTTTTGGTCTCAAGAACGCTCCTGCCACGTTTCAACGTGTCATGGACAACATCTTGATGGGTATACAAAACGAAAGATGTCTTGTATACATGGATGACATAATTGTCTATTCCCCCTCCATCCAAGAACACATCAGTAGGCTTACCGAAATTTTTAACGTCTTCGGAAGTCGAATTTCAAAATCCAGCCTGATAAGTGCGAATTCTCAGAAAGGAAGTAGCCTATCTTGGTCATGTAATAACCCCTGATGGCGTTAAGCCCAATCCAGATAAAGTGGATTGCATAAAAAATTTCCCTCAGCCCAAGAATCCTAAAGAAATAAAATCTTTCTTAGGTCTTGCAGGTTACTACCGACGCTTTATACCAAAATTGCGAAACCCCTTACCAGACTATTACAGAAAGACGCAGTATTTGACTTTGATAGCGAGTGTGTTAAGTCATTTGATACTTTAAAAAATGCTTTAACAACATCTCCTATACTGATCTACCCCAACTTTGAAGAGCCTTTTGTGCTTACAACAGACGCAAGCGCTTTTGCGATATCTGGCGTTCTTTCCCAAGGTCCCATAGGTAAAGATCTCCCGATAGCCTATGCATCTCGTACACTTTGTAAAGCAGAAACGAGATATTCCCACCATTGAAAGAGAACTTCTAGCTATTGTCTGGAGTGTAAAACATTTTAGACCTTATTTGTATGGTCGAAAGTTTAAACTCGTAACAGACCATAGACCCCTTACGTGGCTTTTCTCTTGCCGAGACACCGGAAGTAGATTAGCAAGATGGCGCCTCAAGCTAGAGGAGTACGACTATGAAATAGTGTACAAGCCAGGCAAGGCTAATAAAAATGCCGATGCCCTATCACGTATCAAATTACCCAAAACTGTTAACGCCCTTACCCATAGTGACGAAGAAGGAGAACCTTCTACCCAATTTTCCGAAAGTGAATTTGATATCTTTGCCCGCCTTTACAAAACCACATCCCTGATCGATTATTCCAAAATCAATTTTCAAATTCCCAACTCCTAGACAAAAGTCATAAACATATCGTCACGTTTTTCAGACAAAACACTCTATCTGATCTTCACGAAAAAATTATCGAAGACATATTCGAGGAAAATCTTGATTTTTCTGCAGATAAAATTAACATCGCGTCTAGCAAAACAATTAAAGATAGAAAATACTATATTATTCCTGTGCCATACGATCCCGTAACTTGCATACAGCATCTTTTCTCTGTAATTTTAACCAACAAAGGTGTATTCGACCTATCCCAACAAATTACGTTGAAAATAATTTGGACTTACCCATTTTAGAAATTTTCTCTTTTATTTTTTCGGATGATAATATCAAACTTGTCGTTTGCCAAAACGTCACCAAAACTCCTAGTCCCGATGAAATCCCCGTCATTTTAGATCAATACCATTGTGGTAAGAAAAACATTCATCGAGGAATTAATGAAACAATTAGGCGAATTCGTGAACGATATAATTGGCCCGGCTTAACTAAAGACGTTGAGCATTTCATCAAAAAGTGTGAAATTTGTCAAAAGACCAAAATTTGTCGTAAAAACCTCAGTGCCCCTTTTGTAGTAACTGAAACCCCTAAAGCCCCGTTCGAAAGAATCAACATTGACATTTTGGAAGTCCCACCTAAATGCTACGCTCTCACAATCCGAGACGAGCTAACAAAATTTTCTCAAGCCTATCCAATTAGCGACAAATCTGCAAAATCTGTAGTAAATACTACTTTTATATTTCCAACATTATGGTACACCTCTCCGAATACACTGTGATTACGGAAAAGAATTTGACAACGCCCTCATGAAAGACCTTTGTAGTCTTTATGACATTAAATTAACTTTTTCTAGTGTCAGTCATCCCCAGTCCAATGGCTCGATTGAGCGATTTCACGCCACTTTATTGGAAATGATCAGATCCCATGTATCCGAAAATCCCGACGAACATCCCTTCAATATTCTTCCCTATGCTGTTCAGTGCTACAATAGCACTAGAAATAAAACTACTGGCTTTACACCATACGAGCTCGTGTTTGGCCACACCTCTGGTCGTCCGCCCGAACACGTATATTTAGAAAAAGAATTGATGTCCAAGTATGTTCGAGACATTCGGAATAAACTCGAATATTACTACAAAATTGCCCGCGTGAGAACTGAAAAAGCAAAAATTCGCTTTGATAGTAGAGTGTCACCCAATTTACAATCATATAAAGTTGGCGATAAAGTCTTTGTGAAACAGTCTCAAATTTCAAACAAGCTTCAGAACAAATTTGATGGTCCATTCGAAATTACTCAAGTTTTTGAAAATTCCGCGCTCCTTAAGAACCCGGAAACAAATAGAATAAGTAAAGTTAATTTTGACAGACTGAAACCATGTTTTGAGACTTAGTTTCTCTTTCAGGTGCAGTCTGCTGTTTCTTGCGGCTGTCACAGCCCAGATAGACATCAAACCGCTTAACAACACCTTAGGTATCTATTTTCATGAAGACGCCCCTCTTAAGATTTCCAACGAAATTTGGACACTCCTTGTATATAAAGACTTAGAACTCATTAAGAAAGCACTTGACGATAACAACTATATTCTGGAACACTTATCATATCTCGTAGACAAACCCACCAATCGTATGAAAATATTTAGTGGCGAAATTAAAACTCATACAAGTCTCCTTTATCAAATTTCTCGTTCCTTGGAATCTAAATATACTAAGTGACATATAAATCCGAACACCCAGTTTAAATGGTTTTATTTTAATAAAAGTTGGTGAATGTATTTATCTTACTGTAAATAACAAGTGAAAAAATTTTCAGCCTTATCAGTTGGACATTCCGGTTTTTACTGCTTTTTTTTTAATTCTACTGCTTTTTTTTTTTAATTCACTAACGCTCTAAATAATATGCTGCA
>CAVLJG010000004.1:64977364-65273032 GCA_963669975.1 Acanthoscelides obtectus
GAAAATACCATCGTAGGTTATGTTTCAACCATGGAGAAGCTATTCGAAATTAAGTATGACTGTGTTGACAACGCGTTCGACGCATAACTCGATTGTTGCATTACTAAGCGATCCATCAACTGATAAATTATACTTTTCTTGAAAGTTAATCAGCAGAGTAGAGAGATCGGTATTATCAATAAAAATAAAAATAGCAAAATAGTAAACCCCATTTTCCAGAGGATCGTCGCCGGACCCCCCACCGACCTCCCACACCACACACACACACACACCACAACACACAACACACAACACACAACACACACAATCTTTAAAAACATTCTTTCTCCCCCTGTACACTGCACCTTACTATCATCACAACCGCCCGCGAACACAACAACACCGATAAGGCCGACCTGCAGCCGTCCGTCGCTGTTTTGTATCACTTCCGGTCGGGTTCCCGCGTAGAACATCTACTCACTACTAGCATCTCCAACTAAGCTAGTAGATGCGCTAACTTTGGCCTTAGAATTCGAAGCCGCTAAAAACACAAATAAAAGCCAGGTGCGAGTCCGCCAGATGGTACCAGGGAGGTATCGAGTTCGAAGAGTCCGTCAAGCGCATTTTTAAGGAACTTGATGGTGAACTACGCTGTCCTGAAGGTGCTAGTGCCTCTGCCGGCCAATCCGGAAAACTAAGGGAGGTCGATGTGAAGGGGCCATCCAAGTCTCGTCGCTTAAACCATCAAGTCTAATAGTGTTTTTTTTCGATGATTTTGTGTGATGGGACTCTCCGTACTGCTAGATACAGGTGCGACAAAAAGACTATCATAATGTCCGACATGGTGAAAGCATCGGCGAAGATTCGACCATCGAAATGGGGAATACGAATGGCGACGGGTGACCGAGCAAACGTGTACGGTGAAGTAAACATCGAGTTGTAGTAGGAAAAGCTACATTCGAACATCCGGCGATAGTAGCGATATTGGGGATGAGGTAATCATCGGAATGGACATCATGGACACAAAGGGTTCGAGTTGAACTTTAAGCAAGGAATCTTGAGAGACAACAATGAGGAGGTCATTTTACACACCGGGAACGGAATGGAAACGTACGAGTTGTATTGTCTGAAGATACCGTGATCCCAGAACGAAGCGTAGTTGTATTGAATAGCTCGGTAGAGGACCAGACTACAGACGGAGAAATAGTCATGTTTGAATCTAGGATGCATGACGAGGCTATTGGCCGAGGGATAGCAGTTACAAAGGCCCTTGTGCGTGCGGATGAAACTATTCCTGTGAGACTAATGGATGTCCGTCATTACCCTGTGTCATTGAAGAAGGGCTCGGAGCTGGGACACTGCGTTCAAGTTTCTGCGATCATTCGAAATGTGCCAGCTGTGGAAAACTCAGGGGTCATTCCTAAGGAACTGGAAGAATTGATATCGTCATCAGGCACAGATCTAAGACCAGACCAAAGAAAGAAACTGAAACATTTAAGACATAGATATCGGGATGTATTCGATACTGGACAGAAAAGAAGAACCAATATAGTCCAGCACAAGATCAATACAGAAAATGCCCGCCCTATCCGGCAGATGGCAAAAGGTTGCTAAAGAGAGGAGGCTGACAAGATCGTAGACAGTATGGCCAACGAGGGAATCATTGAACCGTCCAACAGTCTATGGGCCTGACCAGTAGTTTTGGTTAAAAAGAAAGATGGTTCAACCACATTTTGTGTGGACTACCGAATGTAAAAACACGTGACCAAGAAGGACATCTACCCTCTACCGCGTATTGATGGTATTCTGGATACCCTGGATCAAAATATTTTCCACCCTAGACCTAAAAAGCGGATAATGGCAAGTAGAAATTGGCCCTTGAAGATCGGGGGAAGACAGCATCCACGGTGGGCACAGGGTTTATGGCAGTTTAAATGTGATTCCATTCGGTCTGTGCAATGCTCCTGCCACCTTTGAAAGGCTGATGGACACGATTCTAAGAGGACTATCCTGGAAAACGTGCCTGGTTTACCTTGATGACATTATTGAGGTGCGAAAATCATTTGGGGACCAAATAAGAGAACCTAGAGGAAGTTTTCTTAAGCTACGAGGTTCTGTTTGAAATTAAGCCAATAAATGCCACCTGCTTCAAAGAGCTGTGCAGTATCTTGGTCATTTGGTTTCCAGTCAGGGAGTCGCGGTCACAAGAAGAAAATCCAGACGTAAACAGAATGGCCAGTTTTCCGTAGGACAAACGTGAGCTACTCAGCTTCCCAGGATTGTGTACATATTACCGACGTTACGTGGAAGCAGTTGCTATCATCGCAATGCCATTGAGACCAGGCTGACAGAAGGGAACGCAAATTCCCAATGGGATCAGAATTTCAACAAGCTTTTAACCCACTTGAAAGAAGCTTAACAAGCGCCCTATACTCCTCTAGGCACTGCCAGAAGGCAAGTTATGTTAGACACTGATGCTAGCAATGTGGGCAAGAAGAGAAGGTCATTGGGTATTTTGAGCAAAACACTGTCCAAACCAGAGCGTAACTATTACGTTACCTTGGGATTTGCTGGCCTTAGTAAAGGCCAGGCCAGAAACAAATACCTTTGTGGCATAAAATTCTTACTCCAGACCGATCACGCAGCTTTAAAATGGCTTCTCCAGTTTAATAATCCAGAGGGTCAAGTTACAAGACGGATAGAGAGGCTGCAAGAGTTTGACTTTCGACATCGAACATCGAGCGGGAAAAATTCATGGAAATGCAGATGCCCTATCGAGGAACCCTTTTAGAGGATTTTAAAAGCATTGCCAACGGGCAGAGGAGAAGACGCAAAGGAAACCAAAAGCTTCCATGCGCCAATACAACGTGGGGATCCCTTTGAAAGGATTGCTATTGATGTGGCGGACCCTTTCCAGAACGTGAATCAGTGAATAAATACATCATTGAGATAATGGATTACTTCAGCAAATGGGTTGATGGGCCGTACGCTCTGCCAAATCAGGAACCTCTACGATAGCCGATACTTTAGTAACTGAATGGTCTGTCGATTTGTGTACCTTTTAGAGTTGCATTCGGACCGAGGGCGCAATTTAGAGAGTCAAATTTGTTGTTCCAAAATATGTCAAGTCCTTAGGATTAAGATCAAGGCTACTGCCTTAACACCCGCAGTCAGATGGAATGGTGGAGCGCATGACTAGGACCAATTAACCGGCGTTTTGGCTAAGGTAGTCTCTAGCCATCGAAGAGACTGGGATAGCTTTCGTCACACTCCCTCTTAGTGACTTACCGATCGTCGAATCATGAAACCACGAGATCCCGGCTCGAATAGTTATGCGAAGAGAACTTCCGATCCCATGCGATCTAAAGTTTGGCTGTCCACCAGGAACTGATGTTGCCGAGAAGACTACATAAGTGAATCTGCGTAGAAGAATGAACGCATCCATAGCCAGGTTCGTGTTTCAATTCGAAGTGCCAGCGCCACGATGAAGGAAGCTTATGATGTTTAATATGCCAAGACCAGAGGTATGACAACGGGGATATGTTTGGCTTTACGACCCAAAGAGGCGAAAAGGGCTGCGGCGCCCTAAACTTCACTCATACTGGAACGTGCCATATAAAGTTCTGGAAGCCATCAATCATGTTCTCTACAGGATTCAGAAGGCACACGTGTAAAGCCCGAATTGTACATTTCAATCGACTTGCCCCTTATCATGAAAACAACGTAGATGGGGCGGAGCGGCAAATCCAACCAGAACCGAACATGACATTTGACCAATTTATGCTAATGGCCATAAGAGTCGGTATGGGTGACACGTGAAGTACAGCAAGATCTGTTTACCACTTCACCAGAGTAGCCCTGGCCACACTATGTGGCTCCACTTGCGAATGTCGAGAGGCATAGCAAAGGTCTTAAGAGGTTTGGAAGAGTGCACGAGCTGCGACGATCTAACCCGAAGTCGGAGAAGTACTCCAGATAACTGAAGAGGGTATCAACCGAAAGATCTATTGGTTACCAGAAAGCTTCGAGCCAGAAACCGAATTAGGAGGATGTCTGGAACGCTTGGTGTTCTCTTAGAGAAGTGTTGCTTGTCGAAGACCTGAGAAAACTGGCAATACCTAAGCTGGCATGTGGACTGGACAACCTGGACTGGAGAATCATCCGAGGCATGCTCGAGGTAGTCTTCCGGTATACAGGCATTCGATTTCTGGTATGTTGTCACAATCCTAGACGGCTACCTTCTGGAAAGAGTGTGGATGTTACTTCTTCAAGAACTCCTACTGCAAGAAAGGGCAGTCGTGCCTAGATATATTCCACCGCCAGTAAGATCATTCCGGGACGAAATGACTTTAGGAATGGAACAGTGTAGGACGAATGAATCGTACCGTTGGCGCCTACTCGCGAGCTGCTTCATGGCCAATCTCTGTTGGGGACCGTGCCAGCCACTCTCCTTGGTGGCAACATCTGTCGAGGACCGTGCCAGTGACTCGCCTTCCAGATCGACTCGAAGTGACCTCGAATATTCTAGACTTCCGCTTTGTGGCTCGCTGGACTCTTCTCGAATCGACGGCCGGGAGATGGAAGCAGAGTGGAGTATAGTTCAGTCATTGGCGCGACATAAGAATTAGTCATACATAAATAGTGGTGTACATAAATGTTCTATCAAGTTAAATACATTAGTGCATGTCTTTTTGTGGAACCCAGTGTTTTAATCCACACCCAAAAGAAACCACAAAAACGCTACACTGATGCGTTAAATATGTCTTAATAGTTGCGTAGAATTCCCGGGCGGTTGGAACTTTATTAATAAACTAATACGAAAAAAATGCGGTAATTTTTTACCCTCAAATACGATTTCAAAAATGATCACGATCCTCTGAAACGTCAGAATATGTATATGTAAGTATGAACGATTGTCATTTTTTGTTTTTGGAATCTTTCTCCGCCGCCACTGGACCAATTTTCAACATCTACAAATCTTTTTTGTCCTTGGCATAGTAGTAACCTTGTGTAAACATTTCTTACTAGCGGACTGACAGAGGTACATACAACAGGAATGAGTGACATGGTTTTTCGTGATGTACATGTCATATAACATCCAAAAAATATCACAATCGAAATTTTACGCGATTACAATGCTTGCTCGTCAGTATGGTAAAACGAAAGTACACTATGCTATTGCATTATGAGTTTATTTAGTGAATTTTTTGTTACAGCTGCAGGCAGCCAGGGTTTGGACGATTCGACTAACACACACAACATATCAACAACAACATCTAATGGTAGTAGCGATAACGAATTTTTTAGTATTTTTTTACTCTTTGATAAAATTCGCATAACACGTTATAGAAAGTGCAATTGATGAAAGACGTAATTATTTTGAATTTTTTGTTTATCAGGTTTAGTTTGTTAATTTTGCATCTCTTGAAGAGGTAATCACACTTTCATTATTATAAATTTATTACTCTTTTTAGAATTCTTTTTTTAGTATGTCAATCCTTAGATAAATTTTTGAGTGTATATTTCAGTTAAATACCAAGAAATTATAATGTTGGTAGTTTTGGTAAATCAAATTGTTCATTTTTGTATGATGTATCTGAATCAATTTTGCATATTTTAGATTCTATAATGTATATACATTTGTAACTTATTAACACATTATAATGAGAGCTGGTGATATTGATTATATATCTTTTATATGATTATACTATTTTTACAGCTCGGCTCAAACATTTTTGCATTATGTCGTTCGTACTCGATTCAGAAGAGTTTTATATGCGCTATACTATTTACCGAGTAAGTAATGTGGTTTGAATACGCCTGTATTCAGAAATTTGCAGAATAAAACTTTGAGCCAACTACAAGATATTGCAAAATACTTTCATGAAGAACGGGAAAGATGTTATTTACCTAAATAGTTTGTTTTTATCAAAAAAGTTAAAAACAAGATATGTTCTGAATGATAATATGAATTTTTAGTTGTAGGTTGTAAACAATAATATCTTTAAAATTTCTGCTTGGTATAAAAAACTATTTGTAAAACCATTTGCCACAGCTCTGATTATAATCATAAGGATTAAATGAGAATGATTTTTAAAGGGCATGTGGGTACTTATTGTGATTATTAAAAACTTCGAATTCAATATGTGTAAATAAGAAATTCTGAGCTGATCATTCTTGTATTGATGCAATACGTTTCATCGACCGTAAAGCTGACAATTTTCCGTACTAGTTATATTTGTTTTGCTTTCAAAATGCTCTACAAATATTTTTAATTCTTTGGTACAAACTATTGCCATAAGCGATCATTTAGCGATAAAACACATGTTAGTCAATTTGAAACCTGTTTTGCCGTATTTGTATAGATTAGTTAACCTATCGGTCACACTAGTAGCTTTTATTTATACGTCGTTAAGATGTTCAGTAGAAAGGATTTATACTGTAAATTTCCAACTTTTCGGTGTACCTCAATTTGAAACACTGAGCTGGTGAACAATAAGTTCCAATGGCAGATCATACACGCGGGCGTTCTTTCCTGAGGAAAAATGGAAACCTAGAATGAGTGCCAGCGAGTGGTAAACAAAGTGGTAAAATGTCGCTACACCATTCCCTCACCAAAATTCAGTAGGAATGAACGTCAATTAACTTAGTGAACTACCTTTTACGTTGACAAGTCACTTGAAATTGTTTTGGATATATCTAATTGTCGGCACCTCTTGTGTGTCAACCAGAATGCAACTTTGGGTTAATTTACGCGACACGCGCCGGAACGTTATCAAGTTTATCAGTCGATTTCAACTGCTAGCGGCAGCGTTTCGTCAGAGCTTTAAATCGACGTTTAGAGATACTTTTCTCAAGGACATAAAAAATTAGAAACCATCAACTGTGTCAGATTACCTTTATTATCAAACAAAAGAAGCATTCATGACGTTGATTCTTGAAAACTGTTTACTCACATGTTTGTCATTACTTTGTTTTCGAAGACACGCCCTTGCATTTGGAGCAGTATTTGGCGATTTATTGGATTAATGATGATTCCTAATTCCTCATTCACACTCTCTTATCCATGTTGTTATAGCTGCAAATGAAAAAGCCAAGAGGAGTGAAACTAAACGATCTAGGTTCAATAATGGGAAATGGCTGCTTGCCGAGTTGTTGTCGCAGTAAAGCCACGATTTCACGGCCTGTGCTGCAAGTAATGCCGTGCCGTTGAAACCGAATATTTAAGATTATGGGATATATGGGAATTCCAAGCAGTACATTTGGTGTACACTATTTTGTGTTATCATGGCGCAATAACGGTCAGCAAATACAACTCGAAATATCCCAAGACATCATCGAACATTTGATCTCCTTACGAAGAAAAATGCAAGCAGTACATACGTAAGGTATAAACTCAAACCAATTTGTATATAGACTTATAGACAGTTATAAAACTGATTGTTAATTCATTTTTTAGTTTCATTATCTTATTCTACCTGAATATACGTTAATCCATGGTACTTCTTAATTGAAGAATACATTCCTATACCTTGACAGTTTTCACAAAAAGAGATTAATCACCATTATGTGCATCGTAAGAACAGATTGTAATTACATTTATACGCGGCCTTAGTTTTCAAAGTAATGAGCATTTATGTACGTACTACTAAACTAGCCTTCCGCATCTTATTTAGTAGATGAGTTATTATTTATATTGGCATATCGAAAATATATTTTTTGAATATGTAGAATTAATTCTCTAAATGTTAAGAAAATTTAAATTTACATCATTTCTCTATTTCAAATAATTAATAGACTGAAAATGATACATTGAATCTATTATCACTATTTTAACAATTGCAGGTTAAATTTAAAGTTTACTTAAACTGACACTTTTGATGGGCACGTCAGACAAATTCTTGAATAAAAACACCCTTTATGTAAAGTTTCTGCGATTTCAAAAGCATCATCATTTCTAACAGCTTTCCAGCAACATTCCATCAGAATGATCAGAAATTGGTGCCTTGGTTGGCACTATTCCATTCTAGTACATATGAATCTTCAACTATAAAAGTGTGTGAACACCTTTATATACTGTTATGTATTAGCTATCTCGTATAGCCTATAACAGCCGTTTGATGTCAGTGATGATGGAAAGCAACAGCGAAATCTGTGCCTTAGATCGGAATATTGCATCCAGGTACACATGACCCTTGACTATAAAAGAGTGTGGAATTTTTTATGCACTGCAATTTTATCTATCACACATAACCTATAATAGCTGTTCGATGTCAATGATTGATGGAAAACAACAGTGACTATATTTACACCGCAGTTAGCCAACCACTCATATACAAATATAGCAGGTTCCCTAACAAAACGCAGTTTATTGGTGCTCTGTGGCTATGCTCGCCAAGCGTTGTTTAGTACGTGGTGTAAATGAGCACAGAGCGGCACATACAGCGTGATCTAAAAGTCCCGGAACGGCTGTGTATTTTCTCGGGTAAGGTATTTTTGGAAAAGGTCAGTCAGGTCTTCAGTAACTTTTAGTAAGGAATTCAGGTGACCTTGAATTCGACCTTCAGCTTCAAGGTTTAATCCCTTTAAACTTTATTTTTTCAAATAGAAACCACTATTTTTGATACTGGTAATCGAAAGAACAGAACATTTTACGTTCAACACATTTAAAGTCCAAAGGTCAAATGTGTTGCTAGGAAGACCTCTATAAATCTTCACAGGATTAATGATGAAAATAACTATCAAGGTCAGGTCTGTAGTAAACTTTGACGAGTGATCTTGGATTTGACATTGAATTTTTTTTTCAAATATTAACAGTATCGGTTAAACACGTTAAACATCATTTGTAACGATTACACTCATTAAAGCTTACCCAAAGATCTGACCTTGCCAGTCATTTTCGTCATTATTCGTGTGAGATGTCTAGAAGTTTCCTAGCAGCAAACATTTGGCCTTTATGTGACCTTTAGTAGTCACCTTGGCCTTGAATAATACACATTTGAACATGAACTTTCCGGCTCTCTGGATTGTCGGCATCAAATAAGCGTTTCTATTTGGGAAATATAGTTGATTTTGAAATGACCTTGAAGGTACTTCCGATTGCCGGCATCAAAATAGGGGTTTCCATTAAAAAAATTAAGTCGACTTTCGGTAAGTTTTAACGAGAGACATACGGTGCTCGTTACCGATGATTCCAGTGCGTTCCGTTTTAGTGATCTAATTGTAATTCTGGTAACCGTAAGTGAAGTATTTTTGAGGTTCTGGGTTTATATTTTCTTGTTGTTGAAATTTTGCTTACCGTATAAAGCCTAATCCAGACTCCAAGTTATTTTATTTTTCTCTGCTTGACTCGTTCTTTAGTGATAGAATTGTAGCGTACCGTTTTCAGTGTATATCTTTGGTATACGAATTTTTAGAAGAGAGTTGTTTGTTTTTCCTTTTATTTTTGAATATTGACCGAACTAGTTTGCCGAAGAAAAAAAACTGTGAGTTAGATTTTAAGAATATTTTAAAACAAATCTAACCGAATACCGACAGATTGCCGAACCGTACCGCCCCGTTTGGTCTATAGCTCTTACTTTGGGCACTTTGAGAGTTGAGTGTCAAGTAGGTAGACTCTGCGCGCCAGTGTTGGTTAATTGCGATACTCTGGGACCTCCATAAGCGCTTTTATTGAAGATTATTTGCACATATTTATACATCCGACTGGTGATTCGACATACCTGACCCCATCTACCAGGCAGTATTCTCAATTTCTCCGAGTACGACCTCCTCCCTCGCAAGGTAGATAGTTCTCGGAAGTGACTAGTGAGGCAGGCCTTACTCGGTTGTAATTGCGAAAGCTGGTGAGATCAGGATATTCCCGATTCAGCTAGGTATCCCCAACTATCACATAAGTTAGACACCGAGCTCTCGGAAGTGACTAGTGGAACCTCGGTACACCTGGCGACTGTCTGGAATATGTACTGACTTAACCCTAATGTCAATCACGCAGTGAAGTTCTATTTCAGGAAACTGAAAGCCGAAACAAAAGGTGTTTTTCTTTTTCGTTGGCCTTGCAAATTATATATAATATATTTTTACGTCCCTGAAGGTCCCAGAACAATAGAAAGATACATACCAATATCTAATTGTGATCATTATATCCCAGCAAAGTTCCAGATATACAGAAGTGTTTTATAGGTTGAGTCATGGTGTCTCAAAATGTTGCGTCTTCGATATAGTTTTTTTTTAAAGGTTTGGTAAACACATTCATGAGGGAACTATTTAGTTTAGTTTAGTTTAAAGGTCCATTAGCCATAGTACGCGGCTTGATTTTATGAATTTCATAATTGCTTTGGGGTTCAAGAAGCAAGTCAGGGAGGCATATCTTTGTCTGCTGTGTGCTTACTTCATTGGGGTGCAGATTGAAATCCAAGCGAGAACGAGACACACAGAGCTTGAAGTAGACGCGGGTTAACTAAACGCCTGACCGTGATTATTCTTTTCATCACTAATCCTGTAAGATTCCTAGTGGTTTTCCTAGATTTTGACCTTTAGTGGTCACCATGACCTTGGTATTCAATTCGTATTTGAACATAAAATGTTTCGCTCTTTCGATTGCCGGCATGAAAAATAGGGATTTCCGTTAAAAGAATGAAATTGACCTTGAAGGTGAAGGTCAAGGTCAGGGTCCACTCCCTTGTTAAAATTTATTAACGAGTTGTGAGATTTAAAGAGGTTTTCGTAGCAGCACACATTTGACCTTTAAAATAGTCCCCTGACCCTGGACTTCAATTAGTAGACTTAGGTCCAGGATTTTATTGCATGTATCTCGTAGAATTATGCTAGTCTAGCAGCCCACAAAGCGGCTTTGCCGAGAGTGCCCCGTGTTTTTCAGCCCCTAGGACACTTAACGCGGTGTATATACGAAAAAAATCATAATTTTTCCAAAATCGAGTTAGGTCCAGGATTTTTTTCGATAAA
This sequence comes from Acanthoscelides obtectus, assembly GCA_963669975.1. Lineage (NCBI taxonomy): Eukaryota > Metazoa > Arthropoda > Insecta > Coleoptera > Chrysomelidae > Acanthoscelides > Acanthoscelides obtectus. Next base: position 64,988,309 of record CAVLJG010000004.1, read on the forward strand.
TCGTGATTATTTATCATATTCTAACCACCCACCAAGCGGTTTGCCCCAATGAAGTCCGGAAGGCCCCTATCCGCACTTCGATCAGAATTCGATCAGACACCTGTCATTTGTGAAAATCGACTTAGGTCCAGGATTTTATTGCATGTATCTCGTAGAATTATGCTAGTCCAGCAGCCCACAAAGCGGCTTTGCCGACTGTGCCCCGGAACATTGTTTTGCAGCCCCTATGGCACTTAACGCGGTGTATATACGAAAATCGTGATTATTTAACATATTCTAGCCACCCACCAAGCGGTTTACCCCAATGAAGTCCGGAAGGCCCCTATCCGTACTTCGATCAAAATTCGATCAAACACCTGTCATTTGTGAAAGTCGACTTGGGTCCAGGATTTTATTGCATGTATCTCATATATTTCAGATCTGTGCCGTCGGCGTGACCCTTAATGAGATTACACTCGCGATCTTGCCCCATAACCGTCGCGCTTTTCCCCCAATGTCGGAAGTCAGGACACACTTGGCAACGTTGCGCTGAGCCCTTCGGCGCTTTTGCGCTGCTCAAGTATGTGTTCCTCAGTACGCTTCGGATTTTGCTCCCGTACCGTCCGCTAAATATTAAAGGCGTGTGCCGTTCGAATCGACCCCTCCATTTATCAAACTGTAATATTTGTGAAAGACCAGTGCGTGATACGTGTTTTGTCAATAAGGTAGGTCGTACTTAATACATATTACCAGGTACCATGCAGTCAAAGAGCAGACCCAGATTGTGAGCACCTAGTCATAACATTGAGGCGCTTCGCTGTGGATTGGGTTGATTGTGCAGGAAAGGAGGTCGTTGATATGTAAGAGAAACAGTGTCGGAGCCAAGTCCGATCCCTGGAAAACACCCGCGTTGACGTTGTGGGATGAAGAGGAGAACCCGTCAATTCCGACGGATATCTTGCGGGCAGAGATAAAGTCAGCCACCCATCTGAAAAGCTTTTCTGGGAGGCCATAGGATGAAAGTTTGCTTAAGAGGGCAGCGTGCCACAGCTGATCGAACGCTTTCGTGATGTCAAAAGCAACGACATGAGCCTCACCATAAGACTGGATGAGTTTACTCCACAATTGAGTGACGTAAGCTAGGAGGTCCCCTGCGGATCGTTGGTGCCGGAAACCATACTGCCTGTCGCTAATCATGCCGTTCGAGGTAGTCCAGAAGCTCGCGATTTATGCACCTCTCCATCACTTTACTTAAAACAGAAAGCAGAGCTATAGGCCTGTAGTTGTAAGGGTCGGTCTTAGATCCCTTTTTTGGGATGGGTTGGACATGAGCAAATTTTCAGTTTTCTGGGAAGGTGCCGGATTCATAAGATATCTGGAAGAGACGCGAAAGAACTGGAGCAAGCTCCGGTGCACACCTCTTCAGTACAATGGCAGGAATCAAGTCCGGACCAGAAGCTTTGTTGATGTCGAGCGACAAGAGCGCTCATCTTACGGTCTTATGCCTGAATGTTACCTCTCGCATAGTGTAGGGAACCCTTTGAATTGACGGCACTTGGGCGTTGGGGTCCATGGTGTAGTTTCCAGCAAAGATCTTGGCTAGTACTTCCGCGTTGGCCTTTGAGTTGAATACAATAGTTCCGTCCTGACACGTAAGTGGTGGAAGGCTACTGTGTGAGAAGTTCGGAAAGACCGACTGCCATTGCGCTGCGACATTACTCTGTACCTAACTTTTATATCATGTTGGTTTTTGGCATTGCGAACCGCTGCTTTATATTTGTTTCTGAACTCAACATCGGCTTGTCTGTTCTCTACAGTGGGGTTTTGTAAGAAGGTGCTGTGTGCCTTGATCTTCTGCTGGCGAGCAGCATCACACGATTTGTTAAACCAGCGGTTGGACCCTGGTCTAGGCACGTTCACTGTGTGAGGGATGTATTCCTCCATTCCGACGTGGACAATTTCGGTTATCGAAGAACAGACAGCCGACGCATCCGCGTCAGTGAAACAGACATCTTTCCAAGGAAAGCTAGATAAGAAATCTCTGAGCCCCTCCCAGTCGGCATGTCCGTAATGCCAAGTTTTGTGGCCTGTACGAGTTTCTGCTGCCACAGTGGGTTCTGACCGAAACCTAACCTCCACAACACCGTGGTCTGAGTTACCCAGGGGTGACAGGACAGCAGTGCTGTAAGGGGCAGGATGCGTGGTCAGAAAGAGATCCAGCAGGCTACTGGCGGGGGAAAAAGTAGGACTCGTCACCAGCTGAGTCAGCCCTTTGGTAAGAGCGAACGCTTCGACTGCACGACCTGCTGCTTCGGTCTTGTTTGAGCCCAACCAAAGCTCGTTATGGGCATTGAAATCACCGAGAAGAACCACCCCTGAAGCGGGATGATTGATGTTCAGGAAGTCGATCTGGACGGCGAGGTATTCGAGTAGGTCATCCCAGTTATGGTCCGAGGGAGAGCGATAAAGGCAGCAAATAAACTTGGGTGATGTTTTGGAGTTGAGACGAAGCCACAGAATGTCCTTCCGGTCTGATTCCAAAGAAACATCTCTGGAGCAGGAAAGACTGCTGCGGACAAAAGCCACAACTCCCCCGTTCTTTCTCAGATTGGAGTGCACCTCGTAGTTTGGGAAGTTAAGATGGTTAATCGGTGCCGACTCTGAGATTTTTGTCTCCGCCAAGAAAAGCACGGCGGGACGATTGGATTGCAGGTAGTGATGAACAGCATCAATGTTTCTGTTAATCCCGCAGATGTTCGAAAAACAAATTATATCTTCGATGTTGTTCCCTCGAGCCCACCCTCCACCCGGACATTCCGAGAGTGGAATGAGTTTACGTCCAGAGTTCTTAGTGCTCGAGGGATCCATCATCATTAATTTCTTTGTTTTGGAGGATAACCGACTGCATAGCTTAGGTGTGGAAACGTGCGGACATTTATAAGACACCCTAAGAAAAGCTAGCGGGTGGTACTGTCTCGGTCGACTGGTCCTTGTCGACCATGTCTACCACCTTCTTTTTACGTGTTAGTGATGTTAAATAGACCTAAAGTGGCCCGTTGGCGGACATGTACCGACACCCGGCAATCGGTACTGAGGTATTCCTTAACGCGTGGACAATCACTTGAACGGGAAGAAGTTGTATACTGGATACAACAACTTCCGGAACAAGCATTTGCCACGGCCCCACTCAGTAGGGTATAATAATAATAATATACGCCTTTATTACAAAAAAATATGTACATGGTACATACTGGAAGTGGGACTCAACTGCCGAAGTTTAGCAATGCTACTCTTACACTTAACCAGCCGAATCAATAAATACAGTGATGTTAAATAAAAATAATATATATACATATATATACACACATATACACACGTATATACACATACATATATACAGGGTGTCCCGAAAAAAGTCTACAATATTCTACCAGCGGTTTCTAGAGCGTAAAATAGGAAGAAAAGTTTATATAAACACAGATCGACAAACGTCCCCTAAGGGCGCTACGGTCTTTTAAAGGGGCTTCCCTGAAGATGGTTTTTCCTTAATATTTCTGAAACGTGTTGAGATAAAGACATAAAATTTGGTATTCTAGCCTAGTTTTTTATGCTGGATTTAAAAATATTAACAATTTTAGACAGTTTTGTTTGGAAGCATTATGTAACAGAGATGGACTCAGGTTATTTGAGCCCCAACATTTTTGTGTCATTCTATTTTTGAAATTCAATTTTAGAGTTTGAAGATTTAGGGTTTTCTACATAAAAAAGGTACTCTTATTGAATATCGATAAATTGTGCCATTTTTGAACAACATTAAACTAAAAAATTTGTCTCATGATAGGAAATGTACTGCGAATTTAAATGAATTGTTGATTATACATAGTTAGCCATGACTGCAAACAAAAGTTGCTTTGATTTGTATGACTTATTTTGACGTTAAGCTGACATTGTTAGCAGTGTAAAATCACTAGATTAGAATCACAATTTTTATTAAATCGATTTAAAATGCCAAGATTTACAGACAGAGAACTGACTGACATGCATTTTGTGTACGGGTTTTGCAGTGGCAGATCATGGGCAGCCGTAAGAGAATATCAAAGATTTCCCAATCGCATAGTACCTGGACGTCGAATGATTACTGATATTCACCGGAATTTGTCAAACCATGGAAGTTTTCATGCGCTTAAAAATAATATTAGCTTCTCAACGTAATAAATATAAAGTCTGATTGGATGATGAATGTGGAAACCCTAGTATCAGTCAAGCAGCCTGATCCTTACATGCTTACGAAAACTTGCTAAGCTCATACATGTTATATGGCCATAGTAACTACGCAGTTATTATACAATGTTGCACCAGACGCTGTGTCAGCATATGATAACAACTTCTCGCTAATCCGTTGCTAGAATAGTGACTTTGCTGTTTTCTACTAATTCTTAGTCAGCTTTCCGAATGTATAAATAGGCCTCGCGGTCATATCATGTTGTTCAATACCCGGTTAGACTCCGTAAATGTCACATCTGTAAACCTTTGTATTTTATATGGACTGAAGCTTCAGTCCTCAAATAAATTTTTTTAAAAAGTTATTTCTAAATCTAATGAAATTGGTGTCAGAAGTGGGATAGCTTCAATGCATTAGAACACGTGCATACTAACTGGTGCGGTGGATGCCCATCCTTTAAGCTGAAAAGGACCAACGAGCCTTAAGAAGAAAGAAACCCATTGAAGAAAGAAACCTACAAGTAGGAAAACTACAAGTAAGAAACTACAAAGCAACAAGAAGAAGGAAAACAACAGGGGACACAGCGAGCAGCAGCCACCCAACTGCAGACAGACTACTAGAAACATCGCAAGAGATCCACTAGCCGCCTGGAGAACTCGACTGCCTCCCGATTTACCCTTGGTAACGTACAATTTCAATCTAATTATTTTTTGCGATTTATCTCTGTGTGTGTGATTTTTACGTATGTTTCCCCATTTTTACGTATTTTTCTATTTTACATTTGTATATTTTTGCGTTTACGCTTGACATTGTTGAATCTTTTTGAAACAACTTTCCATTTAAAATGTCTACTAACGGTTCAGATGATTACCAACCAGCTGAAATTCCTGATAACGTTCATGCGAACATTGAACCTTATAGATTATCTGAAATATTTTCGATTGTACCCGAGTACGATGGAAACCCGATATTGCTATCGACCTTCATCAACGCCTGCCGAACGGCATATCAAATGGCCGTCGAGGAGCAGCGGCTTCTCGTCGTTTTACATATTAAAAACAAACTTCGCGGACGTGCCGCCGAACTTGTGAACAGCCGAAACCCTTCCACGTGGGAAGACATCCGGTCCCTGTTAGAAACCCACAACGAATCACCCCTAACCTTTGCATCTAGACTGCAGACGCATGCAGCCAAAATGCATTCCGCCGTGAATAGGCAAAATCTAAATCGCCAGCAAAAATCTGCTCAAAGTTCTCTCATCGAAACGATGACTTTAAATTGTCTATTAACAGGATTAGACTCGAAAATAGGACCTGTTGTGCGATCAGGACATCCCACGGATATCTTGACCGCAGTTTCGTATATCAAACGAGAGTTACAACTCTCATATTTGGAAAGACAAAAATTCGCCAGGGCCCCAAACCCGAATCAAAATTCTGTTAATCGAAGACCAAACCTTAAAATTTGTAATTTTTGTAATCGTCCCGGTCACTTGGCAAATGAATGCCAACGGAGACAACAGTCTACAAGTTTTGCCCCGAGACAGTTTAACCAGCCCCAGCCTCAAAATTACCGTAGACCGAATCAACCTATGCAAGTTAGACCGTCTACATCTAACTACCATCAAAATTCTAATCAATATCCTCCCAGACCATCTATAATACGACCAAATGCGCCTAACGCGAGTGCGCCAAGACCCTCTGTAATTCAGAGCAATCCAAATTACCAAAACCCTAATTTTCAAAGAAATTTTAGACAAAATCCTCCCAATCGAATTAATTATGTCGCTCCTGATTCTTACGATTATTCCGACTACGGTGAACCAGGACTACGCTAATGAATATGACGATACCCAACACTCCGCCTACACACCTTCCCCATACGATGATTTTAGAGAACCCAGTAACGATTTTTGTTACGAATATAATCAAACCGCCGATACATTTGTTGACCACGCTTATTCGGACATACAACAATTCCAGGATTTTCAGAGTGTTTGAAAGAGAAACCCCCTGCGGAACCCAACGACAGTACCGCGATAGTATGTGCGAACTTAGCGAATCTCAGTGACGAGGACGCGAACGCGAAACCGTGTGCGAGCGTCAGCAACACACGCGATCAGATGTTCATATAAATCCTCCGTTTATAGTCCCGTCGACAATTCACCCCGTTAGCCAAGACAACTTATATTACATTAAAGATGCTACTGGAAAATTCAAAATTCTCATTGACAGTGGTGCAGATTGCTCCATTTTCAAACGTAACACTTGTAAAAATTATACCAATCGTGTCGCAGAAAATATCTCTATCCGAGGTATTACTGACGAAAAAATTAGTATTACTGAAGCAGTCTTAGTCCCATTTGCTCCCAATGATTATCACACAATTTATGTCCATGATCTAGATACTTCATTCGATGGCCTTCTTGGGTCAGATTTTCTTGAACATTATGATTGTATTATTGATTTGAAAAATCGTCAATTGATTACAAATTTCAAAACAGTCCCTCTTTTCCAACTAGGTGACGGAAATAATTCCAAAGCTTCTCAGTTTAAAGAAAAGTCCCAAGCTTCGCAATTTAAAGAAAATTCTCAAGTTCATAATGTTATTTCCTTTCCTCCCAGAGTTGAACAAGTTGTCAAGCTCAAATCCGAGCTTAGAAATACTGAAGCCATTCTTCTGGCGTGTGAGGTAGAAAAAGTCCGTCTATCCAGTTCCATGTAAATGTAATTTTACCCCAATTAAATTTCTAGCCCTTTAACGAACCTCCTATCAATAATTTCAACACTTCTTTACATAGTCAAAGACAGTATAACCGTAGAGATGTTATTAGAGATCAATTACGTCTCGATCATCTCAACGAGGAAGAAAAAGAATTAATTACGAATCTTTGTTTAGATTTTTCGGACATATTCTATTTAGATGGTGATAGCCTGTGATTTACAAACGAAATTAAGCATTCCATTGATACCACTACCAGTAAACCAATTTTTTACCAAATCCTACCGATACCCTTATGGCCACAAGCAAGAAGTCAAACATCAAATTTCAAAATTACTAAAACAAGGTATTATCGAACCTAGCACGTCGCCATGGAATTCTGCGGTGTGGGTTGTACCAAAGAAAATGCACGCCTCTGGTAAACAGAAATGGCGTATGGTGATTGACTATCGTAAGCTTAACGAAATCACCATCGATGATAAATATCCCCTGCCAAACATTTCCGATCTACTTGATCAATTAGGGAAATGACAGTACTTTAGAACACTGGTACTTGGCATCTGGATTTCATCAAATCGAGATAAATCTAGTTGATGTTCCTAAAACTGCATTTTCAGTTAAAAACGGACATTACCAATTCTTGAGGATGCCTTTTGGTCTCAAGAACGCTCCTGCCACGTTTCAACGTGTCATGGACAACATCTTGATGGGTATACAAAACGAAAGATGTCTTGTATACATGGATGACATAATTGTCTATTCCCCCTCCATCCAAGAACACATCAGTAGGCTTACCGAAATTTTTAAACGTCTTCGGAAGTCGAATTTCAAAATCCAGCCTGATAAGTGCGAATTCTTCAGAAAGAAAGTAGCCTATCTTGGTCATGTAATAACCCCTGATGGCGTTAAGCCCAATCCAGATAAAGTGGATTGCATAAAAAATTTCCCTCAGCCCAAGAATCCTAAAGAAATAAAATCTTTCTTAGGTCTTGCAGGTTACTACCGACGCTTTATACCAAAATTGCGAAACCCCTTACCAGACTATTACAGAAAGACGCAGTATTTGACTTTGATAGCGAGTGTGTTAAGTCATTTGATACTTTAAAAAATGCTTTAACAACATCTCCTATACTGATCTACCCCAACTTTGAAGAACCTTTTGTGCTTACAACAGACGCAAGCGCTTTTGCGATATCTGGCGTTCTTTCCCAAGGTCCCATAGGTAAAGATCTCTCGATAGCCTATGCATCTCCTACACTCTGTAAAGCAGAAACGAGATATTCCACCATTCAAAGAGAACTTCTAGCTATTGTCTGGAGTGTAAAACATTTTAGACCTTATTTGTATGGTCGAAAGTTTAAACTTGTAACAGACCATAGACCCCTTACGTGGCTTTTCTCTTGCCAAGACACCGGAAGTTGATTAGCAAGATGGCGCCTCAAGCTAGAGGAGTACGACTATGAAATAGTGTACAAGCCAGGCAAGGCTAATAAAAATGCCGATGCCCTATCACGTATCAAATTACCCAAAACTGTTAACGCCCTTACCCATAGTGGCGAAGAAGGAGAACCTTCTAACCAATTTTCCTAAAGTGAATTTGACATCTTTGCACGCCTTTACAAAACCACATCCCTGATCGATTATTCCAAAATCCAATTTTCAAATTCCCAACTCCTAGACAAAAGTCATAAACATATCGTCACGTTTTTCAGACAAAACACTCTATCTGAACTTCACGAAAAAATTATCGAAGACATATTCCAGGAAAATCTTGATTTTACTGCAGATAAAATTAACATCGCGTCTAGCAAAACAATTAAAGATAGAAAATACTATATTATTCCTGTGCCATACGATCCCGTAACTTGCATACAGCATCTTTTCTCTGTAATTTTAACCAACAAAGGTGTATTCGACCTGTCCCAACAAATTTACGTTGAAAATAATTTGGACTTACCCATTTTAGAAATTTTCTCTTTTATTTTTTCGGATGATAATATCAAACTTGTCGTTTGCCAAAACGTCACCACAACTCCTAGTCCCGATGAAATCCCCGTCATTTTAGATCAATACCATTGTGGTAAGAAAAACATTCATCGAGGAATTAATGAAACAATTAGGCGAATTCGTGAACGATATAATTGGCCCGGCTTAACTAAAGACGTTGAGCATTTCATCAAAAAGTGTGAAATTTGTCAAAAGACCAAAATTTGTCGTAAAAACCTCAGTGCCCCTTTTGTAGTAACTGAAACCCCTAAAGCCCCGTTCGAAAGAATCAACATTGACTTTTGGAAGTCCCACCTGAATGCTACGCTCTCACAATCCGAGACGAGCTAACAAAATTTTCTCAAGCCTATCCAATTGGCGACAAATCTGCAAAATCTGTAGTAAATAATCTACTTTTATATTTCCAACATTATGGTACACCTCTCCGAATACACTGTGATTACGGAAAAGAATTTGACGACGCCCTCATGAAAGACCTTTGTAGTCTTTATGACATTAAATTAACTTTTTCTAGTGTCAGTCATCCCCAATCCAATGGCTCGATTGAGCGATCTCACGCCACTTTATTGGAAATGATCAGATCCCATGTATCCGAAAATCCCGATGAACATCCCTTCAATATTCTTCCCTATGCTGTTCAGTGCTACAATATCACTAGAAATAAAACTACTGGCTTTACACCATACGCGCTCGCGTTTGGCCACACCTCTGGTCGTCCGCCCGAACACGTATATTTAGAAAAAGAATTGATGTCCAAGTATGTTCGAGACATTCGGAATAAACTCGAATATTACTACAAAATTGCCCGCGTGAGAACTGAAAAAGCAAAAATTCGCTTTGATAGTAGACTGTCACCCAATTTACAATCATATAAAGTTGGCGATAAAGTCTTTGTGAAACAGTCCCAAATTTCCAACAAGCTTCAGAACAAATTTGATGGTCCATTCGAAATTACTCAGGTTTTTGAAAATTCCGCGCTCCTTAAGAACCCGGAAACAAATAGAATAAGTAAAGTTAATTTTGACAGACTGAAACCATGTTTTGAGACTTAGTTTCTCTTTCAGGTGCAGTCTGCTGTTTCTTGCGGCTGTCACAGCCCAGATAGACACCAAACCGATTAACAACACCTTAGGTATCTATTTTCATGAAGACGCCCCTCTTAAGATTTCCAACGAAATTTGGACACTCCTTGTATATAAAGACTTAGAACTCATTAAGAAAGCACTTGACGATAACAACTATATTCTGGAACACTTATCATATCTCGTAGACAAACCCACCAATCGTATGAAAATATTTAGTGGCGAAATTAAAACTCATACAAGTCTCCTTTATCAAATTTCTCGTTCCTTGGAATCTAAATATACTAAGTGACATATAAATCCGAACACCCAGTTTAAATGGTTTTATTTTAATAAAAGTTGGTGAATGTATTTATCTTACTGTAAATAACAAGTGAAAAAATTTTCAGCCTTATCAGTTGGACATTCCGGTTTTTGTACTGCTTTTTTTTTTAATTCACTAACGCTCTAAAAATGAATATTTCAGCTGCAGTAAAGAATCAACGTTGGCGGATTTTGGTTCTTGACATCCTTTACGATCGGTTACGATGCCTAGAGTACGGAGACCTGTACGATTTTGTCAACTGAGTGAGTTTGATAGGGGCCGTATAGTGGGACTTCGGGAAGCTGGACTTTCTTTTCGGGCAATTGCAGTTAGAGTGCAAAGAAGTGTAGACACTGTGGTTAGGTGTTGTCAGGCATGGCTTCGAGAAGGCCGTACGCAAAGAGCCAGAGGCACTGGACGCCGCCGTAGAACAACAGACCGTGAAGATCGCCGCCTAAGATTATTGGCCTTAAGGGACCGTTTCTCCACTACCAGGTCCATTGCAAATTAATGGTTTGCAGAACACGGAAGACCTATTGGCATGCGAAGTGTTTACCGACGAATGAGAAGTTTTGGCTTGTTTTCATACCGGCCACACTGGGTCCTCCCTTTAACTCGAGAACACCGACGTAATCGCCTTGAGTGGTGCAGACAACGGTCACTCTGGGATCAGGAATGGAACAGTATTGTCTTTAGTGACGAGTCTCGATTTTGTTTAGGCATGCACGATGGTCGTGCCAGGGTTAGAAGGCGACGTGGTGAAAGGAGGAATCCACAGTTTTTTGTTGAAAGACATGTTCATCACACTGTTGGAGTTATGGTTTGGGGTGCTATAGCTTATGGTTCCAGGTCACCTTTAATCTTCATCAGAGGTAACATGAACGCGCAGCGTTATATCCAAGAAGTTCTAGAACCCCATCTTTTACCCTATCTTGACACCCTGGCAGATCCAACTTTCCAACAAGATAATTCCCGACCACATGTTGCAAGAGTCACAATAGACTTCTTTCAACATAATGATGTCACATTGTTACCATGGCCACTAAGATCTCCCGACTTATCCCCAATTGAGCACGTGTGGGATATGATGGGTAGGAGATTGCTCAATTTGCAACGTCCTCCTCAGACTCTAGAAGCACTTCGAGAGGAGTTGGTGGTTGCCTGGAATGAGATACCACAGGAGGACATTGACCACCTGATCAGAAGCATGCCTAGGCGCGTTGGAGAATGCGTAGCACATCAGGGTGCATCCACACATTATTAAAGGTCTAAGTGCTTTAAAGCAGTGCAATCATTTTGAAATGTTTATCATTTACTTATTATGCTTCATTAAGTACTTATACAAAATTTTATTAAAATAAAACCATTTAAACTGAGTGTTCGGATTTATCTGTCACTTAGTATATTACGCGATCTTCGATGACACTGTAAGCGCATCGCGGATGAAACGCGGTCTGATTAACGCTATAGGTACCATATGGAAAGCAATAACCGGAAACCTCGATTCATCGGACGGTGAATACTATAACGATTGTATTAACAAAATTTCTAAAGATAAACATGAGCTCGAAAACCTCATGAAGAACCAAATTTCTGTTACCATGTCGGTTATCAAGAATTTTAATAACACTATTCAAAAACTTATGTTTGATGAAACGTTTAATGAAGATATTAAGCTTATTGAAAACAAAATTTATTAAATTTCAGACGATCTTGCATTTTATGAAGCTAAATTCCAATTTTTAGAATTTGCGAACAATTAATGGAAAGCTACATGTTTCTAGAAGAGGCAATTAATGATATTCTAAATTCAATTACTTTTGCACGTTTAAAAATAATACATCCTTCTATCATCACTCCTCAAGACTTAGTAAATTCTCTTCAAGAAATCTCTCACACGTCGAGAAATAATTTACCCCTTCCGGTTAATTTGGCAACAGTGTCAGAGTACCTTAATCTTATGGAACTCGAAGCGTATCAAACTAAAACAAGAGCAGTATTTGTCCTACGCATCCCGTTATTAGAGCTCGAAATCTATACTTTATACAGAGTGTTTCCTCTACCCATTCTCGATAAACGTACTGGTTTGTTTCATGTAGTTTCCACTATACAGAGATATATTGCTAAAGATAGCGATTCTATTTTGTACGTTTCCTTTCAAAATTTAGGTAGTTGTAAAGTTCTTCAGTCTCAGGTGAAAAGCTGTTTCAACCTCTTGCCGTATCCAATAGACAGTAATGCAGTCTGCGAAGCACAGTTGTTGCGAAATCCGGTCGATCTGCCGACAGCCTGCCAAATAGCAATTGTGGCATTGCAAGATTACAAAATCCTAGAACTTGCAACCAATTTTTGGATAATCACCATATCTAGTCCTCTGCCAATTACGATGAAGTGTGGACAACGAGAGACTACCACCGGAGTGATAAAAGTTAATTCACTTTTAAAAATTCAGCCGGAATGCAGTGGCTTTGTAGGCACCACGAGATTACATTCTAGATATTCTGTTAGCACCTACAAGAATATCACATACAAAAGGATCAAGCTAAGCAAGATCGATACTGAAGAACTCGAAATTGCCAATCACAAATTAAACCAATACTCTGAACAACTGGACATAATTTATGAACGAGCCGTTTGTTTCGAGACATCTCTCATGGTTCACGTATTTCATCATCACCCTGTTAGTTATCATCGTAGCTTTGTACCTGTTCTGCAAGTGCAGAAAACGTAGACCACTCAGCATCTGCGCATCAAATTATCCAGCCAATGGCCCATCTCCAGGAGCACCAAAAGTCGGGTACATTCCCAGACTTTTTCCTCGACGTAGACCAACCATCCAGCCATATGAAGAATACATCGAACTGCAGTGAGTGTTCCGTGAAGTGTTTTCACTGTTCAAAAAGTCATTTTCAATTTTCGTGTTATTTTCCATGTGACTTTGCCCGTACGACTGTATGATTGTATCTTATTATTTGTTTTTTCCAGCTTTGCTTTTAGATGTTATTTTGCATCGCCATTTATGCTTACAATTTTATTTTTCAGAATCTGTATTTTCTGATTTTACTTTTGCAATTTGTATTTTGCAATTTTACTATTTTTTATATTTTTACACCTTTTTATATTTTTACAATGTTTACAATTTTACACTTTACACTTTTACAATTTTTATAATTTTACAATTTTTACATTTTTCAATTTTTGTCAAAAGTTGTCGCATAGCAACAACTTTTTGTAATAGGGGGGAGTTGTTATATCGCCATAGTAAGTACGCAATTATACAATGTTGCGCCAGACGCTGTGTCAGCATATGATAACAACTTCTCGCTAATCCGTTGCTAGAATAGTGACTTTGCTGTTTTCTACTAATTCTTAGTCAGCTTTCCGAATGTATAAATAGGCCTCGCGGTCATATCATGTTGTTCAATACCCGATTAGACTCCGTAAATGTCACATTTGTAAACCTTTGTATTTTATATGGACTGAAGCTTCAGTCCTCAAATAAACTTTTTTAAAAACTTTTCTAAATCTAATGATTTAAGATACATTTGAAGCCATATTCCAACGAATTATATAGAACTGCATAGAACTGCCGAATTATAAGAAAAACTGCGGGTGAATAAGACTGTAGAGTGAGGCGGAATTCTGATACTCAACCTATCTCTAACCAACCGATCATGAACAACAAAGTTAAATAGAATTTTTTCTCTCAAGTAGGCGGGCTTCGAAGTGGTTATTACTTTGTGAATAAATACTAGATGGTGATATTCCACCAATTTATCAAATTTGAGCCATTTCAGCGTCCTGTATTTCTGTGATATATGGTCAAATTTTCTCAATCCACATATAAAACGGACACAATTATTCTGTATAATTTGAATTCTATTTTTCGTTATTTTGGATGTTACAGTAGTTCAAACAAGACATCACGAGCGTTTCACACAGTTTTTTCCTGAGGTTATAGTTCAGTACTACAAGAGTACAAAGTGTGTACGCGGAGGTAGGTTTTTTGAGCAAGACAGTTGATATGATTATAAAACCTTAACTTCTCATCGACCTTGACACCTAAAATCTTGGCAGTAGTACCAACCTGAAGAAGATTTCTGCCAATACAGATATTAAGGTTACCTTTGATGTAGTTTCTTTTATTATCAGTGTAATGTCTTAGTTGGTATCAATAATACCCGGAAGTATACTAATGGTTTATTATATATCACCGATAACTGTTACAAATCCGGAACCCCGACATACTGTGTGTTAAACGTATCCCGGTGAGAGTACTCATCGTACATGCGCAATTTTCGGGGAACCAGGGGCGTACTTAATATACTACATTCATCTCCCCCGAAAATTGTTAACAGTGATCAGATGGGTAACAATAAAAAAAAGAAACAATTAATGAATGGTTAGTATTGGAGCCTATCCGGTACCTTACGGATACGTATGGGTCGTGTAAGTTCAGCCTGTTCACCAATGGAGCTAGAATCCGAGTCACTGACATCCACGCGTTCACTATCCGCGATTCCGGCATCCACAAACACATCATCAACCGAACTACCGGCAGAAGTATTGCTGGCGCCATCACTATTGGAAAAAACGTTTACAGTGTGCGGTAGCTCCACGCAGGGTGGGTAGACCAACGAATAATCATCATTTAGTTCTCTGATCTGATTAGTATGTCTTTTCCAAAGGAAATTTGAATCTAGTGGTCGAACAACGTAAACGTTTTTCCCTAAAATTTTAACAACTTGTCCTTTACACCAAGTTACTTGTTTATCGCGATAATCTTTAACCAACACAATTTGGTCAATATTAAAACATACTTTCCTATTTCCTCTGAAGTATTTTACGTTTCTTCGTTGAGAACGTTGTATGTTTTGGTAAACATTTTCAAGTTCAACTTTTTCATTGTCTTGGACTGAGCTTGGTCTAAGCATGTCAAATCGAGTTCTCAACGAACGACCTAAAAATACTTTAGCAGGAGAATAACCAGTAGAACAGTGAACAGTATTCCTATATGTCATAAGGAATTGAGCTAATAGTAAATTACAGTTCTTTTGATCACTAACCTTTTTCAAAAAAATTTTAACAGTTTTTACGCTATTCTCAGCTGCACCATTACAATGAGGTTCATAAGGCGGAATAGTTATTAGTTTAATACCATTAACATTTGCAAATTGTTTAAATTCTTCTGACACTAACTGGGGACCATTATCACTTGCAATAGTCTTAGGCAATCCAAATCTAGAAAAAAGTTCTCGCAGCTTTGTAATAGTCATGTTAGTGGTAACAGATGCCATCGGAAATACTTCAAGCCATTTGGAAAAGGCATCAACGACAATCAAAAAGAAATTGTTTTTCTTCGGTTCAAAAAAATCTATATGTATCCACGACCAAATGCCCTCGGGTATTTGCCAACATTGTAACGCTGCCTTGGCCGGCGATGATTGCAAGCGTTGCCATATGTTGCACTGATTACTAACACTTTCAATATCATCATTCAAGGACGGCCACCAAAAGTAAGATCTCGCAAGATACTTCATTTTAACAATTCCTAAATGGGTAGCATGCAACTCCTTCAATATCACCTCTCGTAACTGAAATGGTATGATAACTCGCCCAAAGCAGGACATCGTCTTCAACATTGATTTCATTTTTCCTACGGTTTCCTAAGGTTTCAATTCATTACTTTTATGACTTGCAGGCCACCCCTTTTTAACAAAATTGAGTACCTCAGAAAGTACTGAATCTGAGGATGTAAGTTCTCTGACCTTGTTAACATCGACTGGTATACTAGAATCGGAATTAGTGAGATAATTTAAATGAATGGGGAAGTCGATCAGTTGCACAGACATGTCATCTTCAATCGGCATTCTGCTTAAGAAGTCAGCTACATTTTGAATGGATGACACATGCTTGATATCAAAATTGAAGCCACTCAGAAAATGTGCATATCTCTGCAGTCTATTTGCTGCCATCACTGGAACACCCGTTTTAGGTCCAAAAATTGACATGAGTGCCTTATTATCTGTGACCAAGGTAAATTTTCTACCCCACAAATATTGGTAAAATCGTTTAATACTCCAAACAATCGCGGTAGCTTCTTTATCCAAAATAGAGTATGCCAATTCGTTTTTCGAGAGAGTTCTTGACGCATAACAAATTGGCTTTTCGACATCATTTTCAAAAACATGAGATAAAATTGCTCCCACTCCATAGTCTGAGCTATCAATAGTCAAAGTAACTGGTAGGTCAGGATTATAATGCACCAACACATCGTCAGAACATAATGCAAGTTTAATATACTCAAATGAATCCTGACATGTTTTATCCCATGACCAACTTACATCTTTTTTCAAAAGATTATATAAAATGTGAAGTATATCTGGGAGATTTCTGATGAAACGATTATAATAAGTGATACTGCCTAAAAAAGACTTAAGTTGAGTGACATTTTCTGGTGGAGAAATGTCGCGTATTGCCTTAACTCTTTCTAAACTTTTATGTAGGCCTGTCTCGTCTATAACAAACCGTAAATATGAAATGGAATCAGCCAAAAACACATACTTTTCTTTTCTAACAGTGAGACCACATTCGGAAAGACAAAGTAAAACCCTTTTCAAATTTCTAATATGATCTTCTTTATCGATACCTGTAACTAAAATATCATCAAGAAAAACACATACACGGGGCATTTTATTGAACAGCTGCTCCATAATTCTTTGAAATTGTGCTGGAGCGCAGTTTATTCCAAACGGCAATCTATTGAATTCGAATAAACCTTTGTGAGTCGAAATAGTCGTAAATTTTTTTGAAGAGTCCTCCAGCTCTATTTGATTGTAAGCCGATGAGAGATCAATTTTGGAAAATTGCTTTCCATTTTTCAGTTTTGTGAATAAGTCATCAATTCTAGGCAAGGGAAATTTGTCCACTAGAATAGCTGAATTAATAGTTACCTTATAATCACAACAAATTCTTATTCCTCCATCTTCCTTCAAAATTGGTACTATTGGGGTACCCCATTCTGAAAACTCCACTGGAGATATTATACCATTAGAGACTAATTTATCTAATTCCTCCTCCACTTTACCTTTAATTGCAAATGGTAACGGCCTAGGTTTATGGAAAATGGGATTTGCATCAAGTTTAATATTTATGGAGATCTTACACTTGTTGAACCTTCCCAAATTGGTTGCAAAAACGCCATGAAACTCATTACATAGAGCATCAACAGCATCGTTGTTCAAATAATGAATTTCTCTAAATCTCATATTATAATTCCTAATAAAATCTCGACCTAGGAGCAATGGATTGTTACCATCAACAACAAAAAAGCGTAGGATTCTATCTTTGAAATTAAATTTAACATTTAAGTTGATTGTGCCATGTGGGATGATCTTATTGCAAGAAAAATTAATCAAGGAAACATTTGTTTTTTTCATGACGTGAGCACCAAAATATGTTTTGTAAACATGAAGTGGCAAAACACTAACAGCTGATCCACTGTCAAGTTCAAATTTCAACATGACATTCTCAACTAAAATATCGATATACAGGGTGTTCCATAATTATTGCGACAAAATGATAGGGGTTGTAGAGGGCATAAAAATATGCAATTTTGCCTTATAAACCCCTGTTCGTAAATATGCCGTTTGAGCACTACCGCTAATTTTACCTTAAGAGAGACGAGCCTCGCGAATCTACTCCCAACGCTTTCCAGAACGTCCTCATCCGCATCACGCCATTTTTGCAAGGATTCATTGACGTGTTTGTGTCAGTGGCAGCATCAGACACCTCGCGGGAGCAGGGCGGCCCTTCACGAAGCGCACAGCAGAATTTGAGGAAACGATTATGCACCATGTGGAGGCCAATCCGCGTACAAGCGTGCGTGCTATTGCACATGATATGGCAGCGTCTCAAACTACTGTTTGGCGGGTTCTCCATGACCAGCAACTACACCCAAACCACCTTTTAAAAATCCAAGCCATGGGTCCAGAAGATTATCTGCCGCGTCGACGTTTTTGTCGTTGGTGGCTGCAGCAGAAGTTGAGGCAACCAAACTTTGGTCGTTACGTTTTGTTCACTGACGAGTCCTGTTTTACAAAGGACGGTTATTTTAATAGCCGTAACAGTCACATTTGGGACGAAGAAAACCCTCAAGCCATAGCCATCCATAGAGACCAACATCAGTTTTCAATTAACATCTGGTGGGGCATTGTGGACGAGCATATCATCGGGCCATATTTGCTTCCACCACGTTTGGATGGGCATGCTTATGGTCGATTCTTACAAC
Source organism: Acanthoscelides obtectus (assembly GCA_963669975.1). Lineage (NCBI taxonomy): Eukaryota > Metazoa > Arthropoda > Insecta > Coleoptera > Chrysomelidae > Acanthoscelides > Acanthoscelides obtectus. The sequence continues at coordinate 65,006,914 of CAVLJG010000004.1, forward strand.
ATGTGCTACCGGAACTATTAGAAAATGTGCCAATGAACATAAGAGCCAACATGTGGTTTCAACACGATGGCGCTCCAGCCCACTTTTCTTTACAAGTGCGGCAGTATTTGGACGACAAATTTCCAAATAGGTGGATAGGCCGAGGTGGCCCTGTGCCTTGGCCTGCGCGGTCACCCGACCTGACCCCACTGGATTGCTTTGTTCTGGGGCCATCTGAAAGCTTTAGTATACGAAACTCCTGTTCCCAACCAACAAGAGCTACTGGGAAGAGTGATGGCCGCGTCCGCACATATTCAGGACATACCGGGGGTATGCCACAGAGTTCGCCGATCATTGAACAATCGTGCACAGCTGTGTATTGAACTAGGTGGAGGATACTTTGAGCAATTACTGTAGGTAAGCCGTTTCAAGAAACTGATGTTTTTTTTTGCTGCAGCCCAAACGGCATATTTCCGAACAGGGGTTTATAAGGCAAAATTGTTCATTTTGATGCCCTCTACAACCCCTATCATTTTGTCGCAATAATTATGGAACACCCTGTATAGTGGCACATCATTGTTGCTTCCTAAGCTAGAAATACTTAGAACTGGGGATGAAAAAACGTCTATATAATCCTCAGCAATATCATTATTAGGAAAAACATAATTAACGTGCTTAGGTGAGGATTGTTTTTTCTTTTTACACACCACACTGAGATGAACCCTACCGTGACAAGAGTTACAAATATATTCCTTATAGGGGCACACATTACTGCAGCGCCATGTTTGAGCTGTTGCCCCCACTCCTGCGCGTGCCTCCTTGGCTCCGCTGCGCAGCAGGTACTGCTGTCTCTCTATGATACCGTTGAGGATCTTGATGTTGATCGGCAGTGGCACCAACATTTGAATTATTTTGTGTAATTCGAAAAACATCGGATTCTAAGACCTCGCTTTTAACTTCACCAACTGGGTCTCTTATTACTAGCGTTGCTTCGATAATTTTGGCCTTTTCAACAGCGTTATTTAAGGTGGTGTTCTCGTTTAGGCTGAATAATTCAGTTCTCACCTTCCCAGGATTGAACTGCGTAACAAAAATGTCCGTTAGCTTGGACTCAAGCTGCTGACCAAAACTGCAATAGCGAGCTAAACCTTTAAGTCGTACACTCCATTCTAGTGCCGTCTCATTTCCTGATTTGGATGCACTATAAAACTTCTGCCTTTCGACCCATACAACAGCAGTTTTACCATAGTAGTTAGACAATAACTGAACTATGTCTTGGTATGGGGTTTCTTCCGGCTTTTGCGGCATACATAAATTTTCTAATAAAATATACGCCTCCTCAGACAAACTATACAGCAAATGAGCTCTCTTGTCAGCTTCTTCAGTGACCCCGTGTACTATAAAATACTGCTCTAACCTTTTGAAGAAAACTTCCCACTCGTTCTCCTTGGGATTGAATGTGAGCACGGGACCCGCTGCTGCAACTGCCATCTTTCTTGTGCACAGATTGGTTCACCAACAACTGGAGGTTTCAACACAAACGGGGAGTTTACACACACTTAACCTCACCCGGCGAGTTCTTTAATAAACCTCGTCGCCATGTAATGTCTTAGTTGGTATCAATAATACCCGGAAGTATACTAATGGTTTATTATATATCACCGATATCTGTTACAAATCCGGAACCCCGACATACTGTGTGTTAAACGTATCCCGGTGAGAGTACTCATCGTACATGCGCAATTTTCGGAGAACCAGGGGCGTACTTAATATACTACAATCAGAACTGAAAACTATGATTTTTGGCTTCTCAGGATTAACTAATAAATTATGATTGGCTGAATATTTACAAATCATGTCACTATCATGTTGTAGCTCTATATTAGCTGTTGGTAATTCACTAGCTTTAAAATAATGTACTATTTGGGTATCGTCTGTAAAAGATTGCATTTCAGAATTTTCCATTACTGCATATAGATCGAAGGTGTTGATGAGGAATAAGAGAGGACCTAGGATAGATCCCTGAGGCACTTCAGATGGTATGACACTTGGGACAGAGCTCTGTCTAGATAGAGAAACTTCCTGAACTCGGTCGGTTAAATAAGCACAGAACAATTTAAGTGAGGTATTATCAAAGCCAATATATTTCAATTTAGCTAGAAGAAGGAGATGATTGATTCTATCAAATGCCTTAGAATAATCAACCGATATCAAAGCTACTGTGATCTTTTTATCAAGCGAACGTAGCACATTGTCGCATAGATTTAATAAGGCAGCAATTGTAGGGGAGATCGGGGTAAGATGACGATACTAAGAAAAAAAGGCAATACAAAGGAAGTAACTTTATTTAAGCGTTTAATGCATGTAAATACAAACATGTTTATGATTCTGGGTAATGTTAATCTTACCAAAAATATGAAAATATGAACGAATTTTCACCAAATAACCAAAAAACAAAAAAACACCATTTTCGTCAACTTACCCCGCACCTATTGGGGTAAGATGACTATTCACAAGAATCACAATGAAATCTTCCATGACCCTGATATCGGCTACATGCTTCGTGCCACCATGATAGGCAATGATAGCATTGCAACCAGTCTTCAGTTGGTGGGTCACTATAATTCTTCGTTACATGCAGGGCATACATAAATCTCACTACTGAGACCAGAAATATCTGCAGCAGTGGGATCGACAGCACTGGGACATGCAACATTACAGCACTGGGATTGACATCACTGGGTCCTGCAACATTAGCTGCACTGGGCAATAATTTTTTGCGGCGTTTTTGTGCTCTATTTTCTTGGGTTTCTTCCCTTGCTCTTTCAATCGCTTCTTTTCTTGACTTAGTTTTTTCTTCTCCTCTTTTTCGTCAATTTCCTTTTGTTTTTGTTCTAGTTGTAATTTTATTGGGGTGCCACTTATGACAGAAGATGACATCTTCTTACCAATGTTAGAGGACCGCTCGGATATTGCAATTGGCCTTATGTTCCAAATGGTAGGAAGGGGCTCATTTGAAGTGTTTTTTTTCTAAAAACACCTGTCGTTTATGTGTCTCTCTTTGACCGTTTGTAGTCTTGAGTGTTTCATTTGATATGGTATGTTCAGGTGTAGTAACAGATTTTATTTTTTGAACCAACACATTTAAAGGTACTTCAGATTCATTATCAGTGGACTCTGAATCCTCGTTTTCTATTAATAACCTGGAATCATCATCATCATTATTTATCACAAGAGCATCATTCACTTCAGGTTGTTCAAATCGTTCAGTTGTTTTTGAAGGTACAAAATCACTATCGTCAAACACCAGAGGATTAAAAGGTTCAATGCCGCAAGCTTTAAACCCATTTACGGCATTATTTACAGTAGCTGCCCTGCAGTAAGCCTCTCCAAACAAAGGTCAGTTATTGGAATTCCTGGACTATTAATTAAAAAAGAATCACACATTTGGTTGTAAAATGCCTTCAAGGGCCCGAAAAATGAGACGTCTAGCAGTTGCAGACGGTGGGTTGTGTGAGGAGGAAACCCCACCAGCACAATACCATTTTCTCGGCAAAAGTTGATTCCCGGAAGGGAAATATGGGAACTGTGATTATCGTCCAGTAACAATACAATCAATAGACGATTTTGTGTAATGGGCGAAGTGTTTTAAGTAGGCAAGAAAAATGTTCGCCGTCATCCAGCCTGAAAGTTCTGCCCTACCATCAGAACCGGGAGGGCAGCCATTTAACAGTTCGGGTTTCATTCTAACGCGGCCAAATATCAAAAATGGTGGTACGTATGACCCGGCAGCATTCATTGCACACACCAACGTTGTATTTCGATCTCTTAGGCAGTGACTATTTTAGCAACACGTCGTTGGCCTTTTGGAGTGATGACTTTTGGCAGCTTTCTTGGTACCGTTGAAAGACCAGATTCGTCCGCGTTATAGATGCGGTCTGCTTTAAATTTGTGCTTAGTCCTAACCTCTTTCAAAACTGCAAAAAACTTTTCTACAGTAACTTTATTAAATCCTCGTAGCCGAGCAATTGAAGTCGCTTCAGGATTTCTGAGACTCATGTTGTTACATGCACTAAAAGATTTGAACCAATCAGTACCGGCTGCTTGCGTTTCCCTGTTGAACCTGTGTTCTATATGATTCGCTTCAGCATATTGATATGCGAGTTTCCGAACTTGGATGGATTTTAAACCAAGGCCTGGTTGTTAGGTAGCTGACAAAATCTTTCGTCTGTAGCGCATTAAAGGTATTCTTAAACCGACCTGCGCCCTCCGGCAACTCCTTGCCTAAGGCTTTTTTTTAAGTATCTTCTTAAGGTGGGCTCAGGAATGTCGTAAGTTATTGCGGCTGCATTACAACATAAAGATCGTTCGCGTATTCTCTCATAGCTGCTATAAGGGCATCTTTATTCCACTCCCCACGATTGGTTTTGCGCTTATAGACTCTCGGCATTCTGTAAAAGCAAATTGGTTTCGGTATTTTGCTTGCTTGGGGTAAGATGACCCCCAGTGTGCAAATTTAACAAACTTTGAGGTTAAAATATAAACAAAAACGAAACATCAACAATTTTACTACTGGCAATAACTATTAGTATTAAAGAATTATTTGTATCAAATTGGGTTTGTTCACTTACCTGAGAACGACACAAATTCTTATTAAATTCAGGAAAATATTATAACGGACACCATGAAAACAGCTGTTTGCGTAAGACTACTACAGAAGTAAGAAGGCTGGTCAACTGCACACTAATTTTAATGCGGGACATTGATACCTAGATGGCGCCAGCAGAAACATTTCAAAAATTAATTCTGTTACTTAAATATAGAGGTTCGTCATCTTACCCCGTTCGTCATCTTACCCCGATCTCCCCTACTATAGTGTTTTCTGAAACCAGACTGATTAGTGGAGAAGATTTTGCATACTTCAATGTAAGCAGTTATTTGAATCTGAACGATCTTTTCTAAGATTTTTGATAACACCGGCAATAAACTTATTGGTCGTAAATCTGAAAGCTGGGTTGATTTGTTAATTTTAGGGATAGGAATAATTAAGGCATGTTTCCACAGAGTGGGAAAGTAGCCTTTCTCAATACATGAATTGATTAGATGTACAATATGAGCAAACGTTATAGGCAAACTGACTTTAATCATGGTTAAAGATAAGGTATCGATGCCCTTAGCATCCGACTGTAAGCTTTTTATTGCCTGAAATACCTCAAAAGGTTCGGCAATTCTTAGAGAAAAGTTATTGTTTGGGTGAAACTTATTTCGCTTATAAAATTGAATTACATCTTCGGAAATATTATTAGCACAGTACACGCTCATAAAGTAGTCATTAATCGCATCGGGATCACTAAAATTTGACGGTATTGGGAGTTTACTACTAAAATCAATATTTTTGAGTCCATTCCACAACTCTTTCGCATTACCTTGCTCCGTTAACAATTCAATGTACGCTTTTTTTTGTTTGCGAATCTGTAAGAGAGCTTTATTTCTTTTCTGTTTATACTTAGCACAATTTTCTTCCGTTCGATTCTTTCTAAAAAAAGCCAAAGCTTCATCTTTTTCTTTTAGTAGTTTCTTAAGGTTGCTGTTCAACCAAGGAGCAGGTTTTTTGTTAACTCTGAATGTTCTGATTGGAGCGTGTTCATCATATGCATCTATAACTGCTTTAGTTAAGTATTCAACTTTGTCTTCAATGCTTTGTAAGTAGAAAATTGTATCTAATTCCTTTGATTGAAGCTCTAGCAAAAAACTTTCCTCGTTGAACTGTTTAAAGTTTCTTACCGTGATAAATTTCTGTTTTTTAACAGTATCTTTCACGTCCATACTACAACCTACGACTTTATGGTCTGAAATACCACAAGCATCCAGTATAAAACATTCATCAAACATTTGGGGTTTATTGGTGAAAATCGGGTCCAGAAGAGTTTCTGTATCATTCGTTACACGAGTAGCATATTTGACGAGCAGTGTGATGAGTCAGGTAATTGGTTTTCAATTTATTGTTAATTTCTTTGCAATTGCTACAGATAAGATTAGGTGAACTGCAGTCTCTCTTTTCGTGATTACCTGAGCAATTAGGGCATATTGCAGAAGGATTTTTGCAGTCCTTTTTATAATGTCCAAACTTGTTACATTTATAGCACCTAACAATATTAAAATATTCTTTTATGCCACATTTCTTCCAGCCAACGTACAAAAAACCCCTTCTCATAACGTTTTTGAAAACAGAAGCAGGAACTTCTAAAACAACATTAACAGTATTTTTATATTCAAGTTTTTTAACCACTCGAACATCATTTACAGGGACACTGAGATCATTGTCTCCAATTATGTTATCCGAAATCTGAGGATTATCAGCAGCAGACTTATCCACACCCTAAACTAAAATCCTTGGTCGTAGTTTTTTGGGCTCATAGATATCAAAGTTGTTTCCACCTTCCCGCTTAAGGCCATCTTTCCAATTCTGCAGAGATTTTGTCAGCACAATTAATTAGTATACCATCTTTGATCAGTTTTGTGCCAGTAACATTAAATTTCATAGCACCTGACCTGAATTTAGATTTCACTTCTTGTTCTAACTCCGCATTCCCCATGTTCTGGTATATTGATTTGATTACTAATACAGCTGGTGTGATTACCTTCTTTTTTACCGCTTCAGAATAAGGAACTGATGACAAGGAATGAGGCAAGAAACGAGTAGCCGATGACGAAACAATAGGATCAGAGTGCATTTGTTTTTTCAACATATTATTGGAAAACTCAAGTTCATTCACATATTTTTCTAACAATTGCTTTTCTCTCGAGAGACAATCAACTTCTTTTTGCAAGAGCTGAGTATTAAACGTATCAGTATATTCGTTGTTGATTTCTGCACAGTTTTTACAGCGAAATTCTTCTCTCTTCAATGTGACAATCATAACGACTGCATCGAAACACTTTCCATGAAGTACTGTATCACAGTTAGCATTAGAACATTTCACTTCACTGGGTGAACAGAATTTAGCGCAAAATTTGCATTTATTATCGGGAGGTCTAGTCGTATGTGACTGAATTCTGATCGAAGTGCGGATAGGGGCCTTCCGGACTTCATTGTGGCAAACCGCTTTGTGGGTGGTTAGAATATGATAAATAATCACGATTTATCGAAAAAAATCCTGGACCTAACTCAATTTTGGTAAATTATGATTTTTTTCGTATATACACCGCGTTAAGTGCCCTAGGGGCTGAAAAACAATGTTCCGGGCACACTCGGCAAAGCAACTTTGTAGGTTGCTAGAGTAGATACGAGATGCATGCAATAAAATCCTGGTCCTTAGCCGATTTTCACAAATGATAGGTGTTTGATCGAATTCTGATCGAGGTACGGATAGGGGCCTTCCAGACTTCATTGGGGCAAACCGCTTGGTGCGTGGTTATAATATGATAAATAATCACGATTCATCAAAAAAAATCCTGGACCTAACTCGATTTTGGAAAATTATACATGCAATAAAATCCTGGACCTAAATCGCTTTTCGAAAATAATGAGCGTGTTTTCGATGTGTTTAATATTAAAATTGAGGTAGGGGGTATCTTGAGGGGGCTGTAGGCCATGTAGCGCCCCCCCCCCCTAGTCGTCTGAAAATTGCTTTTGTAATGTAACATCATTGTGTTGCTTTCAGACACATCATGGCGACAGAGGTATACTAACTATAAGTTATAGCTATAGGAACTAAGCATTGCGATTTTTGGTATCCTTTGGTATTCCAAACGCTGTCCCTCTTCGATATCACTTACCTTTATAGCACAATTCTTACGATTTATACGTAGTATATACGAGTATTGTCACAAATCTAAGTCTAAGCAATATACTAGCTATACAGATTGCACTTAAAAAGTGATTTATGTTCTCTTTGGTGCTCAATAGTAATTTGAAAGGTGCGTAAAGCTTGACTTTTTTTTTTTTTTTTTTTTTTTACTGAATTTGTTCGGGGGTTGGTGTTGCTGCGAAGCACTATTAGTCTAATCATATTAGACGAACATACCCCTGGTTTGCGAAATAATTCTAAAGTCTGGTTTTATTGCTGCAAGCTGCTCAAGGGGGTATTCAAAACGGACGCATAAAATGGGTACACCAATTTTTGTGGGAAAACTTTTTATTCGACAACAAAGAATGAGAAAACGTGTTTTTCGGTATTCAATCTAAATAATTGGGAGGGACGAAAAAACTATCCTTATAAGATTTTTAAGTATTTAAAACGATCCGACTAATAGCAAAAAAGTTATCGCCGAAAACCGAGGCAAACTGCAGGTCTTGGCACGTGTTTTTAATGCGAAGTCGGTTTCTCGGAGATATTTGAAATTCTTGTAATTCGTAGGATTGGTACTTCTAAATAACCACAACAAAATTGGGGTAGATTGGTCAAGTAGTTTGTGAGAATTTCTAATTGTTTATCCCAAGACATCTATTTTCCGGCTATCACTACTAGTTTTTTTTGAGCAATATACATGGGTTAGTTCAAAGGGCATTTTATAGCATAATACACTAGTTTACCTTGCCGATACGAATCGAAAACTATTCCGGAAAATAAATGTTATTTTTATGCAAAAAAAAGGATGGGTTACGTTTTTCTTCTAAACAAATTCAAACATTTCGTATTTATAATTATTTCGAATATCGTAGCGCATTTGCTCAATTACTTAGAAATACGAAATGTTTGAATTTGCTTTGAAGAGAAAAACGTAACCTTTTTTTTCGCATAAAAATAACATTTATCTTTCGGAATGGTTTGTAATTCATATCGGCAAGGTAAATTAGTGTATTTTGCTGTTAAATGCTCTTTGAACTAATCCTGTATATAGCTCAATAAACTAGTAGTGATGTCCGGAAAACAGGTGTTTTGGGATAAACAATTAGAAATTCTCAAAAAATTACTTGACCATTATACTCCAATTTTGCTGTTGTTATTCAGAAGTATGAATCCTTTGAACAATTTCAAGTAGTTGCGTAAAATTATCGTCGCATTACCAACAAGTGCCAAAACCTGCATTTTGCCTGGTTTTAGGGCCATAATATTGTTGCTATTAGTCGGATCTTTTCAAGTGTGGTCTCATTCTGTAGGTCTCATAAATACCTAAAAATCTTACATACAAAGTTTTTTCATTCCTGTCAACTCTTTCGATTGAATCCCAAAAAGCCGGTTTTGTCATTCTTTGTCAAATAAAAAGTTTTTCCACACAAAAATTGATGTAACCATTTTATGCGTCCATGTTTAAAATGCGCACTTGAACAACTTGCACCAATAAAACCGGACTTTACAATTATTTCGGAAAAGTTTGCTAATATGATTAGACTATTAAGTTAGATGAACGCCTACATTGGAAATATAATACATTTTTGAGATTTGCTTAGCGGTGCGTGTAGCCTGTCCAGAAAATGCGTCGATCGAAGCTCAAAGTCAATACAACACGTTCCGCATTTCTTCCCGGGTATGCTTCTATTTATGATGCTATATTGGAATTCGTTTAAGTCTCAGAGCTTCTGCACTACACGTGAATATGTACAGCCCTGTATTCCTGTTCTTGTTCCGTACAAACCCACATTATCAAAATAACTACGATCTAACATACCTGTATATAGTTTTTTCCAAAGATTTCCATCATTTTTACATGCGATCAATACTGATTCGAAAACTGAGAAAGCAACAACTATGCCGTAAATCTAAGTTCGACAACGAAAGTCTGAAGAATAACTGTAACATCTATATTGAATTTCAATAAATAATTGACTATACATATTGATATTTTTATCACCTGCTGATATAATAGAAGTGCTTGATTGTGTCAGTATTTACACCAATTACTTGATTTGTTTAACGGGTAGTTCAGAGTATTAATCCTTAAGCTTAGTACACACTAATAGACCCCGTTGCGCAATTTGTCTATAGGCAGTCTGGAGACGGTCTCAAGGCACGATCTATAGATGGTCTATAGACATCCTTCTCTCTCGTCTAGCGTCCATACGATAATGTGAATATTTCGGTCTTATGCCCGTTCGCCATCAAAGACATTGTTTTGTGTGGAATGGCTGGGATATGTCTCGGGGTCTCTCAAAATTTCTTTTTTGGTTAAGAGAGCAATGAAGTTTTTTATGTTTTAATCTGTAATACTATTACACTAGTTATTAATTATAAATGCCACGTAATTCTTTTGTTCTCATATAATAAAATATTGCCTTTCTGAGGATTTCTGAGCCCTTTCCATATTTTTTTTCAAGTTGGTAATGCACAGATTGAACACAATGGATTTAAGGAGCATGAATAGGATACATTGTAGAAGTTCCACTGAGGTAGAAAAATTACCAGCCCCAAAGATCGTTTGCGCGCCCCTAGACGAAATCCTGGATCCGCCCTTGATGCGCGACATCGATTACAAGAGACATAAAGTATAGCGGTCTCATGAGATTAAGTTCAAATCCGCAGGTGTATATTATTATTTTTGCAACATTTCAATTTTTTCCCGTTACCCCCAATTTTGGAGTTCCTCTTGGAGAGGGGGGGTATACTCGCACAATACATAAAAACACATAAAATAAACATTTTTTCGTGAAAACCGCATCGATTTACGCATATTTAAAGCTAAAAAACATTGTTGTATGTCGTAATGACAAATTTTGTGCACTGCTGCCTTTATAAGTTTTCGATCGCGCTCGATCGATCGGTTCTTCAGCCATATGTGTTGAGCGGTGGGCGAATTGCGCAATATAGGAATAAAAAGGTCCTTTTCTATACACCCAGTAGATAACGAAACGCTATGGGATACACACTGCAATCTGGAACTTCAGCGAAGTTGGGCATGGCAAGGCACAATGGACGACGTGGGGGCAACTGTAAAGCGAACAGCAGTAGATGATACAGGCCGGAAGCAAATCCTCCCGGGGGGTGAGGGGTGGTTTGTGTAGTGGGGTAAGGGGCGGGGGTGTTTAAAGTCCGAGTAGACCCCCTCATCCCTCCACCGTAATCCGATGATATGACCATTCTAATTGTAAAACCTCTTGTCTTCTCATCCCTCCACCTTAATCCATACCGACAAATTTGTATCGTATAAATAGCTCGATGGAAGGCATTGACGCCCTCTCAATGACCATTCTGATTGTAAAACCTCTTGACGCTTTGATCCCCGATCAATAACCTATTGTATTATAGAAAAGAGGCGACTCTCAATGGGCATGCTAATTCTAAAACCTATTATCGGTTCGGTCCCCGGCCACCAACGTACTCTAAAATGGAAAAGAGTCGACGGCCGGTGTAAGGCATTGTGTTGCCCTCTCAATCGCCTCTTAGCAGTTCGGTGTTGTATAATATAAATGTTGGCAGTATATTTTTTGGAGACTACCTGAACTTTATCGTGGTTGTTCAAATGGCTTGTATGCGTCTGTTCATGTAAATAGCTCACCGGAACCCATGGTAATGCGGTGGGGTAAGGGGCGGGGGTGTTTAAGTTCTAAGTCCTCTCAATGACCATCCTCTTAGCATCGAAAACATGTTGTTTCCTTGACTACACAGCCGTCGGGACAGAAAGCAAAATATTATTGGACTATCCCCCGGTCGCAGGCCATTTCTTAATAGGACAAGGCAAAGTGGTCTTAACGTGCTTATTTTTTAAACGATGTCGTTCAATCCTGTATGGGAAGAAGCCTATTTTTTTTGTAAATACTGATGGAAAGCACAATGTTTAATTTGTCACAGCATAGTTAACGTTAAGTCATCGAGTATTCACCGACATTTTGTAGACAAACATTCTACCGATTATGATGGAATTACTGGCGATGAAATATGAGTGCGGATTATTGAATTGAGGTCAGCCTTTCAATGTTCTGAAGAGGTAATCATAGTCAGATGTGTTCTTAGAGGCGATACTCAGAATTTCCACTGCTAAAATCATTGTACCAAATATTGGAAAATTTGTTGAATCGAAATGCTGTCAAAGATCATCTTAAGAATAAATGTGTTTACGTCGAATTTATAACCACTATTTTATCACCTGCGCGCTAACTCGATCATACCAAGTCAATTGTCAACACGAAATAAGCTTTCATTTCAAATTTTTTCAAATGAGGCTAAAATTTAATTTAAACGTATGGCTTGATTAGATTCTACCAAGACGGTGACATTCTTCTTTCACGCTTCATCTTCAAGTCGGTATGATAGGTACTTTCGATAGAATGCGCATATCGAGCTCTTCTTGTTCATTTACTCAAAAACTACATATTATTACTGAATTTAGTCGAATCCGCGATGAAGGTAGATTAAGTGTGACCAGCTCCCGCACCATTTCTATTCGCCGAGCGCTACGACTACCATAAAACCTTCACCGCAATGTCCGATGTGTATGCTGCTGTCCCACCAAGCAGCCGAACAGTCAAACAGGTATAAATGCATTCATAGAAAGTATAATGCCAATGAAATCGGACATCCAAAATACCGAGCGACAACAAACGCTGGAAATGGGCGAGCGGTGCTTCGGTGCTCGGCGCTGCCCTTGTGGCACCCAAGTTGAAGAGGTCTGTGTTAAGCCATTGTTGTCCTCTCAATGACCATACCAATTGAAAAAACCTCTCAGCGCTTCGACCGCTATCAGCAACGTGTCGGATAATAGAAATGAATCGATGGAAAATGTGGTTGAATGTTCAATGAATTTGTCACATCAAATTATAACCAGAACAATGAATTCAATATACAGAAGCAGCTGTCTGAGAATGACTATAAGAGAATAATCGAAGTAGATGGGCGGATGTTGAGAAAAATACACACTTTTAAAAGCAAACTACATGATGTGTACACTCTGAGTCCTCTCAATAACCATCCTCTTAGCATCGAAAACGTGTTGTTCGACAAATTTGTATCGTATAATACTACTAAATTACTAAAGTCTATAACACTGTCAAGAACTCATCTGTGCTTCAAGGAGACCTCAAGCTGATCAGAAAGTGGTCAGAACTCTGGCTCCTGCCTTTAAATCTATCGAAATGCTACGTTCTCCACCTGGGAAAGAATAATCCTAACTTAACATATAAGATTGGCAAACATACCTTAGAGACTGTTCTTCATCACACAGATCTTGGTCTGACAGTTAATGGCCGGCTCACCTGGTCGGAGCACATTCAGAACATAACCTCTAAGGCAAAGCGGTTGCTATATATGATGGAAATGTCATTTAGCGCTTGCACCGTTAGTACCTCCTCCTTTTTGTACACAACTTTCGTACGACCCCTACTGGAGTTTGCTGGTCCGGTATGGGATTCAAACCTTGTTCGCGATAGCAGCTTATTAGAGGCCGTTCAGCGTCGTGCTACACGTATGCCATATGGCACACGTAGGCCAAGTTATGAAGACCGCCTCGAGCTATATAACCTGCCTGCTTTTGCTGATAGAAGAGTACGAGGAGATCTCATCATCACTTTCAGAGCACTGCATAATTTGTTTGGTGTGGACATGTCGCATCTGTTTCGTCTGGCAACGAACAGTCTCAGAGGCCATAACTTCAAATTGCAGAAGGAAGCTTTTAGAACCTCAACTCGTCAGCGCTTCATCTCAAACCGTGTCTTCGATGCATGGAACAGTCTTCCATCTTATGTAGTGAACTCGGAATCCGTCAACAGTTTCAAAAACAATTACGATAGACACCGCAGTGCTTAACATATTGTTCCCATTCTGTATATGTCTGCTTCAGAAGTGCTAAGATTGGCAAATTGTTATATTTCTTTTGTCTGTACACTATTATCTATTTTTGTGTTTGAGTTTATAGTACTTGTACTCAACTCAAATTTGTTGTTTAATAATAATAAATAATAATAAATAGCTCGATGGAAGGCAATGACCCTGCAAGTTGTAAAACCTCTCAGCAGTTCGGACCCCTATCAAGAACTGTAAAACATTTTAGCGGTTCTGTCCCCGATCATAAACGCGTTTATAATAGAAAAAGAGTCGATGGAAGGTGTGGTTAGGGCATTGGTGTCCTCTCAATGGCCATACCGAATGTAAAGCCTCTCAGCAATTTGGTGCAGTTGACTATATATTTTTTTGTGGACTACCCGAAATTTATCGGGATTGTTCAAATGCCTTGTATGCGCCGGTGCTGTAAAGTAATCTAACTCTGCTAGTTATTATTTAAATGGCGAAACAACAACAGCTATGATCATTCAAATTCAGTCATTTAACATCGAGAAGTGACTAAATAATATTCTTGAAGTATCTAACAGATAGAATTTGGTGAGCATCCGTTCATATTATTTATCAAACACTATATTTATTTTGTTAATAATGTCTATCACTACCTCAGCCTTGCATGAAATAAACAATAAAATAAATTGCGAATCTGGCAACAATATACCATCTAGAACATTATCATCATTAACGGTAAACAAATCTTATCCTATTAAGAATATTTCAAGTATTCAATCAGTTTGGGCAATGCATAGTAGCAACCCTTCTTCATTCCGAGTCTGACCAGTTTAGGGATTGGCTACCCAAAAGAGTGTTGGAAAACATGTCCGAAATTATGATTAAAGATATAAATGAGTCAAAATGTTTGATAAAATTTGACTTTGTTGACAGTAATAATTAGTTTAAAAATATGAGGTAGTATAGGCTAATATGTTGGGTATAAATAATATAAAGGTTCAGATCAGAACTGGATTAGGAAAATGCAGCAGGTAAAGTTGTTTTGACAAATATCATGTTCCACTTGATATTGAGCACTGTTTTTATCTTTCCAGAAGCAGTACACCCCCTCTGGTTTGACAAGATATGGATGCATTATGCATCATTGCGTTGGCCTGATTCAGCTACCATGAGATTAGTGTGTCAGTTAATGGATTTGATGCTTGATGCTGAACATTCAACAAACTACGATATGAATGATTGTTGGGATGATAACGAGGTTGAAAGGATAAGGAGGCTAATTCGGAAATACGAGGAAGGGCAGAAGTTGTGCACGCAGTATCTACAAGAAGATAGTACTAGTGAGCAGTTTTGTAGTGATATGATTAATTATAACCTTAGATCATTTCTGTGTGAAATTGTAAGGTATTTACCTCCGGAAATTATTCTCAGATATAACCTCGTATATGAGGATTGAACACTATCTATTTAGTTTACTATAGGATTATACCATGCATTATTATTAAATAAATACCTGACATATTGAGTTGTTGTTAATTCATTGAAGAACATCAACACATGATAAATACATGAATACATTATATTGTAATTCCTTAAAATTTTTCCATCAACTGAGTGAAGGCGATCAAAGAAATGTTAAGTTTCGGACAGATGTCTACATCCTTCTGAAAATTTTCAAATTTCACATTAAAGATAACGATAGCTGAAGATACACAACGTACAAATTGTATATACTAACAATGATAGCTGCCATAAATTCGAATTGAGAATCGTCAACCACCTGAATGGGGTGAGGCTTGCCCAATACAATGCCTGTGACAGAAAGTCACTCCACTGTGATATATAAATAGCATAGCAGGGTAAGCTAGATTGTGCGTTAAGGAATTCTTCTTATAATATGCGTCCGAATATTCGACAACATCCACACAAGACAAAATAGAAATGGCTGGTAAAAGAAGGTTTTTTTTTATTACGGTACACTATTCCCAGAAAACTATCTACTCGTATAAAGAGTGTTTAGTATTTCCATGTATGCACCTGCTCCTATATATAGCAGGTGGTACCCCAAGCTCTGATGCTATATATTGTAAGAGTTTGAATAAAGGCACTGTATAGTTTGAGACAACTTTGAACAAGGAATGTTTGGCATTTCTGCCACAAATCTATGCAATGTCACCTGTGCTAGTAGCGAAGGTCTCACGGTCTCGATTTGAGATTTCTTTTAAGGTGTATCTAGGTTAGAAATATATTTCTTGCAGGTAGCACCCCCAGCTGTCACCCCTTATATTATATGGAGATTAATTGACGCACAATACAGTATTCGCATTCTATAATGTTTAGTATATCACGCTTAGAATCTAACTTTTTTTTTGTTGTGCATCTTGGTTAGAAATATGAGAATCGTATACGTCCTGCAGCTGGCACCCCCAGCTGTCACCCCATATATTCTACTATGGGATTTAATTGACACATGGTACGATCGAAGGTCTCACGGATAGAAATGATACATTTAGTTTCTTATTTGCTTATTAGACTATGGACATTCCTATTAAATGTTTTTTGTAAGTGTGAAATAAAACTCATTTTCTTACTACATCTTGCTTTTATTTACCTGTACAAGCTTGAAGTAACCTAAATCTAATCCTTACAAACTTCCTCTAACATTAATTTTATTAATAAGTCTGAATTACCATTTTTGCTAGAGCATTTTCTAGAGCAACCTTATTTTTCATCTCGGTGTACACATCATGTAGTTTGCTTTTAAAAGTATGCATCTTTCTCAATACCCACCCACCTCCTTCGATTATTCTCTTATAGTCATTCCCAGATAGCTGCTTCTGTATCACGGACTTCTTAACGCCCTTTGCATTTTTCATTTCACTTTTAACTGACCTAATATAATAAGCTTTTGCACCCGTCCCATAAAAGCTAATTATTGGATCCGCTGGAAACTCATCCTTCATTTTAACGAGGATCGAATGATTCACTGGAATATTGCATTCATTGTTCTCATTATAATTCGATGTGTCAAATTCATTGATATGATTCCTAATGAACTCATAGAAATCCTCGGTGTGTATTTTTTATTGATAATTCTAATATACAAAATCCTAGATATATCGGTTTGAAATAACACACTTTCAGGGTTCTTCAGTGAACTGCTGCTAAATTTTCGTGAAATATGGAACAACTTTTGAAATTTGGATACGCTATTAAGGCCCCCACACCAACGTTGTTGCGTAAATTTTCCCAATGGGTTTTAAGTTTAATTACTCTTCTATTGAAAATGTCCTCTAAAGATTTGCCAAAAAAGCAATTATTAAGTAAGTTATAAAAGTCCCTCTCAAATTTATTTTTTGTTTTATTCCTCATCGATGTATTAAGGTCAATATATTCTTTCAACCATAACGATTGCTTGAATTTGAGGACCCTGTGGATTTTGGTTACTTGCAAACCGTACTTTATGGCTTGTTGACGCACGCGGTAATGTACAACATACTTTTTTTATCGTATAAGTTTGGTATTAATTTAGGAATTTTTGTCTTAGCATTAGGTGGGATCATACTTTCTACCAGAAATGGAAGGTCGCTATGGGAATCGTGTAAGCTTTCGGGATACCGCACATCAACTTCTAAAACATACTCGTCTCCGCCAACTTCTTCCACATTTTCTAATTCAAATGCGGAAATTCCCCCTTCATTCATCCATTCAAAATTTCCGGTAGGAAGAAGCGATGACATTGACTGACCGTAGAGGTTTGTCACATCACGATATGCTATGAACGTGGATCCTTTGGATGGATTGTAGTTTGGTAAATATTTATTATTTGCCTCATGCATTCTATCACTGCATTGACTTATACCACCGCGAATACCTTTTTTTAAAAATGTATCATATCAATATCTGTTAAAAGAGTCAAACTTACACGAGTAAACTTCAACATCGCATCCCAGGATAATCCAGGACTCGTATAATAGTGCGCTGGATCAATCTCATAAATGTTCAAACTGTTTTTTCTGAACTTCTCAAAGACATCACATAACAGTAAGACATCCGTCCGAAAATAAACATCTGAGTATTCACCTAGATTCTTACAGGTGAATGTTTTCCAAATAGCTTTTGCTCATTTATACTCTGCTTCAGATTTATCCTCATCATTATCATAAAACTCACTTTTGAATGGGAGAATTTCCTGCTCCAACTTCTTTGAATTATCAAGATAACTGTATGGAAAGACGCCTTTCTGTCTCATCATATTAAACACCCTTGGATCAGTAAAGTACTTTTTAGTCTCAATGAAATCCTCATCATTCAAACTCTCTGATAACGCCTGTAAGGATCCCGGTAAAAAGCGACAACTGTCAATAAACCTCATTTATATGAACTTTTTTTTATTGCACCACTTTTATCGATATATATATATATATATATATAGGTGAAAAATTAAAGCTTCCGCCTTTTGTTGGGTACTTCGACAAAATTTAAGCAAAGGGGACTCTTTATACTTTTTTTAATTCCCTCTAGCTTTCAATGGACTTTGCCATCATCATTAGGAGCTGCAATTACAATGATAACAGTAGCAACAAAAGTGTAAAATGAATTTAAATTGAATCAACTTACAGTAGTATGTGAGGATGTTGCTAATTGTTGTTTTCGTATAGGATGAGGGTAACGTCCAGTAACATGGTGAGAGCTGGATACATGGTACAATGGTTAAAATTATATAAAATATGACAAGACAAGTTAAAGACAGATTAAAAATTATTTAGAAAACATTAGAGCATTACGTCGTGAAGCCACTTGATGATTGCATAAAATGGTGGTCATGGAATAATGAGTGAGATGAACCTTTGACAGAAGGCCGAAGGTTGTCAATGTCTGTGTTGAAAGATGGAACGAATTGTGGGCGTGTGCCAAAACGTTGCCAAATCACTTCAGATGATGTGATTTTCAGAATGTTATGTAAGAAATTGTTAAACCGTACCAGAGGCAGTTGAATAAACTATATTTTAATTAATGGGAATTTCAAATTAACAATTATTAATAAATCGTGAGAAGAGAATTATTAGATTTTGAGTGGAATGAAATTTGTTGGTGGAATCGGCCAAAACACAGATTATATTTATGGTTGTGAAAAGTCGAAATTTGGGGAGATATGTAAGTTTTCCAATTTTTCGCAGTTTAGCAAATATGAGTAAATGACACTCAGTTGTTTAATATCTGTCTTTTTGTTGGTACAGTTGTTATTCATGAAAATGTGGGACATTTCCAGGAATAAACGTTTGAAAAGGTGTTTTTCTTTATCAAGAACTTTGATACTTGTGTAATTCATAGAATGCCCTGTTGTGTTAACATGAGATGCTAGAGCGCAACTTTCAGAATGAAGCCTAGCATCACTTTTGTGTGATGTAATCCTTCCTTTAAGAGATCTGGAGGTCTGACCTATGTATATTTGGTTGCAGTTGTTGCAATTGATGGAGTAGACTGTGTTAGTTAAGCCAAGCAGCGGGACTTTGTCTTCCATTTTTGAAAAAATGCGGTTTATAGTGAGGTCGGATTTGCAAGCAATTCGAAAGTTCAAAGGACTGCACAATCTGATCAGTTTAGGGGTCAGTTCCTTGATATAGGGCAGGACAGCAAAACCAGGTCTGGAGTCTGGGTTGGTGCTTGTACTGTTTGGATTGATGCTATTATTGGGAATTACATCAGTTCCGTTATTATTAGGGGTTGTGTGTCTATTACCTGCATCACCAGAGTTCGGCAAAATATTAGAAGGTGAACTAAATAAGATCTTGTTAATCAGACACTTCGGATAACCATTATTGATGAACAGTTTTGATAGTTTATGTAAATTTGAGGTGTGGAAAGTATTATCTGAGATGCTGATTACCCTTGTTTTCATCTGTTTTACCAAATTGATTTTAATCCCTAGCTTATGGTATGACCTAAAATTGAGAAACCGACCTGAGGCCATAGGTTTCTGGTACCAGTCTACCAATAAATTGTTGTTGTTGGTGCGGATGAGTCTTGTGTCTAGAAAGGGGACAGGCAGGTTCTCATCTTCTTTTTCAATGGTAAATTGGATGAAGGGGTCATAGCTGTTGAATTCTCTGACAATACCATCCAGACCTATGGAGGGGAGGCATAAAATAATGTCATCTACGTATTTTTTTATGAAGAAGAGGTTATAGGGTAGTGTTGGAATAACAGTGTCAAGCAGATCATCCATGACATATTCTGCCAAAATTGGTGATAGAACAGATCCCATAGGACAACCATGTGTCTGAGAATATATTTTGTTGTTGAAAGAGAAATAATTGTTATGAAAAAGGAATGTTATAATGTTGGTGAAAGATTCTAGAGATATGTTGCAGTGTTGACTGATCACATTCCAGTGTTTATTAATAGTTCTTGTACATGCATCCAGATATTGCTGAATAGCGACACCACATCAAGACTGGCGATAATATGATCGGCTGGTATTGTCAATCTGTTGAACTGACGAGAGACCTCAAATGAGTCTTTGATGTAGTAATCATTATCTGCATGTGCTGATTTTAGTGTTGTCGATATTAATGAAGACAAAGCCTGGGTGGCTGAACCTATTGATGCAACTATAGGTCTTACTGAGAGTACGGGTTTGTGAATTTTCGGAAGTGCATAGAATTTGGGAGGGACAGAGTTATAAGTGGTCAAAGTTCTTTTTTGTTCTTGGGTTACTTGTCCAGTGCTGAGAAGTTCCTTAACAATGTCATTACTTTTCTTTTCAACTTTAGGTGTGGGATCTCTATTAATTTCATGATATGATGGGTCATCATTGATGAGATTGTTGCAAAGATCTAAATAGTGTTGTTTAAGCATTATCACTGTAACATTGCCTTTGTCAGATCTTGTAACCATAAGTTCAGAATGTTGTTTTAGAAATGTTCTAGTTTTGTTTAAAAGGTTGTGATAAAAGGAATGCTTTTTATTAAGATTGTTACTATGATAATAGTTAGTGATGAGGTTAGTGGAACGAGTTGTGAAAATGTTTCTTTCAGTGTCATCACTTATGGAGGATGCTATTGTGTCTACATCAGCTAGGATTGATCTAATTGGAATGTCATTGTTAACAATCGGCTCTACACTGAACTTAGGCCCTAAGGAAAGAAATTTTAATATGTCATGAGGGATGTCAACATTACTCAGATTTTTTATCCAATTTTGTTGAGTGTTGAGCAAGGTTTTTTTGGTGTCATTCAACAATCTGTCAAACTTACGAGTATTAGAATTTTTTATGTTAAGGAAGATTTTATTGTAATGCCTGAGTTGTCTATATTTGAAATTATCGAAAATTAAGGGAGAAGTGCAAGAAATTATGTCACTTTGGAGTGAATTGAGTATGGAATGAAGTTTTTTTAACTGTCTGTGGCAGGAAGATATCTCAAGTGTGAGTATTTTGTCACCTAACCTGTGCAAAAGATTTTTCATCCCATCTTCTATTGAATGGCTTTCTAGTATGTTTGTGATTGATGTTAAGCGGTGGGTGATGTGATGTGGTGTAATGCCATGTTTTCTACATTTTAATAAGAAAATCCGTCGATTGATCTTCTGTGCCAGTTTTCTGCCCTTTCTGTTGAGCAAAGGGCAGAAAACGACTGGCACAGAAGATCAATCGACGGATTTTCTTATTAAAATGTAGAAAACATGGCATTACACCACATCACATCACCCACCGCTTAACATCAATCACAAACATACTAGAAAGCCATTCAATAGAAGATGGGATGAAAAATCTTTTGCACAGGTTAGGTGACAAAATACTCACACTTGAGATATCTTCCTGCCACAGACAGTTGAAAAAACTTCATTACATACTCAATTCACTCCAAAGTGACATAATTTCTTCCACTTCTCCCTTAATTTTCGATAATTTCAAATATAGACAACTCAGACATTACAATAAAATCTTTCTTAACATAAAAAACTCTAATACTCGTAAGTTTGATAGATTGTTGAATGACACCAAAAAAACCTTGCTCAACACTCAACAAAATTGGATAAAAAATCTGAGTAATGTTGACATCCCTCATGACATATTAAAATTTCTTTCCTTAGGGCCTAAGTTCAGTGTAGAGCCGATTGTTAACAATGACATTCCAATTAGATCAATCCTAGCTGATGTAGACACAATAGCATCCTCCATAAGTGATGACACTGAAAGAAACATTTTCACAACTCGTTCCACTAACCTCATCACTAACTATTATCATAGTAACAATATTAATAAAAAGCATTCCTTTTATCACAACCTTTTAAACAAAACTAGAACATTTCTAAAACAACATTCTGAACTTATGGTTACAAGATCTGACAAAGGCAATGTTACAGTGATAATGCTTAAACAACACTATTTAGATCTTTGCAACAATCTCATCAATGATGACCCATCATATCATGAAATTAATAGAGATCCCACACCTAAAGTTGAAAAGAAAAGTAATGACATTGTTAAGGAACTTCTCAGCACTGGACAAATAACCCAAGAACAAAAAAGAACTTTGACCACCTATAACTCTGTCCCTCCCAAATTCTATGCACTTCCGAAAATTCACAAACCCGTACTCTCAGTAAGACCTATAGTTGCATCAATAGGTTCAGCCACCCAGGCTTTGTCTTCATTAATATCGACAACACTAAAATCAGCACATGCAGATAATGATTACTACATCAAAGACTCATTTGAGGTCTCTCGTCAGTTCAACAGATTGACAATACCAGCCGATCATATTATCGCCAGTCTTGATGTGGTGTCGCTATTCAGCAATATCTATCTGGATGCATGTACAAGAACTATTAATAAACACTGGAATGTGATCAGTCAACACTGCAACATATCTCTAGAATCTTTCACCAACATTATAACATTCCTTTTTCATAACAATTATTTCTCTTTCAACAACAAAATATATTCTCAAACACATGGTTGTCCTATGGGATCTGTTCTATCACCAATTTTGGCAGAATATGTCATGGATGATCTGCTTGACACTGTTATTCCGACACTACCCTATAACCTCTTCTTCATAAAAAAATACGTAGATGATATTATTTTATCCCTCCCCTCCATAGGTCTGGATGGTATTGTCAGAGAATTCAACAGCTATGACCCCTACATCCAATTTACCATTGAAAAAGAAGATGAGAACCTGTCTGTCCCCTTTCTAGACATAAGACTCGTCCGCACCAACAACAACAATTTATTGGTAGACTGGTACCAGAAACCTATGGCCTCAGGTCGGTTTCTCAATTTTAGGTCATACCATAAGCTAGGGATTAAAATCAATTTGGTAAAACAGATGAAAACAAGGGTAATCAGCATCTCAGATAATACTTTCCACACCTCAAATTTACATAAACTATCAAAACTGTTCATCAATAATGGTTATCCGAAGTGTCTGATTAACAAGATCTTATTTAGTTCACCTTCTAATATTTTGCCGAACTCTGGTGATGCAGGTAATAGACACACAACCCCTAATAATAACGGAACTGATGTAATTCCCAATAATAGCATCAATCCAAACAGTACAAGCACCAACCCAGACTCCAGGCCTGGTTTTGCTGTCCTGCCCTATATCAAGGAACTGACCCCTAAACTGATCAGATTGTGCAGTCCTTTGAACTTTCGAATTGCTTGCAAATCCGTCCTCACTATAAACCGCATTTTTTCAAAAATGAAAGACAAAGTCCCGCTGCTTGGCTTAACTAACACAGTCTATTCCATCAATTGCAACAACTGCAACCAAATATACATAGGTCAGACCTCCAGATCTCTTAAAGGAAGGATTACATCACACAAAAGTGATGCTAGGCTTCATCCTGAAAGATGCACTCTAGCATCTCATGTTAACACAACAGGGCATTCTATGAATTACACAAGTATCAAAGTTCTTGATAAAGAAAAACACCTTTCCAAACGTTTATTCCTGGAAATGTCCCACATTTTCATGAATAACTGTATCAACAAAAAGACAGATATTAAACAACTGAGTGTCATTTACTCATATTTGCTAAACTGCGAAAAATTGGAAAACTTACATATCTCCCCAAATTTCGACTTTTCACAACCATAAATATAATCTGTGTTTTGGCCGATTCCACCAACAAATTTCATTCCACTCAAAATCTAATAATTCTCTTCTCACGATTTATTAATAATTGTTAATTTAAAATTCCCATTAATTAAAATATAGTTTATTCAACTGGTCGGTTTAACAATTTCTTACATAACATTCTGAAAATCACATCATCTGAAGTGATTTGGCAACGTTTTGGCACATGCCCACAATTCGTTCCATCTTTCAACACAGACATTGACAACCTTCGGCCTTCTGTCAAAGGTTCATCTCACTCATTATTCCATGACCACCATTTTATGCAATCATCAAGTGGCTTCACGACGTAATGCTCTAATGTTTTCTAAATAATTTTTAATCTGTCTTTAACTTGTCTTGTCATATTTTATATAATTTTAACCATTGTACCATGTATCCAGCTCTCACCATGTTACTGGACGTTTCCCTCATCCTATACGAAAACAACAATTAGCAACATCCTCACATACTACTGTAAGTTGATTCAATTTAAATTCATTTTACACTTTTGTTGCTACTGTTATCATTGTAATTGCAGCTCCTGATGATGATGGCAAAGTCCATTGAAAGCTAGAGAGAATTAAAAAAAGTATAGAGACCTCTTTGCTTAAATTTTGTCGAAGTAACCAACAAAAGGCGGAAGCTTTAATTTTTCACCTAACTGGTCTAGACGACAATGACCACGTCTCAAAAAAACAATATATATATATATATATATATATATATATATATATATATATATAAATGAGATATACTTTTCCTTATTTTTTGCTACATCTCTTCATGTATGTATAGTATAGTATAGATCACATCAGTCATTTAGATCGCTATAAATACCTGAATATCTCACGCAAGACTTGAAGATATTTTAAAGCAGTAGCGTTCACTTGGATATCGGAAAGAATCGCGTCCGTCGAATTGTTGGTGGTGTACTCTGGAGCCGTAGAGTGGTCTTTAACTATTTTGACCCATATATTCTGTGACATTTGTGTCAGAAATTGTAAAAGTCGCACGAGTTAGTATCCGCAGGGCGCTAAGAATAAAGCAGTAGGATATAACTAGGCTCAAGGCAAGAAAAAGAACATTATACAGGGTGGCGCAGAGGAAACGCATGTTTTATGAGTGAATAGTATTCCGCAAAGAGAAGTAGGTTGACCTTGCCTCACCGCCAGCAGAGAGCACAGGCAATGCAGTTTTAGCCATGGCATCGTGGAGAACTGAGCATCCGTGTGTTTGCCGTCGAACAATTTTTCCGAAACAATGGTTCTGTAGTTACCGTGCAACGTTTATTCCGTCGCCAGTTGAATGTTGAACGCCAAGGGTAAATTCCAGATCGAAATACGATACTCCGATGGGTTGAGGCATTTCGAACTACTGGATCCGTAATGAAGAGGAAGCCACCTGGCCTTCCCCGTACCGTTCAAACACCAGGCAATATCGAAATAGTGAGAAGAGCGGTCCTTGATAGTCCTCAACGGTCCACTAGGCGACAGGCTCCAGCTCTGCGTATATCCCGATCATTACAACGCATTTTGCACGATTTACAATTTCATCCCTATAAGATAATGATTGTGCAAGAGCTACCGGAAAGTGATTTTGCACAGCGTAGGCAGTTTTGGGCGAGAATGCTGACCATTTTTGCTGATGATCCTAACATCGTCATAATGATGAGTGACGAAGCACACTTCTATTTAACGGGATATGTAAAGAAGCAGAACTGTAGGTAGGTATTGGGTGGCCGAAAATCCACGAGAGCTACACCAACGACCTTTGCATAGTGAAAAATTGACTGTGTGGTGCGGAATTAGTAAATTAGGTATCATTGGTCCTTACTTTTTTGAGGAGAAAGAAAGACAAGTAACAGTTACTTCAGCACGTCATGTTAACAGGTTACAAAATTTTCTATTACCCAAACTTCAACGGCAACAAGTAAACATGGGAGAACTGTACTTCCATGTGTTCGACAAATGTTTCCTGGACATGTGATTTCCCGTTCCGGCGATGTTCGTTGGCCTCCAAACTCCCCAGATTTGTCTGCATGTGACTTCTTTTTGTGGGGCTACCTTAAGGCTAAAGTGTACTCTCACAAACCCCTTACGTTACAGAAACTGAAAATTGCTATTCGCAAGAACTCACAAGAATACCACAAGAAATTATCGTAGGTGTAATGCACAGCTTTCAAGAGCGGTTGGAAACGTGCGAGCGCGAAGGAGGGCGACACTTGAGTGACATAATTTACCATAATTAATTTAAAAGTGCACTATTATTACTTTATTTAGCTGTAGTTAAAATAAAATTATCTTAAACATAAAAAATGTTATGCTCACGTGAAAATCATGCGTTTCCTCTGCGCCACCCTGTATAAGAAAAAACAGTATCGCATTTGATATGAGTCAAGGTGTAAGAAAGAAAAATCAAAATCAAAATCATTCAGAAGGAGAAAAAGAAAAGAAAAAAGAAGGAAAAGCAATACAATGTAACAGTAATAAGGAAGAGGTATTATTGAATGACATCATAAAAGCAAAAGAGCAAATCATCCTATCCAAAGATGAAATAATTCTGGCAAAAGACGTAATAATAAAGGATCTATACGAAAAAATTTCCTTACTGTATGAAAAAACTGCAACAATCAGTTGCAGAATCAATGGTAAGATAGAAGAAAACACCGATCAAGATATTTGTATCAACAGAACAGAAGCTTTGAAACCGTCATATAGTTCAGTGGTAAAAAAGGGAAGTACTTGTTCTAACAGCATTATTATAAAACCAAAAGAAATACAACAAGTCATGCAAACAAAAAAAGATATCCTGAAAGTTTTAAAACCTGCTGAGTTGAATGTGAAACTTACAGGGGTAAGACAATCCGAAAATGGAACATTAAAAATTTCGTGTGCAGATGAAGGTGGTGTTCAGAAAATAAATGAGGTAATCAATAAACAACTGAGCAGCTCATACAGTGTGAACATCGTAATAACTGGTCAACTAAAACCTAAGATTAAGATAGTAGGTATAGAACAGATGGTTGAAAATGCAGAACTTGTTAACATTATAAAACAAGAGAACATGTTTATTGACAGGGATGCATATATAAATGTGGTTAAAACAAAGCAAATGAAAACAGGATATTTTGCCATTATAGAATGTGACCCCAAAACCTTTCATAGTATCATGGAAAACGGAATATTATGTATTAATTTAACAATATGCTCAGTATATGAACACATTAATTTGTTAAGATGCTACAATTGCAGTGCCTTCAACCATACAAACGTCATGAGTGAGTTCGCGCACGAAGTGTACGGTAGCGTTTTCAGTTCTCTCAAAAAAGTCTAGTTTTAGTGGACAAAATTTACCTGTGTATGCTAATCATAAAGATGTCATACATGATACAAAAAGGTTAAAGCAGTAAGTCATCATTTATGAATAAAATTTGATAATTGGAGAACTAGTGCGAATGATTACTGATCACATAAGGCTCAGTTTCCTCTAAAACGCAAATCGCTTGTTGTGTACTATTATTTTTTGTCGGAATGACCAGTGGTGGCGACTTGAGTAACAGCGAGCTGCTATCAGAATTGGTAGCAATAATAAAAAAGGAAAGTGATGCTATTAAGAATGAGATTAGACAAGATATCCAAGAAATTAGAAGAGAAAACGCGAATCTGCTGGAACATATAAAACAACAAGACACAAAAATAGATCATTTACAGACAGTGTATAAGGATTTGGAGAAAGAAAATTTACAGCTGGAAAGGGCGATACGAAAAAACAACATACTTCTGTTTGGCTTAGAAGTTGATACAAGGACCTCTAGCTTCCAAAGTACAGCAATTCAGAAATTAAACGCACTGTTAAAAATAAATATATCCACTGGAGACCTTAAAAATATTTATAGTATTAAGTCAGGTAGGAGCTGTCCTATAAAAATTGAGTTCGTGTCATACCTCAAAAAGCAGGAGGTTTTCCAGAACGTACACAAACTTAAAAACAGTTCTGTATTCGTTGTACACGATCTATGCCCAAAAGATCGAGAAACAAATAGAATCCTTCAAAAACACCGGAAAGCAGCGAAGGAGAAACAATATTCGGCAAAAATAATCGGCAACAAACTGAGCATCAATGGCGACGCATACACTGTTGATCAGTTAGAAGGAGATAGGTTTATGACGCAGTCAGACAATAACACGGGCGCTCCAACTACACCTATTATAGATCCGATTGGCGACGTATTTGACCACCCCAGTGACAATGAGTTAGTCAACATATTACCAGAGAACTCTGTCACACGCGCCAGCATCTCACCCGACAGCAAACCACCGGCTAAGAAGGCGAAACAGGAACCTGCTAAACCGAATTCTAAAGGCCAGCCCCCGAGAATAACTAGACTGCAGAGTCAATCCAAGTCTAATTGAGTGAAATACGGCGACTTTTATTTGAAGTGTGATAATTTAAGTATTGTGACGCTACTGATCTATCTGGATTTCTTTATCATGTTCAATCATCACTAGTTTTATCTGTATATCTTAGAAATGTGTAGTATCTTTCTTTGATTTCATTGGTATCAAACATGTCTTACTGATTTTCTTTTGTAT
Source organism: Acanthoscelides obtectus (assembly GCA_963669975.1). Lineage (NCBI taxonomy): Eukaryota > Metazoa > Arthropoda > Insecta > Coleoptera > Chrysomelidae > Acanthoscelides > Acanthoscelides obtectus. The sequence continues at coordinate 65,035,285 of CAVLJG010000004.1, forward strand.
GCGATGCTGTTCTCACATTTAAATGTTCGATCTATAGTTTCTGGACTAGAAACATTAAAAAATTACATTTTAACTTCTGATGTAGATGTTTTAGGTGTTTCAGAAACATGGCTGTCTAGGAATAACTCACATTTTTTCTTTTTTTTATGATTAGTTCCTTTCTCTTAGGCACTAGGTTACAGAACAGTTATTATGACTATCATTAATACTTATGTTTATCTCCATTATTGTATGATATGTGTATGTTCATGATACAGATAAATTTTATTTGAGGTTGAGTTGAAAAATACCCCTAGGGTAACACTCCACCTTTTCAATTTTGTACTTTTGCGGTTTTCAAGATATCATTCTTTTGTTTTATTTTATGTACGCAAAGTTGAATAAAGGCACATTATTATTATTATATTATTATTATACTGCTAATAAATGTACCGGAGAGATGTTAAGATGCGGTGAGAGAGGACATAAAGCCGATATATGCACGAAATTAAATATATCTTGCTCAAATTGCTTGGAACTTAATAATAAATTTAAGTTGAATTTAAAGATTGATCATTCTGCTTTTGACAAAGTAATTTGCACAGTAATGAGGAATAAGCTTGAAGCAGCAAGAAGCAACATAAATTACTTTATATAGCAATCACATTACAAGTCAGAAAATTCATCGAAGAGTCCAATCATTGCTCACAGTGAACGCGTCACGAAAAATTGTAGCAAGCTAAACGTAGCACATGTGAATATTCGATCACTTATTCCTAGTGTTAGAATCAAAATAATGAAATTACAGACGTTAATTTTTGACAGACAAATTTAGTAAATACAACCCCGACCGCCCACGGTCGGCACGCCGGTGGTCGATCGAGGCCAGTCTGTGCGTACCGCTCGAATAGTACGGAGCCTGTCGTGGTCTGTGTTTTGCTAGTTGTCTTATCTTATCACCAAAATTCTATCATCGGAAGTGGAATTGAATCTGCGTCCACGCTGTAAGTCCTATTGCAATGTTTATGTATATTGAATGCAGCAGGATATCTGTTATTGTGGCAGTTATTTTTTCTATGCCATTGTTTTGTTTTTTGCTGTTATTATTTTTGTTACTCGCCGTATTGGTTGTACATACATACCAGATATAATCAGAGACGAACTGATTACACATTTCATAGCGTCTGTCGGTTCGGTGATGTAAATAAAGCATATATGGAATTGTTTTGGGCACGTCTTGCTGTGAGAATCTTGTTTTTCTTTAACTGTTGACATTAGTAATGCATGGTTGATTAAGGATTATTGATATAAAATACATTTAAGTAAAAAAAAAGAACAACAATACCATTGCATGAGATTGTTTTAACCACACTTGAATCACAATTCATTTATAATTGGCAATTAAAAGGAAGCAGCAGTGGAGTATATTGTAGGTACAATAATTGAATCGGAAGATTATGTTATTCATTTAGATTTTCTACACGTGCAACAAGCGCATATCCATATTGAATGGATTTCCAGAAATATTTTCTTTTAACACGATTTGCTATACAAGCTAGGTCTCTTTGCTGTTATATGATTTTATCAGTCGGGTCCATTTCTGAGTTTGTGTTTACACTTACAGGTAAAAGATAAGTAAATAAATAAATCATCATGGAAGGGCTTGGTGCTAGTACCTCAACCAAGGATTTTCTGACGGAGCTAGTTAAGGCTCTCAAATCATCGCGCACAGCACCTGAACAAGTAGATTTACCAATTTTCAGACCAGATTTGAGCGATGCAAAAAAATGGCTGGCCGAGGTAGAAAGTATAAAAAGTGAATTTGAATGGTCTGACCAACAGACTATCGTGAGGTTGGGTCGATTTTTAACGGGAATATCTAAAACGTGGTTTGAAAACTGGGCACCAGATGTAAAAAACTGGGACACTTTTGTACGTGACTTTTTGGAGGCGTTTCCACCCAAAAAAATTTTGGGTGAATTACTTCTGAAAGCGGCTCAATTCAATAGTCACAACTGCAATACGTACGAGGCGTACGTCTTTGAGAAAGTTACTCTGCTTCGAAACCTACGGGCACACTGGGACGAGACAGATCTTGTTGAGATAATCATCCACGGAATTATGGAACGTGACGTGCGTGTCACTGCCGGCAATCAGAATCATAAAAAAATATCCGATCTCATTTCTTATTTAGGATCAGTGCCGAAATGTCGTTCCGGAGAGTCAAGGGCGGATAATACAACTTCGGAAATAAGGGAACCGCCCCGTAAACGGTTCCGTGAGAGCATCGAGGATGATAGAAAACGCAAAAGACCACTCATGTGTTATAATTGTGGAAAAAGAGGTCATATCCAGAAATTTTGCATTGAAGTTAATAAAAATGACGAAACACAGAAAAATTAATCTCCTGCAAATTATTTGAAGTCATCTAAGGTAACCTCTGAGTTAGTGTGTTCCTTCTGTGCTAAAAGTGGACATAAAATTGATGATTGTTTTATAAAAAAGGGGATCGAGAAACGCCGTAATGTGAATCGTTGCAGTAGTGGTAAATCAGGTACTACCGAGGTGATGACGGTCAATGGAATAACGATGAAAGGCATTGTAGATACGGGTGCTGATATTTCATTAATCGCTCGAAAACATGCTGAAAAGTTTCAGGATAAACTAATACCCACTCTCACCACAATTAGCGGTGTATTACCTGGCTGTTATGTTTCTGAAAAATCGTTAATTGCTGACTTTGAGATGTCCGGTGTAAGAACAGAACTCACATTCATTGGTGTGCCTGATAGTTTTCTCGAAAACGACGTATTGGTGGGCTGCAATCTTTATGACGATCCCGACATCGTGACAATCACAAATTATGCTGGTACCAAAATTGTCAAGAACAAAGTTGCTAGAGTTCTTGATATCTTGCCGAATGCTGAAGATCTTGAGGTGGATGTACCAGATATACACAAGTCCAAATTGTTGAAACTTCTTTCCCATTATAGAGACATTGTAGCGGCTAGTGCAAACGCTGTCACCTGTGTAAATAACACCTCAATGCACATAAGACTTCGCGATGACTTCGTTGTTAATAGAAGCCCTTACCGATTATCAATAAATGAAAGGAAAATTGTTCAAGACATTGTTAATGACCTGTTAAATAACCGTATCATTCAGGAAAGTGAATCGCCTTTTGCCAGCCCCATAATACTCGTCAAAAAGAAGGAGGGTTCTTATAGAATGTGTGTTGATTTTCGTGCGCTCAATCAACATACAATCAAGGATCGATACCCCTTGCCGTTGATAGATGACCAATTGGATCGCTTGGGAAAGAGCAAAGTGTTCACCTCCTTAGATATGTCTTCCGGATTTCATCAAATTCCATTGGATTCTGAATCAGTTCATAAGACTGCATTCGTAACGCCAGACGGGCACTTCGAATATTTACGCATGCCATTTGGCCTAGCCAATGCCCCGGCAGTTTTTCAAAGGGCAATAAATAAAGCATTGGGGAATCTCAGGAATACGGTAGCACTGGTATACCTTGACGATGTTCTGATACCGTCCGAAACTGTTGAAGAAAATTTGGCATCATTGGATCTAGTATTGCAAGCACTCAAAAATGCAGGATTCAGTTTGAACTTGAAAAAGTGTCATTTTCTTCAGAACAAATTAGAATATTTGGGCAGAGAAATATCTGCAGAAGGCATATCTCCTGGGTCACAAAAGGTAGAAGCACTGGTAAGATCCCCGGTACCTACCACATTAAAACAAGTCCGACAGTTGATGGGCTTAGCCGGATACTTTCGGAAATTCATACCCGAGTTTGCTACCCGTACTGCACCTATCACTAAACTTACCTAATCAAACGTGCCTTTTTGTTGGGGTGAAGAACAAGAATCTGCTAGAAGGTATATAATTGAATATTTGACATCGCGACCACTCCTCAGCGTATTCGATCCTGAACTTCCTACCGAATTACACACAGATGCGAGTAGTATTGGTTACGGAGGGATGCTTATCCAAAAGCAAGACGGAAATTTACGTGTTATTGGATACTTCAGTAGAAAAACCAACAAGTATGAAGAAAAATATCATTCTTATGAATTAGAAACTCTTGCCGCGGTAAGCTCCATGAAGTATTTCCGGGTTTATCTCCTCGGTATCCACTTTACGTTGGTTACTGATTGTAACGCTATCAAATCAACAGCAGCAAAGAAGGACATCCTACCAAGAGTAGCTCGCTGGTGGGTCTACATGCAGGATTTTGATTTTGATATAGTTTATAAAAAAGGGTGTTCATTGCCACATGTAGATTTTTTGAGCAGGAATCCCGTAATTCGCTGTCTGAAGAAATATAACAATTGGTTATATATTGAGCAACGTGGAGATAATGAGGTTAAAAGATTGCTAGATGACTGGAAGGAAGGGCGCTTGGACAAAACTCGTTATTCTGACAAAAATGATATACTACATTACAATATATCTACATCTGAGGGATCCGTTTCCAAGCCTTTTGTACCCCGACAAAGCAGATTTGGCTTGTTAAGGATATTTCATGATGAACAGTGTCACGTTGGCATTGACAAAACCTTAGAATCAATAAAAATACACTTTTGGTTCCCACGTATGCGATACTTTGTTACAAAGTATATAAAGCATTGTCTCATCTGTGCTGTGAAGAAAACTAGGTCTGGTCCATTACAGGGCTTCGTCACAAGAGTCGAAAAACCGTCTGAGCCCATGAACATCATTCATGCCGATTGTTTAGGTCCCTTAGAAACTACAAACGAGGGACATAAGCACATTTTGGTATTAATCGATGCGTTTACAAAGTATTGCATACTGTTGCCGTTGAAGACTGTCAAAGCCTGCGAAACGAAAGAAGCTTTTCAGTTGTTCATATCTCTGTTTGGTACGCCGAAGCAAATCATTATGGATGCAGGTAAAAACTTCAAGAACTTGAGCCTCCCAGAATACTTGGACTCCTTGGGCATCAGTTACCATTATACTACCCCCGATGTACACAGGTCCAATGGACAAGTAGAGAGATATATGAGAACAATAATGAATCTTCTGCGAATTGAAACAAAAGTTCGGTCAGAATGGTCGAGTGGTTTATGGAAAATTCAGTTGGTTTTGAATACGACTGTGCAGAAGTCAATAGGAACAACACCACTTCGAGCTTTAATTGGCATTGATGGTTCTACTCCACTCATCCAAAGTTTGCTGGCTAACTTAAGTTCTGATCTACAGCCAATCAGAAATTTACAACTCGATCGTAGTAGAATGAAGGATCGTATGGAGTCGTTAGCAGAGGCTAAAATCAAGGAGAATGAAAAACGCCGAAATACCAAAACCTTCAGCATTGGAGATTTTGTCCTTATGCACCGTGATGATAAGATGCACCAAGGTAAATTGAAGTATGAATTCCAGGGACCTTTTGAAATTGTGGGTATCACACCAAAAGGTCGATATGAAATGAAGAGAGTTGGTAAATCTCTTGTGACTAAGGCTGCTAAAGAACAATTGAGGAGTTGGCCTAGCGATTGGTCTATGACTGTGAACATGGAGGAGCTTCTTGAAGATTTAGAGGATGAGTAAGTAGTCTGGATATTGGCCAGTGTTAGAATGTAGTTTGTGACGTCAGAAATATATTTTGCATGTATTTATCTGGTGTTTAAAGCTTGGTACGCTTTGCACGCAATTGTTTCATGTTTTAAAGCTTGCTACGCTTTGCATGTGCTTATCTGGTGTTTAAAGCTTGGTACGCTTTGCACGCAATTGTTTCATGTTTAAGAGCTTGCTACGCTTTGCATGTATTTGTCTGGTGTTTAAAGCTTGGTACGCTTTGCACGCAATTGTTTCATGTTTTAAAGCTTGCTACGCTTTGCATGTGCTTATCTGGTGTTTAAAGTTTGGTACACTTTGCACGCAATTTTTTTCATGTTTTAAAAGCTTGCTACGCTTTGCATGTGTCTATCTGTTGTTTAAAGCTTGGTACGCGTTGCACGCAATTGTTTTATGTTTTAAATCTTGCTACGCTCTGCATGTATTTATCTGGTGCGTTATGCATTCTTACTTAATGTAATTGTTTATAAAGTCAAGTTTGACTTTGTGGTATTGTTTCAGTGAGGAAGAACCAGAGATTGCAGATGGAACTGAAGCAAGGAGTGAATGATTACGTTGTCTGTTATTATTGTTTGCGATGTTTGTTATTTGTTATAATGTTACTAATTTCTGAATTTGTTTAATACAAGAATATTTTCTTTCTGAGTATTTTGTCTTTACTTCGTTGCTACAAATCAGGCTGTTATACAATTAACGTCGAGAACGACTTTGTACTCAGGTTGGCCGTGTTAGAATCAAAATAATGAAATTACGGACGTTAATTTTTGACAGACAAATTTAGTAAATACAACCCCGACCGCCCACGGTCGGCACGCCGGTGGTCGATCGAGGCCAGTCTGTGCGTACCGCTCGAATAGTACGGAGCCTGTCGTGGTCTGTGTTTTGCTAGTTGTCTTATCTTATCACCAAAATTCTATCACTAGCTTTTATATGTTTTCAGACGTTATGTTAGAGCAGAACCTTCATATTATAGCACTAACATGATTTTCCATCGGATTTAATTACTCTGCCAAATTACCAGCTGATTAGAAATGACAGAGAAGAAATAGGAGGTGGAGTATGTTTTTACATCTAGACCAACATAATATTTAAAGTCATAGATTGTAATAACATTTCGTCGAATGGCATTGAACAAATGTGCTTATCGCTAAAACTAAATAATAAGACCATTGCGATAGGTGTTATCTATAGACCGCCATCTATTGCATTAAGTCTACTTTCTAGCCTTGAGAACAACCTTGCTTCTATATGCATTATCCATGATGAAGTTATACTGATGAGCGATGTGAATATTGACCTCACCGATAAGTCTTCCAATCACAGAAAAAAAATTTTTCAAACCATGGCATTATTCAATCTCGTTCAGGTTATTAACGAACCCACAAGAATGACCAAGAATTCAGCTACAATGATTGATGTAATTTTTGTATCAAATACATTGCATGTGCGCAAGAGTGGCACTATAGGCGTGGGAGATATAACTGATCACAGGTTATACTTCTGTTAATTGAAGATTGAAATTCCAGAATACGCTCCTAAAACATTTTATTGTCGTGACTTTTCCCACTTTAATTATGATGAATTTGCTGAGGATGCAACTGCTGTGAACTGGCATGATATAAATAATCTACAAAGTCTTGGTGATAAAGTCCTCCATGTTACTGAGAACATTACCTTGGTTTATGACATACATGCTCCGATGAAAAGAATTACACCTCATAAGTTCTACAGGCCGTACGTCACCTATACAATAAAATGTATAATACATTTAAAACGAAAAGCTTACAATAAATTTAAAAGAACTAGATCTGGAACAGATCGATTGTTTTATAACGATCTTAGAAATTACTCAGGTGTGGCTTTAGGGAATGAAAAAAACAGCTTATATAAAATATCAACTAAATAAGAACAGGAATAATCCCAAGCAACTATGGAAAGTCTTCGCTAAATGGAATATACATCAAAAATCCACTTATCAGATATCTGAGGGCATTGAAGACGCAGAAGCCATCAACAATCACTTTGTGAACTCGTTGCCAACCATTTAACCTGATGAGTTATTTCTTAACACTTTATCTGGACAGAAAAATTCACTCGTAACTAAAAGTTCGTTCCATATAGTTACATCTGATGATATAGAAAAGAAACTGAGAGAAGTGAAATCAAATGCTGCTGGTATAGATGGTATTACCACAATCATGCTAAAAACTGTATTTTCTTTTTGCAAAAGTGAAATAACGGATATCATAAATCAATCCCTGAACACAGGAGAAGTACCAACATTATGGAAGAAATCAGTTGTAACGCCACTAGCAAAAGTCAAAAACGCTATACAGATGAAGGATTTGAGACCAGTAAGCACCTTGCCTGTGATGTCCAAGCTTGGAGAGAAAGTGGTAGCTGACCAACTTCGTGACCATCTACTCGTAGAAGTAAATGAAGTCCTCCCCGATACACAACACATCCACAGCGCTTATAAAAGTAACTAGCGATATAGTCAAGTTCATGGATGATGATATGGTGACCGTATTGGTGATGTTAGATTACAGTAAGGCATTTGACATGGTCAACCATGAAGTATTATGTAATAACCTACAATTTTATGGTTTGTCTAGTAATGCCTTACTATCCCCTACAAAATCCAACCCGTACGTCCTCGAGTTTGTTCTGCGGGGCGGCCTTGGGCGCTGAACCGTGTGCGACCGTGTAGGGGAGGGGAGGGGCAACGGGGTGCCGGTCTTGTGGTGGACCGCCTCGATCAGTTTTTGAGGAGATCCGCCGGAAAGCCGGTGGCCCGGCCAATCGAATGATTCGATGAGCCACAGGTGTCTCGGATGTATATCTGGGACGCCTGCAGCTCAACGGTCATCATGGGCAATGGTACTTTACCCAACCCAAGGTGTTAAGCGATTCCGTACCGAGGGGTGCGTGGCGGTGGGGATGCTCCATCTTAAACGGAGCCTCTGGGACACCGGGCGACCTCCCAGAGTATCCAGCCTTGCGTCCGTAAAGGGGCACCGCGGACGTCGACCACCATTTCCCCTATACTCGTGGGAACAATATGGAACACGATGAAAATAATAAAAACCCCGAGGTCCCCCTACGGAGGACCCCGAACATCCGGGTGGACACTCAACAGGGGACCTCGAACATCCAGGCGGCCCCTCACCAGGGGACCCTGATCGTACTCTGACAGAGGAATCTGTCAGAAACTTAGCGAGAGAGCTAGCGGAAAGGGTGGGCTCTCTAAAAATTAAGAAGAAGTCTCGGCCAGATTCCGAAAGGAAAAGGGCTCGGAAGCGGAGAGAGGCGCAGATGACGGAGGGCTCGGAAGGTCGGGGCACCACTTCTGGGACCCCGGCTGGACGGACCCAACCGCCATCTGGGCTAGAGGGTGCACAATCCGGTGTGTCAACGGAGGCCCTAAAGCGGCCTGGCGACGGGAAGCGGCAGAGGTCTGCCGGTGGGACACCGGAGGGCGACTCCTCGCGGAAGAAGCCTCGTACTGCGACGCATGCGCAAATTAGCTATGCGCGTACGTCCCAAGAGGGTCTCAGGGTGGCTGTCGTGTCCAACGGTTATCCTGGGACTCAATTTACTGATGTACAGGTGCAGCAGATCCAGGAGGCGGTCAGTGTGCTGATAGATGGGCTCCCAGATGAGGCGGCCCTTCCCAGGTACATTGACTGCTACCTCTCTTGAGGGGCATCCATCTTTGTCTGCGAGGATGAATCCTCTAGGGCATGGTTGGAGGTCCACGTGGGGGATCTGCGGTCGTGGGAAGGCGCAAGGTTCATTACGATGAGCTTTGGAGACCTTCCCATATACCACCGCGTGATAGCCTGGTTCCCGGGTCACAACCTGGGAAACGAGGTCATCATGAGGAGACTCAGGAGGCACAATCCTGGGACTTTTCCCAGCGCGTGGAGGCTACTTGAGAGGAAGGAAGAACACAAAGGTGTCCGACTTGTCCTCTCAGTTGGTTCCATAAGCTAGAAGGTTATTGCAGGTAACGGCTACATGCTGTGTTGCGGTGGAAGTTCGGGGGTATTTACACTCCTGACCAAGAAGAAAAGCAGGAGTCGGACCAGCCCAGACCGACGGGAGCTGTGGCGGTAGACCAGGCTCCCTCATATGGGATGGGTCGGCCGGGTCAGCTCTCGCTGGAACCACGGGAAGTTACGGACGTGGAGGCGGCGGGTCCAAGCAGGATATCCGCAGAAAACATCGCGGCGGACCCTGCGATGGATCTGGCCCCAGAGGGCCATGATAGCGACTCAGACGAGGACGGAATCCTGAACCGAGTCCGAGAACTCCTCCGTGGAAGCGGAGATGAAGGCGGCTGTGACAATGAAGACTGCGGCGGCGACGGCGGTACGCCCGAATAGGGGACACATACCGTCATTCGGGAAGGTGTAGGAGGGGCCTCTCAACACCCATGGTAAGTCTTAATTTCATTCAAATTAACTTGCATAGCGGCTTCGAGGGCCCTTACTCAGGAGATCACTCGAGGCCGACATGACGCGGCTCTCATCCAGGAACCTTGGCTGAGAAACGGTTCAGTAAACGGGCTTAGTATACCGGGCTATACGCTTTTTAGCGATACTCCGAACACTAAGCCCAGAGCTTGCGTAATGACTTCTGTTAACTCATGGCAACTTAAAGAATTTACATTCAGAGACTTAGTTGCAGTCAGAATTATATATAAGAAGGAAGGCAGTGACAGGGACTTGGTTGTATGTTCGGCTTACCTTCCTTATGATTCAAGAGAGCCTCCTCCGTTCAAGGAAAGGGGGACCTTGTCGCATTATGTAGGGATTCTGGACTCGACCTCGTGATTGGATGCGACAGCAATGCCCATCACGTTATGTGGGGCAGCTCGAACACCAACAGACGGGGCGAAGGATGGAGTTTCTAGGAGCATCGAACCTTGAGGTTCTGAATGTCGGTAACATGCCCACTTTTAGCAATAGTGTAAGAGAAGAGGTAATCGACGTAACACTGAGCACGCTTAACTTAGCTCAGGACATCAGGGACTATCGGATCACAGGTACATACTGTTTAAGAGATTCCGGATAAATACGCTCGGAATCCCAGACATACTGCCTTTAGGGCAGACATTGACAGTAAGCTTGGAGCGGTCCCATACAGGCTTTGCAGGGGCTCTGACATAGAAGCAGCTGTCGAGTCTCTGAGCAGGGACTTGACGGCTGCATATGAGGACCGTTACGTCCAAGGTAAGGGCAAGGCAACCTTCTGGACCAAAGAATTAGAGGATAGAAAACGAGCGGTGCACAAACTTCTTAGCAGAGTTAAGCACAGGAGAGGTTCTCCTCTATGGGAAGACTACAAAAAGGCATTGCAGGAGTACAAAAAGGAGATTAGAAAGGCCTCCAGAGAATCCTGGAGGTACTTCTGTCAGTCCATAAACGACATTCCTGCTACTGCAAGAATACACAGGATCCTATGCAAATACATTAAAGCAAGATTGGGATCTCTGCATGATCCCTCGGGGGGAATACTACTTCTGAGGAAGGTACTCTGAGGCTTCTGATGGATACGCACTTTCCCGGTTCCACAGTAGCGCGATCAATCACAGAGTGCATGTAGTTGCGCAGGCCCTCAGGGGAGGACTGGCGCATGGCTAGGGAGATTGTCATCTTCGAATGGACGGTATGGGCAGTAGATTCGTTTGCTCCATACAAAAGTCCAGGTCTGGACGGCGTATTTCCGGCCATGTTACAGCAGGGACGGAGTTTGGTTGTTCCTTACCTGTTGAATGTGTTTCGAGCATGTGTGGCCACGGGCTTCACACCTAGAAGCTGGCGGCAGGCTAAAGTGGTATTCATTCCTAAACCGGGCAGAGCTAGATATACTGGCCCGAAGGATTTTCGACCGATTACTCTTTCATCTTTCGTGCTTAAGACACTGGAAAGGATAGTTGATAGATACTTAAGGGATGGCCCGCTGGAAAGGTGTGTCATTCATGCAAATCAGTTTGCATACCAAGCTGGAAAATCGACTGATCTGGCCTTACACAATCTGGTCGGTAGGCTGGTGAAGACTCTAGATCAGCGAGAAGTGGCACTCGTGACCTTCTTGTACATTGAAGGTGCATTTAATTGCACCAAAACCGACTCTATCAGACATGCCTTGGTTAGACACGGGGTTGGATCAATCCTTATAGATTTGGTCCTATCTACTCTGGAGGGTCGGGTAACAACAGCTATGCTGAATGACGTAAGCTGCAGCGTGAGTGTAGCTAGAGGCTGCCCTCAGGGCGGAGTTCTGTCGCCCCTACTGTGGTGTATCGTGGTGAACGAACTCGTCGTTAGGCTCAGCAGTATGGGTGTCTACGCGCAAGCCCATGCTGATGACGTAAGCATAGTAGTTAGGGGGCGTTTCTGTAGAACAGTCTCGGAAATTATGCAGGGCGCTCTGCGCTCCGTGGAATCGTGGTGTAGGGAAGTCGATCTTTCTGTTAATTCTGAAAAGACCGATCTGATCCTATTCATTAGGAGAAGAAGGCTTGACGGGCTGGTCATGCCGACCTTCTTTGGGACTAGATTAGTTTTGTCCCAGTCAGTGAAATATCTGGGAATTATCCTGGATTGCAAACTGAACTGGAGAGAGCATGTGGAATACAAGGTTAGCAAGGCTCGCAATTCGATGTGGGCTTGTAGACGTGTTGTCGGGGCAAGGTGGGGGCTTAAACCCAAAGTGGTATACTGGCTCTACACGACGATAGTACGTCCATCTCTCTTGTACGGCTCCTTGGTCTGGTGGCCTTGCATTAGAACTGAGACAACTAAGGCCAAACTGAATAAAATTCAGCGTTTGGCCTGTATTAGTATTACAAGCGCAGTGCGAACAATACCATTGAGTGCAATGGAAGCTCTGTTGGATCTCCCACCGTTGAATCTGGTGATCCGCGGTGAAGCGAGAGTAGTCGCTCATCGACTGTGGAGTCAGGGCAGCTGGGCTTTCTTGAATCCTGTCAAGGGGCAGACTGCCATCTTAGTCGAATTACAAAGGGAGGACCCCGTCCTTCTAAGCAGGGGTGATCGTATTACCCCTAAATATCGCTTCTACCGCAAGTTTATTGTGGAGTATCCAACGAGGGAGGAGTGGGACGCCGGTAGCCGGGGACTCTCCGGAGTGAGCGGGCAGGTCTGGTACACGGACGGCTCGGTCACCAAAGAGGGCTCAGGGGCTGGGGTCTCTTGGCCTAGAACTAGGCTATCTCTGCCTCTCGGTGGATACACCACCATTTTCCAGGCGGAAATCTATGCGATTCTGGCTTGTGTATCTCACATTCTGGAGGAGGGTGGGCCTAGGAGAAGAATAACAATCTTATCCGACAGCCAGGCTGCAATGAAAGCACTATACTAAAATTCAGCCCAAGTGAGACCACAACATCGCAAACTCGAAGCGTGATCAGCGCGTGATCGATGTTCCCGCAGAGGGTCTCATTATAGTTCAGGCATTTTACGGTTTGAAGTTGTAGTTTGAAGCGCTTGCTTTTTTAACTAATAGTTTCATTTCGTAGCTTTTATTTTTCTTTTTTTAAACTTTCCGCCCCTCATATTGATGCTTTTGTTAAATACAATGTCCTGAAGTGGCTCCAATATAAAACTCCATGAATTTGGAAAACATGCAGTTTCGAACATTTTTTAAGACCTAGTTAGACTGTAGCAATACCAAAACCCGCCGTTGCGCCGCGTTGATGACTACAAAAACCAGAGTTGTAGTCAGGCCGTGGCGTGGCGTCGACTGCATCGCTCTTATAAGTTCTGTTATATCTGGTGTTTTTTGACCATGTCTTCTACCGACACAGCTGATGAAGGGAGAACTACATTGAGTCCACCCAGGAAACGATCAAGACAAAACCATTTGAGCATCGAAGTGAAAGAAATTATTTTAAATGTTTACAAATGTGAAACGGAGGAAAAACCTGAGCTCAGCGTCAACGATGTTGTGCAGATGGTGGCGAATAAAGTTGGAGTTTCTCGTGCATCGGTATTTAGAGTACTCAAAGAATATAAATTACGGAATGCATTTGCTGAACCTAAAACGAATCAGAACCGTAAAAGCCATATTAAAGAAATAGATGATGCTGACAGACATGCGATCAGAAGGAAGGTTCATGAATTCTTTTTCCAGAATAAAATTCCTACAATTGATAAGATTTTGAAAGTAGTGAATGAAGACTCAGATTTGCCGAATTTTAGTAAAACGACGTTCTACAGGCTATTAAAGGAACTCAACTTCAATTGGCAGAAGAGAGGCCGAAACAGTTCATTGATGGATAGAGATGAAATTATACTATGGAGGAGAGAGTATTTTACAAAAATAAAAACATACAGGAGCCAAAACCGTAGAATTTACTTCCTGGACGAGACGTGGATAAATGCTGGCCATACAAAATCAAAAGTTTGGGTGGACCAAACAGTAACGTCAGCAAGAAGAGCGTTTTTAGATGGGCTTTCATCTGGGCTTAAAAACCCTACAGGTAATGCAGACATTCCATTTTACAAAATCCAACAATAGTTATTAGATAATTTTTCATAGCCAAAGTGATTTAAATGAGGCATTATACGTTTTCAGATATCTAGAAAAAACGAGGGGATGTTCACTCTGGAAATCAATGTATTCTACGTTTGAATTCTTATGGTATCGATGACAAGATTTTTTACAGCAATGCGAGCGTTGCAGAGACAACATACCTCGTCCGTCACGGAATGTAACACGTTAATTAACAACGTCAGACATTGCGTTGATTTGTAAATTTTTCGATAAGTTTGTCACACTTGATAATTTTTTAGTTTCATTGATGTTGCCTGTTTCTTTTTGTTTTTTAAGCTAACCAGATTCATCAACAGATTAAATGATCCATTGGTTGAAGTGTCCGATATATCTCACCGCATGCATCCTGCTATCATGAGAAACAATATAGCATCGTATATAAAATACAGAAATGTGTCCCTATCTCCGTGGCCTCAGTACTCTTGTGAAAGACATAATGTACATCCGTATTTAACAAGTTTTATCTTTATAGGCAAAGGAAAAAGGCTCATTATTTGTCACATCGGGAGTGTAGATGGCTTCGTGAAGGAAGGACTATGGTGTTTTGAATAAAAAACCACTGACTACCTCGAAGAGATGAATGGTGAAGCATTCGAAAACTGGTTTTTAGGCATTTTACCACGTCTTAAAGACAATTCTGTGGTGGTCCTGGATAATGCTCCGTATCATTCTCGGAAATTAGAAAAAATTCCAAATTCATCTTTTAAGAAATCAGAGATACAGGACTGGCTACGTGCAAAAAATATACCTTTTGATACGTTTATGTTGAAATTACAACTTCTAGATCTTGTGAAACAACACAGAGCAAAATATGATAAATATATAGTGGACGAGATGGCAAAAGCGCACAATAAAATGGTACTTCGTTTGCCTCATTACCACTGTGAGCTCAACCCCATTGAGCTCATATGGGCAGATATAAAGAATTTTGTTGCTGAACACAACACAACATTCAAGATTTCCGACAGGAAAGAGCTGTTCAACCTTGCGTTGCAGAGAATCACACCAGAAAAATGGTTAAAATGTGTGAAGCATGTTCAGGAGAAAGTGGAGGTTGCAATGTGGGAACTAGACAACATAATTGAAAGGCATATTGAACCGCTAATTATCAACATCTATGATGACAGCTCTTCTAGTGAAAGTGAAAAATATTGATGTTGTCAAACACATATGTATAATTACTTTTTGTGCCCCCCTTAACTTTCAATCACCTCTATTGACTCTGTGACAGTAGTGTTGTGTTATTATTTACTGATGTCTCTTTTTCAAATATTTAGTTCTGAAATATCACCTTAATATTTCCATAGTTTTGAGTCCGACCCTGCTCGGTTCTTGTGTCTACGACCATCATGCCAGCGACGCGTGCTGGTTGTTGTGTCTGGTCTCACTTGAAATGGATTTAATTATAAGTGCCTGTAAGATTACTTCGAGTCTTGTATTGCATTGCAGGAAGGCTCTGGATTGCCTCGCAGCGAGGCATCCGGTATCGTTAATATGAGTACCTGGGCACGCTGGGATAAGGGGCAATGAGACGGCGGACACTCTGGCGAAGACAGGATCAGCCAGCAAGCTCGTTGGACCTGAGACAGCTCTAGGAGTGACCGCGCATAAAGCTAGGAGGAAAATGGAGACGTGGGTTGCAAGACAACACTCTCAGAAATGGAGAAGTATCTCCAGACATCTCCGCCAGGCACGGGAACTCATTGAAGGGCCCAGTTCTAAGGATGGACGCTTCTGCCTATCTCTGGATAGAGCCAACCTAAGGTTGCTGGTGGGACTGTCTGGCCATAACACGTTTGGATTGATGAGTACAGCCATTGTTTTAGGTGATACATCTGTTGAAATTGTAGAGGAGACATAGAATTTGGGCATTTTATTGGACACAAATTTAAGTTTTGAGAACCATGTCATTAATAAACTTCGAGTATGCTATTGTAAAAATGAGTCACTTTGGAGATACAAACATGTTTTAACCAGTGATATAAAATTAAGACTTACCAATGCACTAATCCTCACTCATCTAGACTATGGTGCTACAGTATATCATGATTTTCTTACGGAAGAAATGAAGCACAAAATTCAAGTATTACAAAACTGCTGCATGAGATTTTGTTTCAAAGATATACATATACAAGAACATATTACTGGATATTATATGAGAGAAAATCTTTTAAAATTCAAGTATCGTGTATTACTTCAGTATGGAACTCTACTATATAAAGTTTTAAAATATAAATTACCCAGATATCTGTTTATTGCCTTTGAGAAGGGATGTTCACTCCGCCAAGTTTCCTCATGCAACAATGCCTATTTCAATAGTCCAGTTCATACAACGTCTAAATTCAAAAAATGTTTTACTTACACGGCACCATATCTACTGAACGATCATTAAGAGCTTTTTGCAGCGCCTTCCATCCAAAACTTCAGAAATGAGATGGAAAAAGTGCTACTACAGCTGCAAAGATTTGAATCCACAAATTAAATCTATGGCGCTTGCTACACTACCCTCCATTAACACTCAGACTATATCGTATACTGTGTTGTGCATAATATTTGTTGTGAACACATTCTGTTGATGTTAAAAAATGCTCATGAAGTTAACTTTTTAGGGGGAGGTGAAAAATGGCCCTGCCAAACCTCTTTCCGTTTGGAAGGTTGTCGTTTTTATATTTTTATGTAGGTATATATACATTCCAAAAAAAAGTTATTATTATTATTATCTCCATGAGAAGATAACTGTTTGGTACATATACAGGGTGACTTTGAAGTTGAGTCATTAATTTTGAGATAATGATTGTAGAAGGAAGATAAACCAAAATATGTGTGTCAAAATAAAAAAAAATAAAGTATCGTCCCGACAAGTATTTCAGTGCGGACCTGTATTTGATCGTGCGGTCTTGAAGCAGCATGCCCTGACCTGTGAGGTCTTAAGTCACCTGATTCACGAGCCCTTTGTACTACATTAACAAAGGCACGAGGGGTTGGTTGCACTCGATTGGGAAACCGATTCGCGTAAATCCGTGATGCATCCGGGAGCATTTTGTAAAGACTGCCCCCCCGTAAATAAGAATCATGTCCACAAGTTCAGCATTTTCGTAAACATGTGCCATTTTTGATTTCGTTTGAGCCACGCAACAAACACTACTGTTCACTAACGCGTTATCGACTGACGAAAAACATCGTGATAAACGTTTCAAATTCTTTCGCTTTTTTGTTTCCGATGCGATGAACCGGTCAGGCGGATTATATCCGTTGTCGCCAAACACGAACATATTATAATTGAGACAGGGCGGTACTCAAACTTCCAAAGGGCTATAACTTTGTTACTTTAATTTTACCAGAAAAATGGTAAAGGAAAAAAACATTTCTTTTGATCAGATCTACTCACTGTTAAAATAAATGACTCAACTTCGAAGTCACCCTGTATAGATGATAGTCATATCCACTCAGATGATGCATAATAATAGGTATGAAGTTTGGTAGCTTGAAATTTAAATTACATTTGGAATGTGCAGCACCGGATCTTACTTTACCCGTTAGGTGACACAAATGTTGCAGATTGTAGCTATATCAAATTAATTTTGCTCATCCGATGTTAAAGGAATTATTGGAGTTACATCCCTCATATATTTGAAATAAAGAAATGTCAAATCTGCTTCTATGTCCGTAATGAATTTTTTAGAAGCGTCTTTACCTTGATACAAAGCAAACTTTACCACCTCTGAATCAAACGATGATTTGATTAAATATGAAAATGAATATGGTTCATGTATGTGGGTTTCACTTGTGTAAGACTGTCCTGGATTTGGTTCACAACTATCAATAGGTTTTAATAGAGATTCAAAATCGGCATATACAACAAAAGGTACTGGCATTTGCTTTTCAAAATTTTCAAATTTAATTATGTTTTCTGGAACCTGTTTACCATATTTATCAGTTCGTAGTTTCTCAGTACGAGTTTTTCTGTAAACATGGTCACAATCATTTCTTTGATGGATATCAAGAAACGTTTCAGATGAAAAATGTAACAAGCAACCATCACAGAAATATTTCTTATATCCATGTAAGTTTATCTGGTGTGAAACTAATCGTGAAAGATCCCTTAACCAACAATAGTGACCGTTTCCTTTATCTTCGGTTAAATACAGCAAATTAACATGCAATTTTAACTTCTTTTGAGCATATCTCAAAGATCCTACTACTTCATAAGTAACATTACCTTTCTTAATTATCTTTTCTAGCCCATAAACACTGATGGATATAGTATTATTTTTTCAAACACTGAAATGTCTTTAAGATTAACTGGAAATGTCATACCATCAACATTCAGGACTGTAGAGAAGTGCGGGTAGGAAGATGTTTGTGATGCGTGAGCGTGAGCTGGCATCAGTGCAGATGTCACAGCCCAAGCGAAACAATACTCATCTTTATTTTGAACGATGATAATTGCATTCTTTTTCTCGATAAAATGTGGCAACTTGATATAAGATGATCCTCCAAATGGTGAAAACTTATTTATATTCACTTCAGCAAACAGAATAGTTTCTATGGCCCATCCTGAAAACAATAGGAAAGGATTATTAGTCTCTTAAATTTAATAATAATGATAATAACAATCACCTTAATTGTGAGAATTTCACGATTTGAATTTGTTATATAAATAACTTACCAGAATCCTTTTCTTCAAACTCCGATTACTGTGATATAATCTCGTCAGTGAAATGCTTGTAAACAATAGGTAGATCTACTCCTACATCTATTACTTTATTGCTTGTATTGAAATAACTTGATATCCACGACATCTTTGGTCTGTAACACATATTTTCCAAACACCTCCATATTCACTTTCAACGCTCTATATACTCGAAGCTTCTCTTCTATAACCTCAAGCACATTTTGTTGGATGTTGCGGAAAAAGTTTTGAAAGTTGATATATGCATCTGTAACGGGCAATTCTGCATCCGAATGCGCTGTTGATAAGTATTACACCATCACTGATTGGCACAGCTGAGTTTGTTCTATGTTGTAATGTTCTTGTGTGGCTGGTCATTCGGTTTTTCGGAAGCGTTATGTTACAGCATGGACAAATCATGTTTTCAGGTGAGCTGTCCAGCTTGATTTTCTTAGCTTGACTGGTAGATTCAAGTTCTATTTTGCAAATATTTCTTGCATGGCGCCGTAAATTATCAAACCGCGTAAAGTTTTTACCACACTTACTACACGTATACATTATAACGAAGTATGTGTACTGATTGATCACTGAAAGCTAACTAAATTACTTTCAGTATGCAACCTCCTCGCTTTTTTTACATATACATCAGGATTTGAGTGGGGAGAGAGCGCTCCTATGAATTACAGTGTTCGGTGAACCGATAAGTTATTGTATGGGGAGTGTACCACTCAACAATGGGTTCCGTCGAGCTATCTACCTGAGCCGAGTTAGATCACGCTACTGCACAGGTGCATACAAGACATTTAAACAACCCCGATAAACAGGTAGGTACTCAACAAAAAATATACTGTCAACATTTCTATTATACAACACCGAACTACTAAGAGGCCTTCATTCGGCATTATGGTAACCGTAACTATTGCAATGGATGATATTTTACGAACTGCTACCCACCACCCAAAGAACCTACAAACGGATAATGGATCGGAATTCTACAACAGCAAATTTTCCGGTCTGATGCAAAAGTATCGGATTAATCATCATTCCACATATACGAGCCCCTTCCCACTTCAGTTGGCCCAACCATTGAAATATTAGTTTTTTATCAAACACAAATAATAAAAATGTAGCAGGATGTTATAGGTTTAAAATATTAACAATGAATATTTTGATCATATATATAGTAGAAAACACCAACTTTATCACTCCCTAATCAAATTTGCAGCATAAAAATAACACTTGTTGCAGTTACAGCATATCAACCTATTTTCATTTCAATGCAAAACAAGTCTATAACGCATAGGTGGCTGTGAAAAATAAAAGCTATGACAATTGTTTTTATTAATCACAGCTGTCAGAATACGTTTAAAATAGTTTTGGGTAGTTAAGGTTTTCAAAATGGGTAGAGGAAAGGTTATTAGTGAGAAAATTCGGTTACTGATAATTAAATTTTTTAATTCTGGGAAATCAAACTCAGAAATTGCAACTTTGTTAGACTTATCGCGGTACAGTGTGAGAAATTATTATTAGAAGATATAACGTATCTGGTTCATTTAATATTAAGCCACGATATGTGAAAAAAAGTAATCTCACAAATGCCGACCGAAGAGCATTAAGAGGAATAATCGTGAAAAACAAGCGTGCTAATTATTTACAATTAAGTGCTCTGTGGAGTGATGCTGTTGGAAGGAGAATTTCGAGGTCCACAACTCATAGAGAAGCCCACAAGTTGGGATTGCAAGGTAAGTTTTCTTATAAAAAAAGTGAAGTAAAAACCCTAAAGTTGCACAACTTGTTTATAGGCCAAAGAAAAGCCACTATTAACTCCACTGCAAAAGAAAAATCGGCTTAGATGGGCTAAAGATCATAGACAATGGACACCTCAACAATGGTGTGCAATACAATGGAGTGATGAGGCCCGATTCGAAGTTTGTGTTGCTGACAGTCGCAGTAGAGTTATTCGCAAAAAAGTGAAGCATTCCATGACTGTCTGAAGAGAAAATTTCCAGCATCCATTATGGTCTGGGGCAGTATGTCATCAAAAGGAGTAGGAAAACTTCATTTTATTGATGGAAATAGGGATACAAACAAATATTTGGCAATTTGAGAAGAACCGCTTTTACCAGTGATGGAAGAATGTTTGACATCCGGCCAAGATTTTGTATTTCAGCAAGATGGTGCAGCGTGCCATACCTCAAAAAAGGCTATAAAATGGATGGAAGAAAATAATGTACCACTTTTGAAATGGGTTTCTAGCAGTCCAGATCTGTCACCTATTGGAACTTTGTGGCACGAGATGAAAAAGTTATAGGTCTAAGTATTTTAGGTATATGTATTTTTTACGACTAGAGTGTATCTAAAATGTTTTTGAGAAAATAAATTGATTTAGAAGTAAATAGTTTCGTCATGTTCAGTTTATAAAAGCATATTTTGGTATAAATCTTGAAGTGGGCCAACTGAAGTGGGAAGGGGCTCGTAGTACAAAAAACCAGCAATAGTTGAGAGAGCCATCCGATCACTCAAATACCTACTTTTCACTGAATTTTCAGTCAGGGGGAGCTACCGGTGGATCAATATCTTAGCAGGTGTTATTGATTTTTATAACAACAGGAAACATCGAACGACAGGTGTAAGCCCCATCGGAGTCGACTTCCATACACGATTG
This sequence comes from Acanthoscelides obtectus, assembly GCA_963669975.1. NCBI lineage: Eukaryota > Metazoa > Arthropoda > Insecta > Coleoptera > Chrysomelidae > Acanthoscelides > Acanthoscelides obtectus. The sequence goes on from CAVLJG010000004.1 coordinate 65,056,806, forward strand.
AATGTGTTCATCCAAAAGTAGCTGGAAAAGGGAAGCTTAAACTTGGCGATATCGACAGAGTAAGCAAATACAAAAGTCTTTTAAAAAAATGTATACATGGAACTATTCAATGGAGTTATTTAAAATATACAAATTCAACATTTCAAATCCAGTTACATATATCTTAGAAGGCGTGGAAGGTTGTCCAATAAAAGGCTGTTTCTACGAGAAGATACTAAGAAAAACAAAATTTCCAAATGAGTACTTGATTGAAAAGGTGATTAGGAGAAAGGGCAACAAGCTTTTAGTTAAATTTTTTACCCATACTTTCCTTGACTATATTTTCTAACTGATTGTATGTACTGATAAGGACTTTATTTTTTTAAATTTGAAAATATGTGTGCAAAAAAATTACAAATATATGTTATATATTATACAATACTCGAGGCTAGACCTTATCTGGGCCTTGTATAGAGAGAAAAGGTCATGCGGAGAAAAGTACTTCTTAGCCCTAAACAAATAGCCTAGCTTTTTTCCAGCAGCTGCAGCTATTGACGAGATGTGTTCGTGCCAGATCAGGTCCTCAGTGTCCAGGTGATCGCAGGGACGCTTTTTGTTCGTCAGAGTACAGTACTGCGTTTTGGAAGCCTTGAACTGTTCAAGATTGTTGCGTCCCCAAGCAGTGATAGCCTCCAGGTCTCTTGTCAGAGAGGAAGTCATCGCTAGTCTTCTTTTTTCCAACTCAGCGGCAGAGATCGGCTTGTCACTCTGAATTCCTGCATGTAGAGTGCTATCATCAGCGAAGCTGTGGGTTGGGTTGATCGTGCAGGAAAGGAGGTCGTTGATATGTAAGAGAAACGTATCGGAGCCAAGACCGATCCCTAAGGAACACCCGCGTTGACGTTGTGGGCATGAAGAGGGTCCATTACTAAGGATATCTTGCGGCCAGAGATAAAGTCAGCCACCCATCCGCAAAGCTTTTCTGGGAGGCCATAAGATGGAAGTTTGCTTAAGATGGCAGCGTGCCACAGCTGATCGAATGCTTTCGTGATGTCAAGAGCAACGACACGAGCCTCACCATAAGACTGGATGAATTTATTCCACAATTGAGTGACGTAAGCTAGGAGGTCCCCTGTGGATCGTTGGTGCCGGAAACCATACTGCCTGTCGCTAATCAAGCCGTGACGTTCGAGGTAGTCCAGAAGCTCGCGATTTATCCACCTCTCCATCACCTTACTTAAAACAGAAAGCAGAGCTATAGGCCTGTAGTTGTAAGGGTCAGTTTTAGATCCCTTTTTTGGGATGGGTTGAACATGAGCAAATTTCCAGTTTTCTGGGAAGGTGCCGGATTCATAAGATATCTGGAAGAGACGCGAAAGAACTGGAGCAAGCTCCGGTGCACACCTCTTCAGTACAATGGCAGGAATCAAGTCCGGACCAGAAGCTTTGTTGATGTCGAGCGACAAGAGCATTCGTCTTACGGTCTTATGCCTGAATGTTACCACCCGCATAGTGTAGGGAACCCTTTGAATTGACGGCACTTGGGCGTTGGGGGGGACTTCCATGGTCGAGTTGGCAGCAAAGATCTTGGCTAGCACTTCCGCCTTGGCCTTTGAGTTGAATACAATAGTTCCATCCGGACATGCAAGTGGTGGAAGGCTACTGAAGTTCTTTTCAATCTGCTTGGCCAGCGCCCAGAAAGACCGACTGCCATTGCGCTGCGACATTACCCTGTGCCTAACTTTTATATCATGCTGGTTTTTGGAATTGCGAACCGCTGCTTTAATTTGTTTCTGGACTCAACGTCGGCTTGTCTGTTCTCTACATCTTCTGCTGGCGAGCAGCGTCACACGATTTGTTAAACCAGCCGTTGGACCCTGGTCTAGGCACTTTCACTGTGTGAGGGATGTATTCCTCCATTCCGACGTAGATAATTTCGGTTATCGAAGAACAGACAGCAGACGCATCCGCGTCAGTGAAATAGACATCTTTCCAAGGAAAGCTAGAGAAGAAACCTCTGAGCCCCTCCCAGTCGGCATGTCCGTAATGCCAGGTTTTGCGGCCTGTACGAGTTTCTGCTGCCACAGCGGGTTCTGACGGAAACCTAACCTCCACAACACCGTGGTCTGAGTTACCCAGGGGGGACAGGACAGCAGTGCCGTAAGGGGCAGGATGCGTGGTCAGAAAGAGATCCAGCAGGTTACTGGCGTATGACAAGACGCGGAGGAAAAAAGTAGGACTCGTCACCAGCTGAGTCAGCCCTTGGGTAAGGGCGAACGCTTCGACTGCACGACCTGCTGCGTCGGTCTTGTTTGAGCCCAACCAAAGCTCGTTATGGGCATTGAAATCACTGAGAAGAACTACCTCTGAAGCGGGATGATCGATGTTCAGGAAGTCGATCTGGACGGCGAGGTATTCGAGTAGGTCATCCCAGTTATGGTCCGAGGGAGAGCGATAAAGGCAGCAAAAAAACTTGGGTGATGTTTTGGAGTTGAGGCGAAGCCACAGAATGTCCTTCCGGTCTGATTCCAAAGAAACATCTCTGGAGCAGGAAAGACTGCTGCGGACAAAAGCCACAACTCCCCCGTTGTTTCTCAGATTGGAGTGCACCTCGTAGTTTGGGAAGTTAAGATGGTTAATCGGTGCAGACTCTGAGATTTTTGTCTCCGCCAAAAAAAGCATGGCGGGACGATTGGATTGCAGGTAGTGATGAACAGCAACAATGTTGCTGTTAATCCCGCAGATGTTCGAAAAACAAATTTTATCTTCGATGTTGTTCCCTCGAGCCCACCCTCCACACACACCCTGGGAAAAGCTAGCGGGTGGTACTGCCTCGGTCGACTGGTCCTTGTCTACCACCTTCTTTTTACGTGTTAGTGATGTTAAATAGATCTAAAGTGGACTTGTACCGCCACCCGGCAATCGGTATTGAGGTATTCCTTAACGCGTGGACAATCACTTGAATGGGAAGAAGTTGTATACTCGATACAACAACTTACGGAACAAGCATTTGCCACTGCCCCACTCAGTAGAGTCACAAGCACAGGTGACATTGCATAGATTTGTGGCAGAAATGCCAAACATTCCTTGTTCAAAGTTCTCTCAAAACTCTATTCAGTGCCTTTATTTAAACCATCATAATATAAGATAAAGAATGCACACGTCGTATGGTAAAAAAATAACAGACTTTATTGCAGGAACGAAGAGTGGTTACAAGTATTCTAATATTTATAGGAAAAATAACAGAGCTGTATCGAAAAAAAGAAGTAAAAAAGCAAATATTTCTCAATGGGCTTGCTTGCCATACAATTCAATTTGTTGGAATAATGGGATTGTATCACATAGTTATGTTACCAACAGGATTCCATAACTCCTCCCTCCTATGAAAAGTTGGTCTCCAACTTAGAGAAAATTTAATTTACAGTTACAATATGGTTCCAAAGCTGTAAGAAAGGTTTTGCAACTTGGTATGAACTATTATTTCCAAATGATTTTGGTAATAAGAAGAATTTAAAAAGCTAAAATTACTTTCAAGTAAAGGCAATGATAATTCAATCTGCTTGCAGTCTTTAATATCAATTGAAATATTAGTATTAATAGTATTTTAAGTGAATATGAGGACAATTTTCCAACATAGATGGCTTACATGTGCCTGTTTAGTAATTAAAAACATAAATGCGGATTGTTACTTAGTTTGATTAAATTGGAGCAAAATCTTTCTTCTTCAAATTACAAAGTAAAATTGCTTGGGATCTTTATTAATTCATTCCTTATAATTAACGGATACAACTCAAAAACACTGTAAGTTTTTACGGTCAAGAAGAGCTACATGAATTACGAATATGATTCATTTCGCAAAGTTACAATTGATAGTTCGCAAAGATTCAGTATCTCAAAAGGGTGCATTGTTTCAAAATCTAACAGATGATCTTTATGGTATAAAGTTTGCAAATGTTCAATCAGGATATTTATTTCCCTATGATTTAATGAAAGAATGGATAGGACGCTCAAATGATTAATTTGAATTTAAATTTATTTGATGTGCGATTTGCTCGAAGAATTTCATTTGAAAAGCCATATTTTGTGTAACAGAAACTATGCTTTCTTGGATATTGATAGTATTGTGCTCAAAAGTGCCTTACAAACCTTTACAGAAGAAAATAACTTTTTAATTCTGTAGATTCAGTGCGTGTTGATTTTCATGTAGTTTTGGATTGGTTATATAATTTAAATTAATAAGGAATTGAGTTGGTGCTGAGAGGTGCTTTGAGCAGAGGGTTCATCAGTAGCGCTCGAATTGGTAGGCATTGGACTGGTAGAGCTCTGTAAAGGATTTTTACGTTGAGGCTTGATTCGTCTCAGCATGTGTTTTCTATCTTTGATTAAAATTTGATTTCCTTGTTGTTTGAAAATAGTGTGTTTTTGATATTTTGGTTTGTCCTTAGTTTGTCTGATTGGGATTTTGATATAGATCGGAGATTTTAAAACGGGGATCTTAGATACGCGTTTTTCGTTAATTTTGTTAGTTTGTTTTTTTAATTGATTATAAGAATCGTGAGCGATTTGTTCATTAATTTTGTCTTTTTCTAATATTTGTTTAAGATGTGATGAATAAGGCTCTTCAGATTGATTGTAATTTAATATAACGTCAGTCATTAGGTCAGTAGTAGTGTCTGTTTTTCGAGTATGTCTTAGGATTCGAAATTTTTCTCCAATGGTACTATGTAATCGTTCAATTGGTGCAATAGAACTATAATTGCTGGTGCTTCCTAAGTGCAAATGTATTTCATGAGCTTTACAATAATCTTTAATAACTTCTGAACGTAATTCTCCATAATCGGCATGAAGTCATTTTGGAAATCCATGATGTGAAAAGAAATGTTTCATTTTAGATAGTATGTCAACGTGATTTCGTGACATGGTCTGATAGGCTTGGGCATATCGACTAAAGTGGTCTATAAAAGTTACATATTTAGTATTTTCAATAGTAAAAATATCTATGAACACTAGTTGGAATGGTTTGTTACTGAAAAATGGGCCTTGCATTGGTTCTTTGTAAGGTTTTCGTTCGTATTTAGCTTTTAAACAGATTTCGCATTTATTAATGATGTCAGTTATAAGGTCTATAAGTTTTGGTGTATAGTGAGTCTTTTGGAAATGAGAATAAGTTTCATTAATTCCGTTGTGAAATTTATGATGGTACAAAGTTATTTCGTCTTTCATTTCTTGTTTGTCTAAATAAATTGGTTTAAATGCAGCTCTTTCTAGTACAATATGTTTTGCAGAAAAATATTGTGTCATAATTTTTATGGGCAAAAGTTTCTGATCGTCGTACCAAATTCCGTATTTAATACCAGGGGTACAATAATTTTTTATACAATCCAAAATAAATGAGGAACATAAGTGATTAATTAAAGAGCACCTTAGTGTCTTATTCGGAAGTAATTTGATCTTGTTTTTCTTTTTACCTGTTATAAATTCAATTCGGTGAGGATAGGCATAAAAGTTTTTGTCTGAAAATTGAATCGAGTTTGGGTTTGATTCAGGCGAAGTGTGTCTCGTGTTAGTTGATCTGTTGTCTGTTTCGTGAATAGTCATTTCTGATTCGGGTGCGTTAGGGATCATTGATTCGGTTACGAGATAATCCTGAACATTTATCTGGATTCGGCTTAAGGCGTCAGCAACTAAATTTGTTTTGCCTTTTTTGTATTTGATTTCGAAATCGTATTCCTCAAGTTTGATTTTCCATCTAATTAATCTCTGGTTTGGTTCTTTCAAATTTGATAACCACACCAAAGGTTTATGATAAGTCTCAATCAGAAATCTATGTCCAAATAAATATGGTCTAAAGTGTTTGTATGAATCAATAATGGCGAAGAGTTCTTTTTCAATGGTGGAATAATTTCGTTCAGCAGAGTTTGATGTTCTTGAATGAAAACTGATAGGTCTTCCGTCTTGTGATAGAACACTTCCTATCGCAATATTTGAGGCGTCGGTTGTTAATGTGAACGTTTTTGAAAAATCAGGATATTGGAGTACGGGTGAATTAGTGATAGTCTTTCTTATTACATCAAAAGCTTGAATGTAATCAGGATCTGAAATGTTGATTTTCTCGTCTTTCTTTAAACATTTAGTGAAAGGTTTGGTAATTTTGGCAAAGTCTTTAATGCATTTTCTGTAACAGTTGGTTAATCCTACAAATGATTGAATTTGTTTGATAGTTTTTGGTATTGGAAAATCTTGAATGCATCTGATTTTATCCGGATTTGGTTTAATTCCGTTTGGCGTTATTACATGTCCCAGAAATGGAATGTCTGTTCTTAGGAACTCTGTTTTGTCAAGTTGTATTTTCAATTGATGTTTAATTAAAACTTGAAATATAGATTTCAAATGAATAAGGTGGTATTGCAATGATTTCGAGAAAATTATTATGTCGTCTAAATAGACGAAACATATTTTTCCGATGTAAGGTTTTAAAACAAAATTTATCATTCTTTGGAATGTTGCTGGAGCGTTTTTCAGTCCGAAGGGCATTCGTAAGTATTCATAGTGCCCGTTGTCGACGGTGAAGGCAGCCTTTTCAATTGAGTCTTTGTGCATAGGAATCTGATGGAATCCTTGTGCCAGATCTAACGTTGAAAAATATTTGGCTTTGCCTAAACTCTCTAATATTTCTCCAGTTCGGGGCAAAGGATATTTATCTTCGATAGTAATGTCATTTAGTTTACGAAAATCGATTACCATGCGATATTTTTTAATGCCGGAAGCGTCAGGCTTCTTATTTATGATCCATACAGGTGATGAGTACGGACTTGTACTGGGACGGATGATGTCATCTTGCAAAAGTTTAGCGACTTGTTTCTGAATTTCGGTTTTTAAATAGACTGGATAGCGAAAATATTTTACAAATATTGGGTCGTCGTGTTTTGTTCTGATAGAAATGAGATGTTACGGTACATGGCTCTAATTTTTCGTTAGGTTTTAGAAAAGCTTCAGGAAATTTTCTACAAAGTTCTTTATCTTGTATTTTTCCTCGTCATTCATGTGATCAGTTCTTATTAAAGTTCCAATATCAGTTAAATTATATTCATTCTGAGGTGTTTCAATGTCGTAATTACCCAAATTGTCGTATTTGATGCATTGATAGTTTAAATCTAATAGAGTTGGATTTTCTGGGTATAGTACTTCGTAATTATTAACGGTGCAAATCATTTCGGGTGTGTAATCGTTAGAATTTAGATATTTAATAGGTGGAACGATAATTTGTCCATTTTTGATAGGGGATTTTAGAACTTGATTTTTGATTACAGTGTTCGGGACTCTACGTGGTATTTTGTCAGTGTGGCAAATAAAGTTTAAACGATCAATAGATAGCAAATTCTTAGATGTTTGTAAAGTAGCTTGAAATTTTTGTAGATCATAATATCCTAGCAAACAGTAAAAACGTTCGTGCCAGTCTAAAATGAGAAATTCAATTTCAGTGTTAATGCCATGTTCATTGAACAAAGAAATTCGCAAAGCGTATTCACCGTGTTTAGTACCAATGACAGATTTTATTGAAAAGTATTTTGGATAAATGTAATCTGGAAAATAATTGAAAGCAATGTGTCTATAAGAACTAGCAAATCTAAATTTTGTAAATAAATGTATGGCAAATGTGTGTTCTCATAATTATTGAGATCTAAGTCAATGGGTTTTGATTTGGGGCGGTTCGTAATAGTTGATGTAGACATGGGTGTCGGTTTAAAGTTTTTTGGTGGACCTTGTCTATTTTGTGGATAGAAATTAGGCTGTCGTGGTTGAATTTGTCTTTGAAATTGATTATTAAAATAATTTGGTCTGATGTTAATCGGGCCAGTTGGGAAGTTAGATCGTTGTGGCTGTTGGTAAAATTGCGGATTGTAAAATTGTTGGTTTGAAGGGAATCGCCACATAGGTGTATTTTGAACGGTATTTGTAGGTTTCGGTTTTTGAATGGCGTTAGTATTTTTGGCATATTGTTTAGTAAATAGTTTGCATTGCGATTGTATTTGTAAATTATCGTATTTTCGACAAATTTGTAAGGCAGCTTGAAGAGTTGTAGGTGTTACGTTAAATAGGAGTGATTTATATGGTTCTTTAATACCAGTTACAAATGAATTTAATGCAGCTTCTGTGTAAAGGTCGACTCTAGATTGAGCAACTACATCAGAAAATTCCAAAAGAGCATATTCTCTAAGAATATGTAATTTTTGCAAAATTTCAGTATGAAAATTCATATAGTCTGTGTACTGGGATAAATTTCTAAGTTCATCAAGTAGCATTAATTCGGATTTTGAATCTTTGTAACGTTCTTTGAGAATTTATTCAAATTCTTGCCAAGTTTGAGGATTATTTCGTTCAACGATAACAGAAGATTCTCCTTGTAGTTTGGATTTTACGTACGATAAAGCATGAATTTGATATGGGCCATGCAAAGCGGCAACAAATTCTCTAGATTTACGTAAATATACAGATAAATTATTTGATGTTTCAGAAAAAATAGGCACACTATCTTTCAATAGGTTAAATAACATTTGTGGATTGTCAGCCATGGTTGTTCTGAATTCCTCTCTAACGTTAGCTTAGTTTTTTATTGGTTGTCTTCTAATGGGTGATCGTCCTCGTACTGGAGGTTTACCAAAAGTTTCTTTGACTAAATAGATAAAATGGATTTGGCTTACTCTAGCGTTATGTGAAAAATCAAATTTTTCATAACGGAGACTGCTCTGGTTCTTGTAGCTCTCTGTTTCTCTAGGCTCGTTCTGCAGGGACCTCGGACGTGGCTCTCAGGTTCTCAGATCGTTTCTCTTACGGAAGTGGATACTTCCTACCTCACAATGGTTGGTCACACAGAAGGGACGTAGTTCAGCTCACCTGATGAATCTCGAAGATTTTACTGATGGTTGGCTGGGCTCGTACAAACTTCCAGATGTTTTCCACGAAGGCGTATAACGATCCTGTTCGCAGCGCCAGATAAAGAATGCACACGTCGTATGGTAAAAAAATAACAGACTTTATTGCAGGAACGAAGAGTGGTTACAAGTATTGAACAAAATCTGTCTGTGCCTCGATATAACTCTAATATTTATAGGAAAAATAACAGAGCTGTATCGAAAAAAAGAAGTAAAAAAGGAAATATTTCTTAAGGGGCTTGCTTGCCATACAATTCAATTTGTTGGAATAATGGGATTGTACCACATAGTTATGTTATCAACAGGATTCCATAACTTATATAGCATGCTATATATAGGAGCAGGTGAACACATGGGAATACTAAACACTCTTTATAGTTTTCTGGGAATAGTGTACCGTAATAAAAAAAGTCACTTCTTTCACCAGCCATTTCTATTTTGTATTGTGTGGAGGTTGTCGAATCGGACGCATATTATGAGAATAATTCCTGAACGCAAAATCGAGCTTGGACTGCCATGATATATATATATAATATATACAGGGTGACTTCGAAGTTGAGTCATTTATTTTAACAGTGAGTAGATCTGATCAAAAGAAATGTTTTTTTTTCCTTTAACATTTTTCTGCTAAAATTAAAGTAACATTTTTTTACTACAATGTACAATCTTATTCAGTTGTATTCAGTCGATGTGTCAGTCGGTAACGCGTGAGTGAATAGTGAATAAAAAATGGCACATGTTTACGAAAATGCTGAATGTAGTACAAAGGGCTCGTGAATCAGGTGACTTAAGACCTCACAGGGGAGGGCATGCCGGTGCTCCAAGACCGCACGATCAAATACAGGTCCGCACTGAAATACTTGTCGGGAGGATACTTTATAAAACAAGGTAACATTTTTTTTTATTTTTACACACATATTTTGGTTGATCTTCCTTCTACAATCATTATCTGAAAATTAATGACTCAACTTCAAAGTCACCCTGTATATAAAGTTGGGGTTTTCCTTTTCAGAAACAACTACCCTTTAAATAACAAAGGTAATGTGTAGTGAAACGAGGGTGACCAAGTAAAAAAAAATAAAGGAAAAAGTACTCACTCTCCAGTTGACGAGAAGGGCTAAGTACGTCTCTGCCCGAAATCATACCGCTCCAACAGAAAATGAAATCAGCTGATGCACTACCGAGCAGACGCACCATGCCAGCCCAAACATTCACCGAAAATGTTTGTTGAAAATGTGCCCGACGGACAGCGTGCGGATTTTCTACTGACCAAACATGAGTGTTGCGAAAGTTATTCGCCCCATTACGCGTGAATGTAGATTCCTCTGTCACCAATATGCACTTCAAAAAGTCCGGATTATTGTCATGTTGATGCAACAACCACTCACAAAACCGCACTCTTGCTGGAAAATCGTCAGGTTGAAGGGCTTGTACACGTTGGACGTGAAACGGATACAGCCCCTCTTCACGCAGCGTTTGCCACACTTTAGTTTTTGATACTTGCACTTCTCTAGCCACGTCTCTAGCGCTTGTTGAGGGATTCTCGTCTACGCGATTACCTGTACAGGCGTGACCGTAGCCGTCGGTTGAAGGTTGCATACTGACCTGACACACTGACCCCGACCCAGTTCTGTCGTTGAGCCAGTGACATTGTACCACTCCGTGATGTCGCGGCTACAGGACGGTATTCAGATATTTTTGATGTTGCAGAGCCCTTTATCTCGGTTCCCTTAAGACATTGGTGTATATGGTACTAAGAAAAATTGCTTATGTTTTCAAGATTTACACGTCGTGTAAAGGAAAACCCCAACTTTGCGGACACCCTGTATATACATAGTTGGGTACAAAATACAATTACTTGTTAATTGGGAAAATTGGCAAAACTTTTAGGCTAAAGTTGATTCTTTTGACGATAAAATCAAGCTTTCGGCATTCTCTATTCAGCCATCATCAGGATTCTGAAAACACAATTGTGATGCTAGCAAAGAAGACAGATTTAAAATGTCAGACAACTTACTCGTCGGTGAGGTTGCAGCCACAAGGTGTTTCAGAAAGAACGTAGAGAAGATCGAACTTGTCTTCAGTATAAAATCAAAAGGACGAGGACATTAGGCTTGTTAAAAACGACAGACACCTTCGTTAAAAGTTAAGAAAAATAAAAATTTTTATCAATAAACCCGAACAAGCTAAAAATACTGCACGTGGGGAGACATTTTGTTGAAACAATCGGAATGCAGTTCCTAACCTTCTACTACCGCTACACGTGGAGAGGGGGAAAGGCACGGAACGGTAAAGCGTCGACAGAAGACAAGTGATTGACGCGACGGAACGTGGAAATGTGCACTTCCCTGTCCAACTTTGGGTATGAAGTATACGAGGGACGCTCAGTAAATCTCCACTAAAATGCTTGGAATAACTTGTTTTGGAACAGAGTGTGTGGTTCCAATTTTGCCAGAATATGTAATGGATGACCTGCTTGATGTTGTTATTCAAGTATTGCCATACAATCTAATTTTCATTAAAAAGTATGTGGACGATATAATCGTTTGTCTTCCTTATGATAGGGTGGATGATATTGTTGAGGTTTTTAACAGTTATGATCCTGAATCACAGTGGAGTGACTTTCAGATGGTTGACGATTCTCAATTCGAATTTATGGCAGCTATCTTTGTTAGTGTATACAATTTGTACGTTGTGTATCTTCAGCTATCGTTATCTTTAATGTGAAATTTGAAAATTTCCAGAAGGTTGCAGACAACTGTCGGAAACTTAACATTTCTTTGATCAACTTTACTCAGATGATGGAAAAATTTTAAGGCATTACAATATAGTGTATGTCAGGTATTTATTTAATAATAATGCATGGAATAATCCTATAGTAAACTAAATAGATAGTGTTCAATACTCATACACGAGGTTATATTTGAGGATAATTTCCGGAGGTAAATATCTTACCATTTCACACAGAAATGATCTAAGGTTATAATTATAATAAACCATATAATAAAATAAAATCGTATCACTACAAAACTGCTCACTAGTACTATCTTCTTGTAGATACTGCGTGCACAACTTCTGCCCTTTCTCGTATTTCCGAATTAGCCTCCTGAACCTTTCAACCTCGTTATCATCCCAACAAATATTCATATCGTAATTTGTTGGATGTTCAGCGTCAAGCATCAAATCCGTTAACTGACACACTAATCTCATGATTGCTGTACGTAGATCCTTTGAATCAGGCCAACGCAATGATGCATAATGCATCCACATCTTGTCAAACCAGAGGGGGTGTACTGCTTCTGGAAAGATAAAAATAATGCTCAATATCAAGTGGAACATGATATTTGTTAAAACAACTTTACCTGCTGCATTTTCCTAATCCAGTTCTGATCTGAACCTTTATATTATTTATACCCAACATATTAGCCTATACTACCTCATTTTTAAACTAATTACTACTGTCAACAAAGTCAAATTTTATCAAACATTTTGAACGACTATTTGGTGTCTTTGGTGAGCTTTGGCCAATATACGCTAAAGAATATTTGTTTGACTCATTTATATCTTTAATCATAATTTCGGACATGTTTTCCAACACTCTTTTGAGTAGCCAACCCCTAAACTGGTCAGACTCAGAATGAAGAAGCGTTGCTACTATGCATTGCCCAAACTTTGATTGAATACTTCAAATATTCTTAATAGGATAAGATTTGTTTACAGTTAATTATGATAATGTTCTAGATGGTATATTGTTGCCAGATTCGCAATTTATTTTATTGTTTATTTCATGCAAGGCTGAGGTAGTGATAGACATTATTAACAAAATAAATATAGTGTTTGATAAATAATATGAACGGATGCTCACCAAATTCTATCTGTTAGATACTTCAAGAATATTATTTAGTCACTTCTCGATGTTAAATGACTGAATTTGAATGATCATAGCTGTTGTTTCACCATTTAAATAATAACTAGCGGAGTTAGATTACCTTACAGCACCGGCGCATACAAGGCATTTGAACAACCCCGATAAATTTCGGGTAGTCCACAAAAAAATATACAGTCAACATTTCTATTATAGCGCATCGAATTGCTGAGAGGCTTTACATTCGGCATGGCCATTGAGAGGACAACCATGCCTTAACCACACCTTCCATCGACTCTTTTTCGATTATAAATGCGTTTATGATCGAGGACGGAACCGCTAAAATGTTTTACAGTTCTTGATAGGGGACCGAACTGCTGAGATTTTACAATTTGGAGGGTCATTGAGAGGGTAACCATGCCTTCCTTCGAGCTATTTATACTATACATATTTGTCGAACAACACGTTTCCGATGCTAAGAGGATGGTTATTGAGAGGACTCAGAGTGTATACAACGTGTAGTTTGCTTTTAAAAGTGTGTATCTTTCTCAATATCCGCCCACCTATTTCGATTATTCTCTTATCGTCATACTCAGACAGCTGCTTCTGTATATTGAATTCATTGTTCTGGTTATAATTTGATGTGACAAATTCATTGAACATTCAACCACATCTTCCATCGATTCATTTCTATTATCCGACACGTTGCTGATAGTGGTCGAAGCGCTGAGAGGTTTTTTCAAATGGTATGGTCATTGAGAGGACAACACTGGCTTAACACATGCCTCTCCAACTTGGGTGCCACAAGGGCAGCGCCGAGCACCGGAGCACCGCTCGCCCATTTCTATCGTTTGTTGTCGCTCGGTATTTTGGATGTCCGATTTCATTGGCATTATACTTTCTATGAATGCATTTATACCAGGTTTGACTGTTCGGCTGCTTGGTGGGACATCAGCATACACATCGGACATTGCGATGAAGGTTTTATGGTAGTCGTAGCGCTCGGCGAATAGAAATGGTCCGGGAGCTGGTCACACTTAATCTACCTTCATCGCGGATTCGACTAAATTTTCTAATAATATGTAGTTTTTAAGTAAATGAACAAGAAGAGCTCGGTATGACAGGGCGCATCCTATCGAAAGAACCTATCATACCGACTTGAAGATAGAGCGTGAAAGAAGAATGTCACCGTCTTGGTAGAATCCAATGAATCCTACATACGTTTAAATTAAATTTTAGCCTCATTTGAAAAAACTTGAAATGAAAAACTTATTTCGTGTTGACAATTGAATTGGTATGATCGAGTCAGCGCGCAGGTGATAAAATAGTGGTCATAAATTCGACGTAAACACATTTATTCTTAAGATCTTTGACAGCGTTTCCATTCAACAAATTTTCCAATATTTGGTACAATGATTTTAGCAGTGGAAATTCTGAGTATCGCCTTTAAGAACACATTGACTATGATTACCTCTTCAGAACATTGAAGGGCTGACCTCAATCCATCAATCCGCACTCATCTTTCATCGCCAGTAATACCATCATAATCGGTAGAATGTTTGTTAACATAATGTCGGTGAATACTCGATGACTTAACGTTAACTATGCTGTGACAAATTGAACATTGTGTATCAGTATTTACCAAAAAATAGGCTTCTGCCCATACAGGAAAAAATAAGAACGTTAAGACCACTTTGTCTTGTCCTATTAAGAAATTGCCTGCGACCGGGGGATAGTCCAATAATATTTTGCTTTCTGTCGCGACGGCTGTGTGGTCAAGGAAACAACACATTTTCGGTGCTAAGAGGATGGCCATTGAGAGGACTCAGAACTTAAACACTCCCGCCCCTTGCCCCACCGCACCACCGTGGGTTCCGTCGTGCTATTAACATGAACAGAGCTGGATTACGTTACAGCACAGACGCATACAAGCCATTTGAACAACCACGATAAAGTTCAGGTAGTCTACAAAATGAATAATCATTATAAAAAGATTGAAATTAGGCAGAAGTGGATTTTGAAAGTTATGATGAACAAAAAGAAATGTTATCCCTCAGAAAATATTTACAATGAATCTTAGCTGTTCGACTGCAGGCAAATTTATTTTTATCGCATAACATATTTAACAAAAAATCCAAAATTGTTACTTTCTATCAGCCACAACGCACTAATTCCTAGACTAAATAAAACTATCAGCTAAAGATCATTCTATTTTCTATGCTCAAAATTTTATAAAGCAAACTTTAAACATATAAAATGTAAAAAACGTTTAAAAATTGAATTAAGATTATGGATCCTAAATCAACCAAGGCTACAAATCCATAAGTTTGTTGACACTAAAAACCTATATGTTATTTGATAATAAAATGATGCAAATTTATACATTTGACTAGTATACTTATATAAAATTTGTTGTACTAATATAATTCTACGTCGGTTAAGGCACACTTTTTGGGGTATATTATGTTTATTGGACATTGCCGTTATTATTTATGTGAAAACTTTGTAATTGGACCAATAAACATTATTATTATTATTAGTAATAAATATTTTCTTTTCCTTCCTTAAATAAAAAATTGAGCTTTACTTGATTCGAATGAAAATTGAAAAATAACAAGCATGGAGCTAAAACTGCTGTTAGTATTAATTTATAATTAATAGTTTATTGTTGTTAATACACTGTAACAAATGAATATATTTTGTATTTTTAAGCAACCAAAATAAAAAAATTAAGCTACTTTTGACAAAAGGTATAAAACATTATTTTATATGGATTACAAAATGTCTAAATTAAAGAAATCTGAACCAAAATAATAAAAAGTTGAATGCATCATAATTAAGAAAAGGAATAAGATTTTGAATAACATAAAATCAAGAAAAAAATTACAAAAACATTATTTCTAAAGTCCTGAACAAAAACTAAAATGTAATATTAACAAAAATATCTCTCTAATAAACACAAAAATATTAAGAAATATATGTCACCAAGTAACTTAAAAATAATGATACTATAATTTTGACCTTTGCAGGAAACCAAATAAGTTTATTCATGTGTAATCTTGGCACAAGCTAGACAGTAACCGGGGTTTCCTGTGAATAACAACACTTACAATGCTTTCTAACCGCATTTCCTGCTTTTTTTCGTCCCTTACTATCAGAACCGGCATTTTCAATAAACTTTTGATTACAGATAAACGAGAATCGTAAAGTGCCATTCTGGTGCCTGAATATTTATTATATAGTTGATGAGCATTTATCATTATTAGCTGTAAAATATGAACAAAAATTTTAGAAGGCCATCTAAGGGATTTTCTTTCACATGGGTGATGGGCCAACATTTGGTCCTGTCTATCTACGCCAGACATATATTTGTTGTACTTGATTATTGGCTTTAATTTATTTTCTTGTTTGCATTTCCACCGTACCATTTTTGTATTCCATTTCCCTGTCATTATGCCATTTGCATATTTTGCTACAGACTCATCTTTTTTCAGTTTTTTTGTCTCTAACAGTCTTTGGAAATGATTTTCTGGTAACCCTCATTGTTCCCGTGAAGTGGTTTTGGTTGACAAAAAGTTGCTTTGCCAATTCATAAGACTTATAATAGTTGTCCATGTATATGTTATGACTGACGCCTAGCAATCCTTCGAGTAAGTTCAAAACAACTTGTTCTGCTTGGCATTTTCCTCCACATTCATCTAACATGCCTGTGTGGTCAGCATATATATAATTTTATCCCATATTTATGTCGCTTATTTTTTATGTATTGACGGTACTTGATGCAACCACGACACAATATCATGAATTCATCAATGCAAAGTTCACGACCTGGGTAAAATGCTTCCGACATTCGTGAATTGAAAAGATTTACAGTGTTCCTAATTTTGTATAACCTTTCAGCTGGAATAGGTTCACCATCCTGTGGATTTTGTTCGAAGTTTAATGCTCGTAAGATCAATAGAAATCTATTCCTACTGATGTTATTTGCAAAAATGCCCAACTGAAATAGATAATCAGTTTTCCAATAGTCTTGGATTCGATTCAGTCTTATACTTTCCATATGTAGCAGTAATCCTAAGAAAACAAGTAATTCATCCCGAGTAAGGTCCGTCCACCAGGTAATGCAACACTGTTCCTTTGTTTCTCGTCGCAAAAATAATTCAATTACATACCTGTTTGCATGACAATTTCATCAAGAAAATGGTTGGTCAATATATGTCTAAAGTAATGAATAGGATCGATTCCGGCAGCAGCTTGCAGAAAACGTTCAGCCGTGTGGGTTGAACTAACTCTTCTAAGTCTGAGTTTTCAGAATTAAAACGAATGGAGTAGTAGATAATTCATCTTTGCTCACAGAATCCAAATCGCTATCAGCATTCTGCATTAGTCAAACACATTTTGTGCTCAAATTTTCTTTGTTTGGGTCGTGAAGGCCTGGTAATTCACTATCTTGATCAGCCACAATTACTCCGATATCACAAACTAATAGAATTCAACAAATCTGAAACCGTGCACGTGGTAACGTTCCCTATAATGTTCGCAAAATGCCTATGCTTCCACACGTGCCGATTGCTAATGCGAAATGGATAAAATGCGTTTAGAATACTACTACGCTGCCTCGCGCTGAAGCGCCATGAGCACCTGACGGAAGATACGAACCTCGTGCGGCGCGCAAATTCCCGCCGGACTGGCCTACGCCGCACGACCCAGGCCTCTACAAGGTCCAGCACTCAAAATGCCATAAATTCGGTTTGGAAAATGATTTTTATTTACTCCAAAGTACAGACTCTGTGAAAATATTCGAAAGTGCAGAAATGATTCACTTTGGCTCAATATGACCACCTTTTGCTTTGACTATAGCATTGAGACGATCCAAAAACGAATCACAAGCTGCCCGAATGTGACTTGACGATATTTTGGCCCACTAACGGACAATGGCTTTCTTCAGTATCTCGAGGCTGGTGTATTTCCTAGCTCGGACCTAGCTCTCCAAAATGGCCCAGATAGAATAATCCATTGGATTTGCGTCGGGTGAATTCGACAGCCATTGTGTGGTCAAAATGAAGTTCGAAATGTTGTTTTTCAGCCATTCTTGGTTCAATCGCACTGTGTGAGACGGCGCCTAAGTCTTGTTGAAAAGTCCATAGGCTGCGGCCGAAATCTTTGTCTGCTCACGGCTTCAAAGCAGCCTTCAGAACACTTTACCGATAATATGTCGCATTTACTTTGACGCTAGGTTCAATGAAAATGATTGGAGAGTGCCCATGCGCGGTTACAGCCGCCCAAACCATTAGTTGTGACCCGTGCTGCTTCCGGGTAACCAACCGGTGGCTCAAATTCTCGTAAGGACGTTCGTTCAAGTGAACCCTATTAAGAAATTGCCTGCGACTGGGGGATAGTCCGATAATATTTTGCTTTCTGTCGCGACGGCTGTGTGGTCAAGGAAACAACACGTTTTCTATGCTAAGAGGATGGTCATTGAGAGGACTCAGAACATAAACACTCCCGCCCCTTACCCCACCGCACCACCGTGGGTTCCATTAACATGAACAGAGCTGGATTACGTTACAGCACAGACGCATACAAGCCATTTGAACAACCACGATAAAGTTCAGGTAGTCTACAAAAAATACACTGTCAACATTTCTATTATACAATACCGAACTGCTAAGAGGCGATTGAGAGGGCAACACAATGCCTTACACCGACCATGGACTCTTTTCCATTTTAGAATATGTTGGTGGTCGGGGACCGAACCGATAATAGGTTTTAGAATGAGCATGCCCATTGAGAGTCGACTCTTTTCTATAGTAAAATTGGTTATTGTTCGGGGATCGAAGCGTCAAGACGTTTTACAATTAGATTGGTCATTGAGAGGGCGGCAATGCCTTCCATCGAGCTATTTATTCGATACAAATTTGTGGGTATGGATTAAGGTGGAGGGATGAGAAGACAAGAGGTTTTACAATTAGAATGGTCATATCATCGGATTACGGTGGAGGGATGAGGGGGTCTATCAGTTAACCACACCCCCTCCGACGACTCATTTCTACTAAACACCCCCGCCCCTTACCCCACCACACAAGGCGCGCGCCTGAGAAGAGTAATATTTTCACACGAGGTAGGTTTCGTCCGAGCCCGCCGGGCGGCGCTCCCGTATTTTGACTGTTCAGTTGAGGCTAGCTATTTGAAATGGACACAGCGCGGAAGAAGAAAGTACTAGCCATGTACTTGATATGGAGACGACGAATAAGAAGAAGAAATAGGCGGTTTTGGATTCACCCATTGCTGCAAAATCGATATACTTCTTGGGTCCTTCAAAGTTTTGTTCAACTCACTGCGGAACAGTGAGAAAAGATTTTTCCGTACTTCCGTGTGTCAATCCAATCATTTGATTAACTTTATGATGTTCATATGGAAATTTCGTCTTCAGATTGACCAAGGATTCGATGGTTAAAGTTTGTCTAAATACTTTATCAACACACTGTATATTTATTATAATTTTTTCTAATTGTGCAATTTTTAAACTCTCAAAACGATAGGGTTCACTTGGACGAACGTCCTTAAGAGAATGTGAGCCACCGGTTGGTTACCAGGAAGCAGCACGGGTCACAACTAATGGTTTGGGCGGCTGTAACCGCTCATGGGCACTCTCCAATCATTTTCATTGAACCTGGCGTCAAAGTAAAGTGTTTTGGAGGCTGCTTTGAAGCCGTGAGCAGACAAAGATTTCGGCCGCAGGCTATGGACATTTCAACAAGACTTAGGCGCCGTCTCACACAGCGCGATTGAACCAAGAATGGCTGAAAAACAACGTTCCGAACTTCATTTTGACCACACAATGCCTCTCGAATTCACCCGACGCAAATCCAATGGATTATTCTATCTGGGCCATTTTGGAGAGCTAGGTCCGAGCTAGGAAATATACCAGCCTCGAGATACTGAAGAAAGCCATTGTCCGTTAGTGGGCCAACATATCGTCAACTCACATTCGGGCAGCTTGTGATTCGTTTTTGGATCGTCTCAATGCTATAGTCAAAGCAAAAGGTGGTCATATTGAGCCAAAGTGAATCATTTCTGCACTTTCGAATATTTTCACACAGTCTGTACTTTGGAATACATAAAAATCATTTTCCAAACCGAATTTATGGCATTTTGAGTGCTGGACCTTGTAGAGGCCTGGGTCGTGCGGCGTAGGCCAGTACGGCGGGAATTTGCGCGTCGCACGAGGTTCGTATCTTTCGTCAGGTGCTCATGCTGCTTCAGCGCCAGGCAGCGTAGTAGTATTCTAAACGCATTTTATCCATTTCAGCATTAGCAATCGGCACGTGTGGAAGCATAGGCATTTTGCGAATGGTATAGTGAACGTTACCACGTGCACGGTTTCAGATTTGTTGAATTCTATTAGAATATAGTAATAGTGAATTACCAGGCGTTCACGACCCAAACAAAGAAAATTTGTGCACAAAACGTGTTTGACTAATGCAGAATTGATAGCCATTTTGGAGGAAGGTCTGACGATGCTGATAGCGATTTGGATTCTGTGAGCAAAGATGAATTATCTACTACTCCATTCGTTTTAATTCTGAAAACTCAGACTTAGAAGAGTTAGTTCAGCCCACACGGCTGAACGTTTACTGCAACCTGCTGCCGGAATCGATCCCATTCATTACTTTAGACATATATTGACCAACCATTTTCTTGATGAACTTGTCATGCAAACAAACAGGTATGTAATTGAATTATTTTTGCGACGAGAAACAAAGGAACAGTGTTGCATTACCTGGTGGACGGACCTTACTCGGGATGAATTACTTGTTTTCTTAGGATTATTGCTACATATGGAAAGTATAAGACTGAATCGAATCCAAGACTATTGGAAAACTGATTATCTATTTCAGTTGGGCGTTTTGGCAAATAACATCATAATAGATTTCTATTTCTAACAAAATCCACAGGATTGTGAACCTATTCCAGCTGACCGGTTATACAAAATTAGGAACATCTTTTCAATTCACGAATGTCCGAAGTATTTTACCCAGGTCGTGAACTTTGCATTGATGAATTCATGATATTGTGACGTGGTTGCATCAATTACCGTCAACACATAAAAAATAAGCGACATAAATATGGGATAAAATTACCACCAATTGCCCACACCAGGCGGATTGATTATGGAATTTATGGTTTACACAGCCATGTTAGATGGATTGCTAGGCGTCAGTCATAACATATACATGGACAACTATTATAAGTCTCATGAATTGGCAAAGCAACCTTTGACAACCAAAACCACTTCACGGGAACAATGAGGGTTACCAGAAAATGATTTCCAAAGACTGTTAGAGATAAAAAACTGAAAAAAGATGAGTATGTACCAAAATATGCAAATGGCATAATGGCAGGGAAATGGACAGATAAAAGGGGGGAGTACATTTCAAATGAATACAAAAATGGTACGGTGGAAATGCATACAAGAAAATAAATTAAAGCCAATAATCAAGTACAACAAATATATGTCTGGCGTAGATAGACAGGACCAAATGTTGGCCCATCACCCATGTGAAAGAAAATCCCTTAGATGGCCTTCTAAAATTTTTGTTCATATTTTACAGCTAACAATGATAAATGCTCGTCAACTATTTAATAAATATTCAGGCACCAGAATGGCACTTTACGATTCTCGTTTATCTGTAATCAAAAGTTTATTGAAAAAGCCGGTTCTGATAGTAAGGGACGAAAAAAAGCAGGAAATGCGGTTAGAAAGCATTGTGAGGGTTGTTATTCACAGGAAACCCCGGTTACTGTCTAGCTTATGCCAAGATTACACATGAATAAACTTATTTGGTTTCCTGCAAAGTTCAAAATTATAGTATCATTATTGTTAAGTTACTTGTTGACATATATTTCTTAATATTTTTGTGTTTATGAGAGAGATATTTTTGTTATTATTACATTTTAGTTTTTGTTCAGGACTTTCGAAATAATGATTTTGTAATTTGTTTTTGATTTTATGTTATTCAAAATCTTATTCCTTTTCTTTATTATGATGCATTCAACTTTTTATTATTTTGGTTCAGATTTCTTTAATTTAGTCATTTTGTAATCCATATAAAATAATGTTTTATACCTTTTGTCAAAAGTAGCTTAATTTTTTATTTTGGTTGCTTGAAAATACAAAATATATTCATTTGTTATAGTGTATTAACAACAATAAACTATTAATTATAAATTAACACTAACAGCAGTTTTTAACTCCATGCTTGTTATTTTTCAATTTTCATTCGAATCAAGTAATTATTATATTAATACAACAAATTTTCTATAAAAAATGTATAAATTTGCATCATTTTATTATCAAATAACACATAGATTTTTAGTGTCAAGAAACTTGGTTGATTTAGGATCCATAATCTTAATTCAATTTAATTTTTAAACGTTTTTTACATTTTATATGTTTAAAGTTTGCATTATAAAATTTTGAGCATATAAAATAGAATGATCTTTGACTGATAGTTTTATTTAGTCTAGGAATTAGTGCAGAGGTTTCCTTGAATCGCGTTGTGGCTGATAGAAAGTAACAATTTTGGATTTTTTGTATATATCATTTCATCATATAATATATTTATATTATATGATGAAAATAAATTTGCCTGCAGTCGAAAAGCTGAGATTCATTGTACAGATTTTCTGAGGGATAAGATTTCTTTTTGTTCATCATAACTTTCAAAATCCACTTCTGTCTAATTTCAATCTTTTTATAATGATTATTCATGACTGCCCCCCCATGCTAATATTCCGTAAAATAGTAATGATTGAACAAGGGCATGATGTGTAGATATTTTTCTCTTAAAAAACTGCCAAAATATTTGACTTTCGGAATAAGGTCATCTTAGATGGTTATCTATGAATTCCCCTAGGTATTTGAAATTATCAACCGATTGTCTGTTTCTGCAGCTATTTAACGTTTTAATTTGGAGTTGATTAAAATTTGGGGAAGATCTGTTTTCGGAAGAAAATGTAATAAGTACGTTTTGTTGAAATTGACTGTTAAAATCCTTTCCGTGAAAAAATTTGTAACCTTTTGAAAATCTAAAACAATTTTGTTTTTTAAAGAAGTCCAATCTTTGTCTGAGTAAATAATTGCCGTATCGTCTGCGAAACCAATAATTTCTCCATCGTTTTTCAGGTCATTAATATATAAATTAAACAGCATTGGTCCTAATACGGTTCCTTGTGGAACTCCGCATCTAACAATTATATTTTCACTTAGTGTACTGTTAATGTTCACACATTGTTTCCTATTTTCCAAATAACTTTTCATGAGTTGATAAGTGGCGCCTCGAAAACCTAAATTTTCCAAGGTTCTTAATAATTTTTGATGCGTAATACTATCGAATGCTTTGGTTAAGTCTAAAGACTTATTATCAACGCACTTGTAAATTTCGGTTGTTAACTGAATAAGTGCATCTTGAGTTGATTTTGCTTCCTGGAATCCATATTGCTCTTCAGATATGAGGTTGTATTTTGGAATAAAATCTGAAAAGCGTTTTTTAAGAATTTTTTCAAAATTTTTTGAAAAGTTTGTTAATACTGAAATTGGGCGATAATTATAGGGTTTCTGTTTATCTTCAGATTTAAATACAGGTTTTATTATTGGCTTTTTTAATTGGGTTGGGAACATTCCTCTTTCCATGCAGGTGTTTATAAGATATGCTAATACTTTAGAAATTTTATAATTTATTTGTTTCAGAGTGTATGCGTTTATCTTATCAAATCCCGGTGATTTCTTAACTTTCAGTTGCTTTATGATTCTCACCAATTTCAGAAAAATATTTACAAAATTCATTGCCTGTTTCGATATCGCTTTTTGTAAGATTTTCTTTTTGTACAGCAGGAATTTCTTGGCATTTTTGCATGAATGTTTAATTTTTTATACGAAATGCCACATTTTGGACGAAGAATTTTGAAGTCAGTCAACTTCATTTTTCAAAAATTTTAATTTAGCCCCTTTTATAATTGTGGTTAATTTATTTAGAAATTATAAACCGTGTGGAATTTTTTTTTTGTTTCTCTATACAGCTTAATTTTTCAGTTAACGGATGTTATAATTCCATTCGATATCTATATTCATGAATTCGGCGGGTTGTATTTCTTAAATATCATTCCGTCCAAATGTTTGCCATCCCTTCGGACACACTCTTCTAATCGCGCGCGCAAATTATGAAACACTCTCTTGCAGAATTCCGGAGTGATGTTTATTTCTCATCGAATTTTGTCTTTAAGCTCCTTCAGTGTTCGTGGATTATTGGAATACACTTTTGACTTTAGATAACCCCACAAAAAATAATCGCAGTCGGGTGACCTAGGAGGCCAGTGAATGTCTCCAAACTTCGATATAACTTTCTGAGGAAAAAGCGCTTTCATCGTGTCCATCGATTCTCTGGAAGTATGGGCAGTTCCTGTTGAAACTATGTGTTTATGTTAAATTGACGTTCTGTTCTCAAAATAGAGCAAAAAAGTGTCAGTCATGACCTTGTATCGATCGGAATTGACTGTCAATGCATGACCGTTTTCATCTTAAAAGAAATACGGTCCAATAATACCGCTAGAGGATATGGCGCACTAAACAGTCACCTTTGGACTATGTAGCTGTTGATGTTTCTCTTTTGGGTTCGTTCTTGTCCAATATCTGCATTTTTTCTTGTTCACATAACCATCTAAGTGAAGTCTGCGCTGTGTAGGAAAAAGATTCAACATCCATTCAGCACAAGATTTCTGTAATACTTTCCTTTAAAGCATAGACAATTGGATTTTACAAGGATGAAACCCCATTTTTTTCTTCATTCTGCCCTGCAGTGTTGATCTACGGATTCCTAAAGCAGCGGAATGCATCTGTACAGAACGCCGAGGATGTGCAATGACCGAATCACTTACTCGACGCACATTTTCTTCGGTTGGTGTGGGGCCAGGAATAGGTTGACTAAGAGTAGAGACTGTTTCACGGAACCTCTTAATACACTTTTTCAATAAGTTCTTGGGACATCTCTTGCTCAGCGAATCACCACTCTTGGCCTCGATAGCAAAAGCACGTTGCGCTCCGGTCCAACGTTCCATTGTGACTATTTATCCCGCACGCCGATCAAGACCTCTCCCCACTTCTTCGCGTATACGGTTGCCGCGTAATTCAAATTTGAAATGTGAACTTTAATAGTGGTTACCCGTACCCGCTCGCATGTGATGCTGTACCTACGTAGTAGATTGAGATATAGTTCCGTTTCCGCGTTGGCGCGTCACTTACAGAAAGTTTATAAATTTCGGTGTACTAATACAAAATAATACTTATAAAAATACGTTATAAACAATAAAAATCCTCTTTTTTATCAAAAACATATTTGGTTCCTAGGAAGTGCCGCTAAATTGGAGCGGCAGCGAATTGGTTGTGAGGAATGTTACTTCCATGTTTCTGAGGTCACTAACGTGGGCGACATTTTTTTTAGACTCCTATAATTCAGTATTTAAAGGCCTGCAAGCTCGGTGAGTATTTTTCCTATAAAGAGCAAGACTAGAGCAATTGAAATCCAACATTAATTATATCACATAGATGTTTTTACTTTTCATTCTTTTTCCAATCAAAAATGAGAATTACCCATTTATATTCTGAGCTTCGAAAAAATTAAAAAATACCTAAAACTTTTGATTTTCGCCCATACAGTTGAATAGAACTACCTAAAACTTTGCATACTGATGTGGGTTCACAACAACGTATGTTATTGGTAAGTAAACAATGGATCTATAAGCAGCAACACTTTATTATTAATATGCCCAGACGTAATACATAAACTTTCACGGAAATACTGTGTGAATTTTGAGGAACTACAGAGTCAATATGACAATTTGACAGAAAATTACAAAGTGGAACAGATACTATTTGCTAAACTGAACCTAGGCTATAATACAACGAAAATTTTACATAATAGTTATATAAAATAAGTGGTGGATGTGACGTAATTTAATAGTTACTTGTGCTGTTCAACAGTTTGCTTCAATTTGTCATAGTTCGCCCCACTAAAGGTCGTCAGTACGTTTTTGTTCTTGATGAATACAAACGTCGGCATTGACGAGATGTTGTATTCCATCGCGATATCTTCACATTCATCTACGTCCACCTAAAAAACAAAACATTGAGATAATACCCCAGGTTTGTGGTGTTTCAAATTCGATTCTCACCATTGAGATCTCGGAAATTTTAAGGGATACAAAGTCGGTTAAATGGGGACAGAGTTGCACATTTAGGTGACTAAGAAAATGGTAATGGTGAGCTTTGCAATGAAAGAATTTGTAGTATAAATATATAATACTATAATGTGTAAGTTGGGTCTTAGGGTCTTGTTAGGGACTTGGTGTGTCATTTTTCCCTCTCCATCTTTGTTTGCTCAGGTTACACCCGTATCCAGATGTATGGGCACGTGAATCTACTTTTGTGGTTGCATATAGACATTCATTTCAGGCCTGATGAAGCCAACAAGCAGAAATACGCATTGCTTGGGTTACCTATCATATTTTCTGCTCGAATTCACTTTCTTTCTTTTGCGGATTTTGCTCATTATTTTACTATTTTTTGTGATATACCTTTCTCCGCATGATCATTTTCTCTATCTCCCTCTCTCTCTCTCTCTCTCTCTCTCCCCCCCTCTCTCTCTCTCTCTCTCTCTATATATATATATATAGGGTGGCCCATCCATGTGTGGACGGAATATTACTCATAAACAAACACATTTACGGGATGTTATACATGAAATTTGAGGGCACATTTCTAAAATATTGGCCATTATGTATAATTAGGGTGTCCCAATTTCGACCTACATATCCAAGTTGGATTTTTTCAAATGGAATGGCTGAAATTTTATTGCATATTTGAATAAACCAATTCAAAAGAAGGAAATTGATATAACATACTATGGGGTTTTTCTAATTAGCTGCTGAGATATAAGGTGTTTAGTCTAGAAAAACCCGCCATTCCGGCAACCCCTCAGTCCGCCATTTTGAAACTTGGAGTGCTGACTTTTGTATAAAAAAACACTTAACACACCTCAGCTTTTATCTTATTTGTTACTTTTTCGAATTTTAATTTTTGCTCATACATGGTGGTCAAAAACGCAAATTGTAGTTTTTCTCAAAAATTTCAAATGCATCACCCTGTATATTTGTGCAAGTTCGGATTCAATTTTTTATAAGATTTTTTTGATACTAGACACATAACGGTCTTTACGGCTATTTTTTCGGTTGATAGCACGTATAAAAGACGGCTTAATTCCCTAAAATACCGCATCATCCTTGGAAACAAATGAATTGTTGATTAGTTACAAACTGTCAAAATTAGCTTGGTGATCATTATAATGAAAACGTGTTTGAAAATAAATTTTCCTAAAGAAGAAATGGTGTTCGTTTTGGGCGAAGCCCAAACAAATAGTTTCCTAGCATCTCGCATTTATAAGCAACATATATGCGACATCCCAGGCCGGAAACATTTTCCATATTATTAGAACGTTTTGAATCAAGCGGAGCAGTGTATAGTAAAAAATATATGAATAATCCAAGTGTCACCAATGAGACGAATCGCAGGAAAATCCCCATTCAAGTGCATGGCAAATTGGACCAGAAACTTATATAGGCAGAAGTTCTGTCGAAAGGATTATTCAAAAGCATAGGTTACCATCCATATCACCTATGCTTGCATCAAGGCCTTCGTCCTCAGGATTTCATAGCTCGAATGGAGTTTAGTAGAATAATGCTAAATAAAGTGAGTGAAGACACTACTTTCCTGGATAAGGTTCTTTTTAGCGATGAGGCAACTTTTAACAGCATAGGTGTTGTCAACAGGCATAACATGCACTATTATGCGACGGAAAACCCTTACTGGGTTAGGCAAATAAATTTCCAAAATAAATGGAGCTTGAATGTTTGGGGAGGAGTTATTGCCAGACAAGTTATCGGGCCTTTCTTTGTCGACAATAGATTAACAGGTACAGAATGCTTGAATTTTTTGATCGAGCATTTGCATTTGCTTTTGCTGGAGTAACAATCGTTGAATCGGTCGTGTGGGCCTATATTTTGGCCTCCTAAATCACCAGATATGACACCGATGGACTTCTTTCTACGGGGCTACGTTAAGCAAGAGGTTTATAGATATCCACCATCTACACCGGGAAATATGAGGGAAAGAATTAAGGATGCTTTTCTGAACATAAGGGAACACATACTGAGGTATGTGCAACGCTCATTTATCCAAAGACTACGGCTGTGTATTCAACATGGTGGAGATATTTTCGAGCAGTTTTTCTGGATTAGGTCTTGAGTAGTGATAGTTGTTTGTTTAATTTGTTATAGTTGTTTTTCTCTATTACGCTTGAAGCTGATTTATACTGTTCTGATTGTTATTAGTTTTTACGTCAAATCTGTGCTCTTAGTGACAATATGGAACTAACCTACTGTTTATCTTTTGTTTTCATGGATGATGTGATTTTTTCCCTTAATTTTGGTGTGTTGTTCTATTAAAAGCTTAATAACCCAAAATCTAGTGATTTTATCTGAATCAAACCTTATACCAAAAAAAAAGCGAATAAAAAATTGAATCCAAACTTGCACAAATATACAGGATGATGCATTTGAAATTTTTGAGAAAAAGTATAATTCGCGTTTTTGACCGCCCTGTATGAGCAAAAATGAAAATTCGAAAAAGTAACAAATAAGATAAAAGCTGATGTGTGTAAGTTTTTTTGATACAAAATTCAGCACTCCAAATTTCAAAATGGCAGATTGAGGTGTTGCCGAAGTGGACGGTTTTTCTGGACAAAACACCTTATATCTCAGTAGCTAGTTACCAAAACCCCATAGTATGTTATATCAATATTCTTCTTTTGAATTGGTTTATCCAAATATGCAATAAAATTTGAGCATTCCATTTTAAAAATCACAACTTTGATATGTAGGTCAAAATTGGGACTCCCTGTATTTTCGCCCACCATGTGAGGACCCCCCATGTAAAATTTACATACAAAGTGAGGAACGCGACAAGGTGAGGTCCATATACGCGCTGCGTGCGCGGAATATATTTTCCGTACGTGTATATTTTGCAGTCAATAGAAAACCGTACCGCACCAAGTGAGTCGTGCGAACTGGACATTCCAATCCACATTATATATTTCTTATAGGAGAATAATAATCAGCATCGGTCAACGATACGCTGTGTCAGACCTATTCGAGCGGCATCACGTAAGCCGCGGTAAAGACGCCGGGGTGAACTGTTAAGGCTGCTACACACAGTGCCGCCGGCTAAGCCTCCGTGCACCCGGCGGCATACGGAAAGGAGCCGCCGGGGTGTGCCGGCGGGTTACGCGGCTTGCCGGCGTCACTTCGTTCCTGGCATTCGAGAGGTAGTGTTGTGCGGTTTGTGTGTTGCACTTCACTAGCGTTCTATGTGACTGTCACAACCGGAATGATGCTTGGCGCCTTGGCGGATTTGCGCGGCTTGTATTGCCGCTCGGCATAAACCCGGCGGCATTGCCGCCGGCTTGTGTGTAGAGGCTTTAAGGTGTGTTTATGGTTCATGAAATGGGTCTCGTAGTAGGAAAGCAGTGTCAAGTAGATAGCTTTTCGGTTTATAGGAGGACGCGATTTTCATCTAACATTATAAAAATGCCGTTTTAGGTGAGAAAGTTTTGAGACAGTCACTAATGACCTTGCGCTTGGCAAGTAGCACTTGCCAAATTGTTACTACCGAGAGCGTCAGCAGGTACTTCGTTTAAGAAATCTGAGAAAGACATTATATGCAAGAAAGTTTTGGGACTTGCGGCTAGAAGGTAAAACTTGTAACATTTGGGTTACTATCTGGGTTACCTTTCTGTCGGAAATGTGCTTTTATACTAAACTTAAACATGTAAGATATATTTGACAGATTCTATTTTTGCATTCTTCAATAAGCTAACAAAAACCAGGATCAACCTTGCCGGCTAGTTCTCAATAAACGGATAAACGGAGTTCTTAAGAGTTAAAATGTGTAATGGAAGTGTGGCGGGTTTGTCTGATAGGATTAACGTATAGCGGCATCATGATAGTCTAGAAGCAGAGCCCCCATTTCAAATGCGGGAGATTATAAGCCAGCCAGAGAGTAGCATATTTAAGTCATTCGATCCAAATCGTAATCTTTGGTCCCCATATTAAAAAATGGTCGTCAAGCTGTAAAACGGTCATCCAACGTACAAAGATGAGCCATCCAACTTGCACATACCTCTTGCATCTTCTGGCCTCCAAAAATACCGAATTGCAATGTTGTATTAGCACCGAAGACGGTCTAAAAAGCATGATTGATACTGGAAGGTAATGTCCGAGCAATAAATTATAGATAAAAGGTACCGCATTCTATAGAAATGAATAAGTCCTTCTTGATTCAATTTACAAATTAATGCATTAATCAAAGAAGCCATCATACGAGTATTTTTAGTCATAAAATATTACCAGACATTTGAGAAACAATTTTAAATTTCAATAGGTATTAAGAGTAATCCATGTAATTTTTTCTTATGAATGTGGAAGTGGAACAACTAGCGGGTACGCTTATGCAGTCGGCGGTGCGGCAGCTCAAAGACGAAAGCTGTATTTTGTGTTTTTGGCTCACAAAGAAATTGACAGTAGCTAGAAAAAAAGTCATACTTTTCTATTTAACTCTTACGTTTAGTGGATTCAGCATGGATAATCAGTTGTTGTTTGAGTGTTCTGGAGAGCAATAGTGTTGTAGAAGAAAGAAAATGTCTCGACAACAAACCCCGCGTGAGAGACGAATGATCATCAAATGTTATGAGATGGGTATATCCGCGGAGATAGCAGATCAGTTTGATATGTCGGTAAATTATACAGTCTTTTTGATCATAGTACACTTTCAGTGTATAGCATAGAAACATTTTTATACTGGAAATTTATTTTGAATAACAATATGTATTTTTTTCAGAATGCTACGTGGTCCGTATTAAATTTTTGTAAGAATGCTTTTGTTTATTTGTTACTTTTGTTTATGGATTTATACAGAAACTGTTTTTTTTAGAATTCTAGATTGTTTTATTACTTGTTTGTATTTTAAAGGATTTTATTTTTATTTTAATTGCATGGAATTGACTGTTTTATTTTATTATTTTATACTATATATATTATATATATGTACTCCATAATCATTTGAATTTTTATTGAACCACTCACTACCTTATTATAACAATGAGCTGATGGATTATAATTTATTGTTTGCGCAACCTACGTTTTTGGCTTGAATGACAAATATTTGACCTACCATAGAAAAATTCATCTCTCAATCTCTGATTGGGGACCAGTTGTTAACCAGACCGTCGGCAATGAGTAATCAGGGGAGCAGAAACACTTCGTTCTGCGACCTGTCTTTATGTAGAGTGTCCCTCTTTTTTCCTGTATAATTTATTGCCGGTTTATTTCTTTCATCGCCTTTACGGCCGTCTGAGCAAAAGCTAAACATACACGGTAATGTTTATCGAAAGGACATGCGATAAACAGGTTACAATAACAATAAGAGTTTTGAACGTAACAACTAGAATTCCTAGAGCAATTTTACATAGAGTACCCTTCAAAACACTTTAAGGAGTGTGTATATTTCGTATCTGCAAGTGTTGTGTTCTGAAGATTTTAAAATATAAAAATTGATACATCATTATCTTAAAAAACGCCGCAAATCCTTCCACTCTCAAATCTGCCGTTGGTACTTAAGGAATCATCAACTTGAGCATTTTATAGACCAATTTTGTATGACGAGAGGTAAGAAATCAAAGGCCCTGGCTGATGACATTCCGGCATTCACGGTGGCTTTTTTAACCCTTCACTGGTAACGTCACGAAACTTGGCACAACTGGTATCATCGGTCTGTGAGACCCTTCCATAGCTGTAGCGTTCTAGAAGGGTATAATAGTTGGTATGGAATAATTTTGATTTGAGAGTGAACTTAACACTATTGTAGGATAATATTCATTGATATATGGTGAAATTTATAATTTGAAGGAGGACAAAAATAAGAAAATTATGCAATTTTTGGCATCATTTCATATTTTTCAAAAAACAAAAAAAAATCGTGATTTACATTTCTAATAGAAGTAACATAAAGATAATATTCAAGTAATACATAATAGAGCAAAATTGAAGTCAAAATTAGTTGGACAGGCTGGAACTTTGTTCGTCTGTTTTTCCTGCGTAGCACATGTATTTTTTGCATTGTGCACAAACGAACCTAGTTTTTCTGTGTTTCCTACTATTACAAAACGCACATCGCCCATGGATCGCATTCTGTGTGGGTAAGTTCTCTACATTCCCTCCATAAATTTCGGTAAGTCTCCAACGAATTGTCCTAGGAATATTTTGCTGAAGAGATCTTCTTACATTATGTTCCTGAATAAGTTCACATCCCAAATTTTCCAAATAATTTTTTCTGGGTATTTTTTTCTGAGTATTTGATTTGTAAATTATGTAGGACTTTATTCCCGCTACATTCAGACATCTGTGAAAAATTACCATGGGCCAGCGCCGAGTTCTTCGCGCACAGTTGTATGCTGCACAGTTTGTCTACAACATCGACTCCTCCTTTTGTTCGATTGTAGTCAATAATTATTTCTGGCTGTCCTGTAGTCGCATCAATGTTATTGTCATGATGCATAGATGAGAGAACTAAAACGTTTTTATTTTTTCTAGGTATATACGAAACTATGGTAGAGTTTTCCCGGAAAGCAAACATACTGTTTTTTTCCGGCCTTCTGATGGTTGTCATAATTGGTGGTATTTGCGGTTTATTTCTCCTTAGCGTTCCAATTACAGTGATACGATGTTCTCGTAAAAGCAGCTCAGTAAGGTTCATGCTTGTAAAAAAGTTGTCCATTGTGACGTTCCTTCCTGTTCCCCAAATGGGTTCAGTAAGCCGAGGTACCAATGCAATATTTGAGGTATCTACACGAAATGGCCCTTCAGGTTGTTTTCCAGCATAAACCTCCATCTTAGATGTGTAGAACATTTTAGCATCTGCTAATGCATATATTTTTATGCCGTATCGATTGGGCTAAACGAGCACCTACCCCGAAAGGCTTCTAATTTTTTATCGACAGTAGTGTACACTGAATGGCTGTAATATTTAGAGATATTGGAGTTGAATGTGTCAAAGATCTCACGTATTGGAGCCAACTTGTCAATAGTTTGTCTTTGCATTCGGGTATTTTTGTCGTCAAAACGAATGTGCCTGAGGAGAAATTGAAACCTTCTCATCGACATCGTGAGTCTATATATTTCTATTGATCTACCATCTGTTCTGAAAAGATCTTCTGCATTCTGATGGTTACTTTTTTGAAATGCATATATATATATATATATATATATATATATATATATATATATATAGCATGCCTAGCAGAGCTGTCAGTTCAAAGATGTCTACTGTCTTATTGGTTAGGTATTTTGTTATATCATAGGACTGCATGGCAATAAAAATATTGGTATACTCTACTATCTTTTCCAGCAGTTCTGTGGTCAAAAAACATTCCCAAATTTTTTTGATGGTATGTTTTTTCCGTATTTCGCCTCGGGGACCTGGTAATTGTGTGTAGAGGTTTTCTTGTCGAGTTCGAATGTTACGCTTCAATCCAAGATGTTTCTTCCATCTCGTACCATCTTTTCCAATAAGGCAAGGCACCCGTGTTGCTGGTTGTACGGTAACGTGATCTTGGACATCGTCAGTGACTGGAATATCCTCTTCAGAGTTTCTGTCATACTCGAGTGTTTCTAAATTAACACCTTGTAGACTTTGATCATCTTCTACCTCGGATGCGGAAGGAGTTCCTCAAATAGGCGTAGTAACCTTTCTTGTTCTTTTTCGTAAGAATAAGCCATTCTCGTAAAAATTGCCTAAAATATAATACATGAGTAAAATATGATGAAAGAAAAAATAACTCACAGTCTAATTTATAGAGCACTCCGCTGTTCCTGTCTCAATATGTTACATCAGGGCATGCGGCCCGCGAACTCCTTTCTTGCGGCCCGCGAACTCCTTTCTTGCGGCCCGCTTCACGGGTCATGTGTAAATTACTCTCAAATACCGAATATGCACAATTATTACATTAACTCTGTAATAATGTTGTATAGAAAGATTTTATAATGCGGCCCTACAAACTGCATTTTTTTTTTTTGGGAAGTGGCCCTTGGGCCACATATCTCTACAACGACCTGCACACCAACACTTGCCGTTTGTGACTAACTAGATAACACTGTTGTCTTAGGGACCGTACGTTACCAGTGGTGGGTTAAGCAAATACATAAGTTATTCTTTGCGTTTAGTGGTGTTACAACTTAAGCGACGATTTCTCAATTTCCAAATATGTTATGTTAGAATAATAATAGTCGCCTTTATATCATTAGCGGAGCATCGAAATATTAGCATACCACTTCTTGCTAGTTTCGCAACACGTAAAACAATCCAGTGTTCTGTGGTCAACTACCTTCAGGTGACCTTCCTCCTGACTAGCTGCTATATCACAGACATCACAGTTTAACTGCATGTAGGATTTGGTATGTAATGTATTTCAGACACCTCGCCAAAAACTGTTTTAACCACGGAGTGACGCTAGTCTTCTATAGTCCATATCATTTCGCCACAACTTCTTTTAAAAGCAAACATTTTATGATAACCCATTCTTTGAATAATTCAGCAGTTACTCAGATACGTCTCCAGGTGTTACGAATTCTTGAAGGTATTCAAAAACCACTTGGTATGAGAGAGAAATCTGTTTTTGGTGGAGTAAATACCACTTTCGATCAGTAGTATCGAATTCATAAATGCTGAAGTCAGTTTTGGCATATCTTAACACGCAGTTGAAATAACATTTCAAATCCTTTAAATTACATGATCAGTCAAAGAGGTCACGTGTAAGCTTAATGAGTTTAAATACAGGCCATTATTAAGGGGATATGAAAGACGACGTCACGCGATCCAAAGCGTGGGCATTTGGCCGTCAAGTTGCACAACGGTTATTCAACAAATCTTCTTCAATATTTTAAAATTCATTTTACTATTTTTTTTAAGGTAAACATATATAAATAACCCAATAATTATTGAGGCGTACTATGGAATTTAATCTTTGAGAATGTATTTAAATAACACTACTTTACATGTAAAGTGGTCTGTCTTTGATAGTGCTAAAACCAAGTTCGAACTGTCAAAAATACAGCACTTACTAATCCTGCCACAAAATAGAAATAAGTAATTCAAATCTGTTGAAGATGGCAACGCTGACTATGAAGCAAGGTGCTATAATTTGTAACGGGTGTACTGACATGTGCTCTGAACGTTAGTCTGGAAGTTGATGATAAAGTGTATAGAGTAGTATTGGAAGAAAAAGATCACGTGATTTGAGTCATAAGGCATTCATATTTAAAAATGGCGACCAAATCTCAAAATACTTCATAAGGCCTATATCTGAATATTTATTGGATTATTCGAAAAATGTATGACATCAAAACACGTAGTCCTATTTCATGTAGTTGATCTTGGCTGGTATTTTAAGTCCCTATGTTACCATCCGTTGAATTCGAATTCTATACTAAAGTTAATACTACCAAAAAATCAGCACATTACAAACATCTTTTAATCTTCTCAATAAGAGAAGTTATCATGTGACTCTGTTTTCTACCAAGAAGTTTGTCTTTTTTTTCCTACTACACTAGAATCACTTGTACTTTAATGGAACATAAACATCCAACTTGCGAATATGGTTTTTGCAACTTGTAAAATATTTAGTGGTACTAGTAGTATATCGGGTGTGGAACACAATACCTTGTATTGTATAAGTATTAGTACCAGTTACAAGTAAATTGACTTCTAATTATTATACCATACTTTTTATGGAATACGACCGCAGTTACAAGTATAGTGTGCAATACTGTCAAAAAATGACAATTCGTACAGACGTTGATTTGTAAAAGTGCTTTGAAGAAATCATACATTTTAATCAGTAGATTCAGCGAGACATTAAAGAAAGCATAAGCATGGAAAATCTTAGAAAAATGAGACTAGCGGTCCGGTAAGAGCTTTCCGAAGAAAGACACGTGACAGTGCTCCAGAAATACATGTAGTCCCTTATCGTCCAATCATCGTATATGCTACTTTTGACGAACATGCTTTGACAATTTTCTTGAAAAGTGAGCTATCCAGATACCAGAATCCTCCCTAAAAAGTGCATCTATAGTTCAAATAATGTTGGAACAAGGTCCATTCAAAAATGGAACGACTCAATAGAATTAAAAAAATTCAAAACAAGTTTGCAGAGAGAACATCTCAAGTTTCAATGTGTGACAGGAATTAAGATAATAGCAATGAATCAACTGTATTTTAATAAAACATTGTGAGAAAAAACACTATCGATTCAGATAAATTTATGTGTTTTGTTTCCGCCGAATTTGTGCAGTTATTCATATTCATCTTGAGTGGTAAGTATGTTATCATTCGCTGCATTTGAATTCTATATTAAAATTGCAAAAAATCTGGCACTTCACAAATCTTATTATGCCTGTTCGAACTATTACTTGACTTTTTTCTGTATGAAATTGCACCAAACAACTTTTGTTACTTTTTTTGTACCAAACAAGAATCACTCATAGAAAGTGGATTTGATATAACAAGATAAATATTACCACTTCTTTCATGGAACATAAATATCTGACTTGCGAATAAAATTTTGTAACTGGATACTGTGTGGAAAGTGCAATACCCTTGAAAGGACTTTCAGATGGCTGCCTTTACTCGCTTCCAAATAAGAAACCTTTAGAGAATTGGTATCCACTTATAATGTCATTCCACGCATATTCACGTTTTCAAAAGGATATATTGGGAACCGAAACTTTGCATGGCTACCATGATATTGTACTGGATTTCCCATTTTTTGATTGCACATAAACATTCAAAATTCTCTCGCAAATCGGTATCTCTTGAATGTTAGGAGAAAACCCTCATATCAAAAGTTCACAAAAGGAGTATCTATCTATCATGCACAAGTCTCAAAGTATTCTCGCTGGATCGTGTTTCTCAAATTTCTCACACCAAACCTTGCTCTTTTGATAATCATTTACCTAAGGTAATGAAAAGAGTTTATAGCTATCAGTGGAAACATTGTAAACCATAATTTATAGTTTTTTTACACGACAATAGCCCGATTGAGAAAGTGCTACCATCTAGATGCAAAGTTAATACTTGCAGTCTCAAGTCTTAGCTGTACTTCTCTGATCTTATATGGAAAAGTTCCCCTCTGATGCATTTACTCAATAAACAAGTGCTACCTTCCAAGCAATTCCAGGTTCTAAGCCTTATCGCTAGAATCATTATTCTAAAGATCTCACATGAAAATTTCTCCCTCCAAACTTTGCTCAAATGAAAAAACCACAGTAACCCCACAGGTATACTGTAATGACTTGCAGTTTCAAAGCACATACATTAACCGTATTTCTGAGGTGAGATCCTCAAACGATCATAAAAAACACGCATGAGGTCATTCCTCGTAATTAAGAAGCTTCTCCAAATTAAGTTGCTAATAATAAACCAGTAAGGCAGGCATATACAGCCTTCCACTCATGATAAGTCTACACCTAGAGTCGCCCACAGGTGCACGCACGGGCCTACACGAGCACAAAACCCTTGGTTCCAAAACTTTCTCGCTGACTTACAATGAATTTGTATCTACCTAATTCAAGGTCAACTTTCGGATTGCCAAAAAACTAAGTTAACAGTATGCGGTATACTAAAAGTCAAAAGTGCTTTTTACAACATATCTGTGACTATATATCAATTAAAGTCATTCAATAACATAAGGCTTTCATCTTACTGTGGTACCATTCAGCCTCCTACCGTTTCTGACATTCTTTCACCTAATAACGTCATTCCCTTAACGAGTCTACTTGATGTTATTTATTCTTGCATGTTGGAGTGTTTCACTCTCCCGCATAGACCACATTTCGCAGACGCTCGCGGGTTAAGTTGAAAAACGCTTTTTAGCGACACTTCGCCTTTTTATACTTTGTATAAATAAAGCCGGATTATTATTATTATTATTATAAATGTATCTTAATCCACCAAATATCGTCATTCTCTGAATGAGTCAACCTACTTGTTCATGCAAGTTCTAAAACATACTTCATTACTTGAACTCAAAAGCCAAAGGGTTTGAATTTGTATGGCTTTTGAGTTCAAATAATGAAGTATGTTTTAGAAATTGCATGAACATTTCCGCTCACTTAAAAAGGAGTTTTATATAAAGTTTATTCAATACAAGATATGACAACAAAAAAATAATCGAAAATATAGGATTTGATTAAATGAATTATTGACTTGATTTGACCTTCTACAAAATAGAATATAAGAGTTTTGACAAAAAAAACAGAGTATCGAAAATATATGATTTGAATTAAGTGAATGATTAGATAGAAACATGTATACGAGTAGACGAAGAATAGGATTGAATTGAATAAATGAGTATTTGTAACTCAGTGGTTAAAAAAACAAATCGAAAACACACACACACACACCCCAGAATTAAGGAAAATTATGTTATATAATATTAAATATTATTTCACTATGGGTAAAGGACAATGCTTTACCACCGGCCGCGTGGTTGAGCGAGTCTCCTACTCGCCGCCAGAGCTTCATGGCCGATCTCTTTTACGCGAACCACGACCTGCGCTTGGCGGCGTCTGTGAGGTCCGTGACAGTGGATCGCCTTCTAGATCGACGCGAATTGACCTCGAATATTCTAGATGTCGCTTTGTGGTTCACCAGACCTTCCTCGAAGCAGCAATGGGGACTATATATAACTCGGCGGCCGGTAGATGGAAGCAGAGTACTGAATACGGTAGAGTAGCAGAGCGGAGTGGAGTATAGTACAGTCAATGGCGACATAAGAATTAGTCAGACATAAATAGTGGTGTACATAAATGTTCTATCAAATTAAATAAATTAGTGCATTTCTTTTTGTGGAATCAAGTGTTTTAATCCACACTCAGAACCCAGAAAAACGCGACATTTGTGTACGTGTAGGGTGTGGATTATTGAACATTTAGTGAAAATAAATCGGACGATCAGTGAAGGAAGAATGGCGCGATTAGTTGATTTGAAAATTGCCGATTTAAAGAGAGAGCTGGAGGAAACAGAGTGCGACACGGCCGGAAGGAAACCAGAATTACAGGAGCGGCTTCGTCAAGCACTGATTGAGGAAGGTGAGGACCCGGATATTTTCATTTTTACCGGTGCAGGAGTTATTGGATTAATGCTGCAAAACCTTTCGACCAGGTTAGAAAACAAGCTCGTGAAAAACTGTGCCAACCAGAAGGAAAGCTCGTGGAAAATTGTGCCAACCTAGAAGGAAAGCTCCTGGAAAATTGTGCCGACCTAGAAGGAAAACTCTTGGAAAGTACAGCCAAATTAGAAGAGAAGTTTATGGAAAATACTGCAAATTTAAAGAAAGAATTGGAAGATAAAATTATGGAAAAATCTTGCGAGTTGGAAAGACGGATTTTAGAAACTTTGGAGGGCAGAATTCAAGAAGTGCAAGGCAAGTTTGCCGCTTTAGATGTCAAGACCGTCGACGTACGACAGCGTAGATTTCCGTTGAAAAAATCAAGTGAGGTTGGAGCTTCTGTTGGGTCAGCTGGTCATCTGCGAATGGAACCGCCTCAATTTGATGGTACAACGCCTTGGAATGTCTATCGACGTCAGTTTGAGGCAGCCGTGAATGCAAATGGTTGGTCAACGACCGAAAACGCAACTGCACTCACTTTGGCCCTACGAGGAGATGCTGCAGCTATTTTTCAAAGAATATCACCCGAAGAGCAAGAGGTCTACGAACAACTAGTAGGATATTTGGAGATGCGATGTGGCCAGGTACATTTAGAACATGTCTACCATACTTAACTAAAGAATCGGTTCCAGAAGTCAGGCGAGTCCTTGCAGAAGTTCTAAGCGGACATTGCGCGGTTGGTATATGATGTTCAGGAAAGGATAATGGAGCGATTGGCAGTTCAAGCAGTCCTGGATGGACTTCGTGTTGGTGAAATGAGGCCTTACTACTAGCATATTCACCTAAGCTAGTAGATGCGCTAACTTGGGCCCTAGAATTCGAAGCAGCTAAAGACACAAATATATGGCAGGAGCGAGTCCGCCAGATGGCACCAGGAGATAATGAGTTCGAAGCGTTTGTCAAGCGCATTATTAAGGAACTTGATGGTGAACGATGTCGTCACAACAGCAAGTTCGAATGTTGGAAATGTGGGAAAATAGGGCACGTTAGGAGACGCTGCTTAGAGGATGGTTAGCATTACCAGCGGGCAGAGGAGAAAGATGCCCGAGTATTAAGAACCACTATAGTTAGTGATACTTGGCAAAATGAAGACCTCATTAAAGACCAAGAGGGCGATCCTGATCTTCGAATAATTCTGAACTTGATGAAAGAACAACGGAAACCAGCCTGGGAAGAAGTAAACTGGATGAAAGAACAACGGAAACCAGCCTGAGAAGAAGTTGCCAAGTATTCCCCTAGCATAAAATCATATTGGGCACAATGGAATTCTCTCGTTATGGACGAAGGACGGACTCTTACTGCGTAAAATGGTGGACCACGACGGCAAAGAGGAAAGAAGACAAATCGTCATCCCCAGATGTCGGATCCCGGAGCTGCTAGAAGAAATCCATTCCGGTGTGTCAGGAGGTCATCTCAGAGTTACAAAAACCCTGGAAAAACTGAGGGAAAGCTTTTTTGGGTATTGGGTCAATAGCAAGGAGGACGTGAAAGACTGGTGCAGGAAACGCGTTGTGTGTGCGGCAAGTAATGGACCGCAAAGGAAACCAAAGGCTTCGATGCGCCAATACTACGTGGGTAGCCCCTATGAAAGGATTGCTATTGATGTGGCGGGACCCTTTCCAGAAAGTGAAGCAGGAAATAAATACATCGTTGTGGTAATGGATTACTTCAGCAAGTGGGTTGAGGCATGCGCTCTGTCAAATCAGGAAGCCTCTACGGTAGCCGATGCCTTAGTAAAGGAATGGATCAGTCGATTTGGTGTACCTTTAGTAAGTATCTGTCAAATCCTTGGTGATTAAGACGACCAGGACTTCTGCCTTACACCCGCAGTCAGATGGAATGGTGGTGCGCATGAATAGGACCGTTAACCGATATTTGGCTAAGGTAGTCTCTAGCCATCAAAGAGACTGGAATAGTTTCATTCACCTCTTCTTATTGGCTTACCGATCGTCGATTCATGAAAGCACAGGAGAGACCCCGGCTCGAATAGTTATGGGAAGAGAACTTCGTCTCCCATGCAATCTAAAGTTTGGCTGTCCACCAGGAACTGATATTGCCGGAGAAGACTACGTAAGTGACCTGCGTAGAAGAATGGACGCCATCCATAGCCAGGGTCGTGTTTCAATTCAAGGTGCCAGCGACAGGATGTAAGAAGCTTTTGACGTTAATGCCAGACCAGAGGTATGACAACGGTGATACGGTTTGACTTTACGACCCAAAGAGGCGAAAAGGGCTGTCGCCTAAATTTCAATCATTCTGGGTCGGGCCATATAAAGTTCTGGAGGCCATCAACGATGTTCTCTACAGGATTCAGAAGGCACCACGCGGTAAAGCCCGAATTGTTCATTTCAACCGCCTTGCACCTTATCATGGAAACAACGAAGATGCGGCGGTGCGGCAAATCCAACCAGAATCGGACATGATATTTGACCAATTTATGGCTCACCATGCTAATGGCCATAAGAGTCGGTATGGCCATTAGCATACCCTTCACCAGAGTATGCCCTGGCACTGTGTGGCTCAAGACTTACGAATGTCGAGAGGTATAGCAAAGGTCTTTCTTAGGAAGTTTGGAAGAGTGCACGAAAGATCTTCTATCTGGTTACCGAGAAAGCTTCGTATCAGAAACCGAATTGCGAAGCTGTTTGGAACTCTTCATGTTCGTTTAGAGAAGTCTTGCTGGCCGAGGACCTGAGAAAACTGGAAATACCTAAGCTGGTATGTGAAGTGGACATCTTGGACTGGAGAATCATCCCAAGGTTGCTCGAGGTAGTCTTCCGGTATACAGGCATTCGATTTCTGGTATGTTGTCACAATCCTAGACGGCGACTTCCTGGAAAGAGTGTGGATTGTTACTTCTGCAAGGACTCCTACTGCAAGAGGGCCGTCATGCCGATATCGACATCCACCGCCAGTAAGATCATTCCGGGACCGAATGACTTTAGGGAGGGTGCAGTGAGACCAATAGTCTCTGCTTTTACGCGAACCACGACCGCACAAGCAGCTTGGCGGCGTCTGTGAGGACCGTGACAGTGGATCGCCGTCTAGATCGACGCGAAGTGACCTCCAATATTCTAGATGCCGCTTTGTGGTTCACCAGACCTTTCTCGAAGCAGCAATGGGGACTATATATAACTCGGCGGCCGGGAGATGCAATCAGAGTACTGACTGCGGTAGAGCAGCAGAGCGGAGTGGAGTATAGTGCAGTCAATGGCGACATAAGAATTAGTCAGACATAAATAGTGGTGAACATAAATTAATGTTCTATCAAGTTAAATAAATTAGTGCATTTCTTTTTTGGGAATCGACACCCAAAAGAACCCAGAAAAATGCGACATTAGCGTAATGATTGTCACGACCAGGATGAACTTCCATAACGCGTCAGAACAACCAACGCAGTAGAGGCGTTGACTCGTCCTTAATTATTACTAAGGAACCTAACTTAATTTCCGTTGATGGGTCGTTCTACTTACAACGTTGCTGCAGTGTTGAGATATTCGAGTTTCCAGAAATCTGAATGTAATCTTTGAATGAGTTGCCAACGACTAAGAGTATTTTGTTTAAGGGAGGATTACTCAGGATCTTTACATGAATTTAAAGGTTCTGTGGTTAATAAATGCCCTGGGGTTAATGGTGCTAAATCATTGGGGTCTGAACTTTGTTCACAAAGGGGGCGAGAATTTTGTAATGCTTCTATTTGAGTGAGAAGGGTATATAGTCCTTCGAGGGTTAGTATTTGGACTCCGATGACTCGATATAAATGGGTTTTAATGGATTTAACTCCCGCTTCGGCTAAACCTTTAAGATGGGGAGCTCCTGGACTATTTAAGTTAAATGTGATTTGTAAGTTTTCGGCCGCAGACTTGGAGGGATCGTGAAGCTCTCTGATAGCCCCGACAAAATTTGTACCCGATCACTTGTGATTTGTGTCCCGTCTGGCAACAAAACGTCTTAACGCAGCAATACAAGCTTCTGTGGTTAAACTAGAAACAAGTTCGATCTGAATTCCCTTAACACAAGTATCAACAAAGATAGCTATGTATGAATTCGAGGCTGGGGTACCGCGACGCCGCTGTCCTACAAAGGTTTTTATTGGACCTGCATAGTCTAGGCATACGTGGGAGAAACATTTCAATTGTGAGGTTCGAAAATATGGTAGATTCGACATGTAGGGGGTATATGTTTTGGGTTTTTGGCGAAAACATCGAATGCATTGTGACAAGACCGTTTGGATAGATCTGCGCGAAAATAAAGCCCAAAATTTCTGACGAATTAGGTATTGAATCGTGTTTAGTCCTGGATGTAAATGTTCCCTATGAGTTTGCTCAATAATAAGGTCTGTTAATCTATGATTTTTAGGCAGCAATACGGAATGTTTTGCATCGAAGGAAAGCTCAGAATTTCTTAAACGTCAGCCCACTCTAATTAAACCGGACTCGTCTAAAAAGAGCGATAGCTTCCGTAACGGCTTAGGAAATAATTGATTGGTTTTGATTTTCAAAATTATATCTGAAAAAAAATCGTTCTCGAATATTTTCACCAGAATTAATGACTGTAGTTCAAAGGCTGAAAAGGGATCTGAAATGGAACTTATTGTATCGTTTTTGACACAAATTACTCGAATAAGACGACAAATAATGTTTTTATAGTATTTAAACTGGATAAGTCATTTACTAATCGATGGAAAAAGTCTTGTCTGA
This sequence comes from Acanthoscelides obtectus, assembly GCA_963669975.1. Lineage (NCBI taxonomy): Eukaryota > Metazoa > Arthropoda > Insecta > Coleoptera > Chrysomelidae > Acanthoscelides > Acanthoscelides obtectus. Next base: position 65,100,673 of record CAVLJG010000004.1, read on the forward strand.
ATTTCGGCTGTAAGAACCACTGTATTATTTGGCTTTTTTTCCTTAACGACATCATCTAGTCTGACATCAGAACTTTCACCGATAAACCTTTTGATTTTCCATTTGGTAGTAGGCAAGGTTATCCAATGTGGACCATGGAACCAAAGGGGGTGATTGACAAAATTTGTTAGCGTTAAACCTCTGCTAGCGCAATCTGCAAGGTTCTTGAGAGACGGTATATGATACCACGGTACATTCGGAATAATCTTGTCTATGGCTGACACGATTTGCTACAAAGCTCTTCCATTTATGTGGATAGGATGTAATCCAATGTAATGCAACATGTGAATCAGAAAATATCATCTAGGACGACTAAGGAAGAATAGTTACGAATTACTAAATCTAACGAATCTGCTAAAAGGGTGGCTCCTAGTAGCTCTAGACGAGGGATTGATTTTGTATGCAGGGGAGCTACTGTTTTGATTTGCCGATAACTAAGGCTGACTTTATGACGTTTTTTTGGGAGTTCGACACGAAGAGATATACACAGCAAGCGTAACCAAGCTCTGGGGCGTCACAAAAACCGAATAGTTGACATCGCTGAAGGTTACTTGAAAAAAAATATTTAGGGATGCAAATATTCGAAAGAGTAGTTAATTGATTACGAAATTGATTCCAAAGGTTTACAATTGAATCTGGAGGGATTTTGCCTCAATCTATATTGCATAACGAAAGCTTTTGCATTATTACTTTAGCGAAAAATGAAACTGGTGTTAGAAAACCTAACGGATCCCAGATTTTTGCAATCTCGGAAAGAATATTTCGCTTGGTGCAAGGTCTGTTAGGAGAACATGAATAAGCGAAGGTATCGGACGAAGGATGCCAATATAGTCCCAAAACTTCAATGGAAGTTGAATCATCGTTCTGAAACGTCACGGGAATCTGTTGAATCAAAGTGCGAAATCAGTTTAGGATTATTTGACGCCCATTTTCTGAGTTCGGAGCCTCCTAGGTAGGGAGATGAGGGCTTTCTGAAGATTCAAAGCACTCTCTAAGGATGTAGATCGCTAAATAGGGACTTGAACTTACTCCAAAGGTAGCGGTGTTCAACCGATATTCCTGGATTGGTTCGGTGGGATGAAAGCGCCACAGTAATCTTTGATAGTGTCTGTGAATGGGATTGACCTTAATTTGCAAAAAAATGTTGTTTGATATCCGTTAAGACTACGACAGGGTAGAATCGGAATTTTAACAATATTTCGCAAATATCGTTATGTAATTTGGGGCCTATCAAAAAAGTTTCTTTCAAGCTGATACCCCTTGAGCCATTAACAGATGGATTAAAAACGACACGCAATTTCGTAGTGGTTTTATCCAGACCAAGTACTCCATCAAGTGGTAAATAACAACACAACTCTGGTCTAGAATGAGATTGAGGAACCAAAGACATGTGACCATTATTGATATAATCTCTTATAAAACCTGAGTATAGCTTGGATAAATTAGGGTTTTTTGAGTCGAGATTCAAGCGAGAGAAAATACCGATAGGCTATATTGAATAAGTATCTCCTAGATAGAGGGTTTGAATGACGAAAGGGTAGATTGACTCTAAAACGACCTGAAGCATCTCGGGTTGTGGACTTGTAAATTTCTTCACATCTGTTCTCATCAGGTTACGGAAATGTTTTGGATTTGACTGCTTTTAAAACCTTACTAAGGTCGAGAGAATGTTCACAAGAAACGAAGTAAGAATCAATTGGAAGTTGAGTACCTAGATTTGTGGCACCTAAAAGTACCCAACAGAAGATTTCGGCGAAGAGTTCTGCACCTAATAAATGGTCAATAGGACCAGGAATATGAAATTGATCATCTGCAAGCTTCAGATTGGAAATATAACTCCATGACGAAGGATCAACTGGAGCTTGAGGCATTGGAGAACTAAGTTTTGATAGAACCAAGATTTGAATTGTGAAAGTAGGTTAAGACTCTGGGTTTGATAGTGCAAGTAGACATGCCTTTAGTAGTTAAAGATGATTGATTTATTCCAAAGACAGAGATAGAATGTTGGTTTTTTGAAATGCCAAATCGGTTGAGACAAGATTCGCTTATAAAGTTTGCTTGACTTCCGCTATCTAGGATTGCTCGAACTGTTTGATAATTACCTCGAGCGTCAAGGACATCTAGTTTGAGGGTGGATAGAAGCACAGTTCTTCTGAGTATCGAAGCAGACAGTGATGTGCAAAGGTTGGTTAATGGATTAAGTTGTGATGGGTTAGAATAATCTTGAATCGAGTTTGAAGCGATTTGATTATTACTTGACGAACTTTGGATTAAACATGGGTTATTTTGACTATAGTCGTAATTGGGATGAAAAAGATTTGAATCAAACTGATTTGGATTGGAATGTGCTAACATTAGGTTAGCAGTGACTTGATTTGGATTGGAATCGATAGAATTATGATTTTGATTTGGATAAGCAACGGTCGATTGTGGCAGATGCAACAAAGTGTGGTGGCGATACCGACAGATTTTGCAATTGAATGTGCTCGCGCAATTTCGTAAAAGATGATTAAAACCCAAACAGTTTACGCATGCTTTGTGTTGCTTCACGTACGCAAAACGGTCTGAAAGTGATTTTGCAATGAACATGGCACATTGCTTCAAGGGATGAAATAGATTGTTGCACAGTATGCACTTGTTTGAATCTTGATTTTGAGATGAATGGTTTGCGCTGGGATTGCTCGATTGTGGACTCGCTCTTATATTGAAATTGTACTGCGGATTTGATGTGTATGAGCTATTGAGATATGTTATTATTAGAATTTGGATGATTCAGTTTCGGTTGTTGCCGTCCTGTACTTTGGTGCGTTGGGGAGTTTTGATGTCATTTTATTGTTGCACGATGAGGTTTTTCACTCTCCTACATGCAGCACCACATCACTTGACGCTCGCGAAATGTATCCTAAAATGCGCCCAATATCGTTATTCTCTGAATAAGTCAACCTACTTGACCTCATTTTAATGCTGCACGATGAGGTGTTTCACTCTTCTGCACGGACCCCATTTCGCAGACGCTGACGTAATGTATGCTAATCCGCCCAATATCGTTATTCTCTGAATGAGTCAACCTACTTGTCATTTTATTGTTGCACGATGAGGTGTTTCACTCTTCTGCACGGACCCCATTTCGCAGACGCTGACGTAATGTATGCTAATCCGCCCAATATCGTTATTCTCTGAATGAGTCAACCTACTTGTCATTTTATTGTTACACGATGAGGTGTTTCACTCTTCTGCATGGACCACATTTCGCTGACGCTGAAGAAATATATCCCAATCCCTGATTAATTTATCGCTTGACTGAGTTAACCTTCTTGACATCATTTTAATGCTCCATGGTGGGGTGTTTCATACTCCTGCAAGGACATTTCGCAGACGCTGGCGAAACGTGTCGTAGTTCGCCCAAGATCGTGATTCCAGAACGAGACATCCTATTTGACGTTATTTTACTATTGCGGGAAGATTAACTCTCCTACATGGATCGCAATTCTCAAACGCTCAAGAAATGTATTTTATCTGGTAATTATTAAAGCTACTGAAACAGTCAACAACTATCTCTCTCTGTTTCTCTCTCTCTCTCTCTATTGCCGGCATCACAGCTACGTATCAAATTAAGAGAAATTGAGAATAACCAGTTGACATAGGCAACAATGTACGGTCCTGATTATGTATGCTCTAAGTGAGAATATAACCTGAAAGGTCCTCACTTTGTTGTAAGTGTTTCAATATATGGACTCGTTAGTTTAGGATCTCGGGCGGTCCTCGATTTGTCCGATATACAAGTCATAAATTTAAAATAGTTTTTTCCGTGTAAACTCACCACTTTTAAATATAACAATGGCGTGATACTAGATCATGCCTAAAACCACATTTGTAGCTGCATTCCTTCTGGTGGTCCTCACTTTGTATGGTATACAGTCAGTCCTCACATTGTATTCCAGCCAAAGTATATTGTTAGAAAATAATGAAATCGAGGCCAGTCTGTGCGTACCGCTCGAGTAGTACGGAGCCTGTCGTGGTCTGCGTTTTGCATTTGTTTACGTTCTCATATCATCAAAAATCGGAAGTGGAATTGAATCTGCGTTCACGCTGTAAGTCCTATTGCAATGTTTATGTATATTGAATGCAGCATAATATCTGTTATTGAGGCAGTTATTTTTTTTCCATGCCATATTTGTTGTTATTTTTGTTACTACGGCGATTGGTTGTACCAGATATACCAAGAGACGAACTGATTACATATTTCATAGCGTGTGTCGGTTCAGTGATGTAAATAAGACATACAGCCTTGGCCAAAAGTATTGAGCACCCTCGATATCTTTCAATTTTAGGGGACTATTATATTGGAATAAATTGACAGAATTTTTTATAGTCATAAATGTCTTATTATGAGAAGAAAATCAATATTTTGTGGGACCTCCTTTCACCTTAAGTACAGCAGAAATTCTTCTAGGTAATGATCGTGCAAGTTTATTACATTCTTCGTAAGTTAAAGCGTTCCATTCTTCACGTAGGCGGCGCTTTAACTCTTCTTCTGTGTTGATTGTGTGACGCCTGATCATGCGTTTTAATAAGTTACACAAATGTTCAATCGAACTCGGGTCTTGTGACTGGGCAGGCCAACCCAGAATCTCGATACAGTTTTCTCTGAACCAAGCCTTTTTGTCCGTGCAGCTTTGTGGCAAGGCGCATTATCTTGCTGGAATTTGACACCATTCATGTTGGTATCACCATAAAGTGCGGTAAACGACGGCAAAAGAGCACATGCAAGTACGTTTATGTACTTTGTGGAATCCATGCGACCCTCACAGACGGACATTTTTCCGACTCATGCAGCCCCAGACCATTACGCTGCCGCCACCATGTTTCAAAGTAGGCACCACACACTCCTGATTGAATTCTTCTCCTACTCGACGACGAACAAATGTCACACTAGGTGTAGCAAAAATCTGAAAAATTAAGAAATATTAAGTAGTTGGTTAGTTGAATAATTTATTGATACAATTTGTTTCAAAAATTATTGTTACATCTCGTTACTGCATCAAATCAACTAACGTACCTCAAAGTTTGATTCGTCTGACCATACAATATTTGACCAATCCTCTTCAGTGAAGTTTTTGTATTTTAAAGCCCAATCATACCGAGCCTTCTTGTTTTTGTCTGAGAGCCATGGCTTCTTTCCGGCTTTGCGGCCATTTAGACCAGCTTCTTGAAGCTTTCTGCGAGTAGTTCGGGTAGAAATTGGTCTATTAGTCTGCGCTGATAGCTCGGCGGCGAGGACAATAGAAGTTTTTTTCCTCTTTTTCAAAGACTCTCTGGTCAATACTCTGTCTTCACGATCTGTGGCGATGCGTTTGCGGCCTCTTCTAGGTCTATCGTTAAGTGAACCGGTCCGAGCGAATCGCTGAATAGTGTATTGTACACATCGATGCGAACACTTCACTGTTTTCGCAATGTCTACTTGGGACTTCCCTTGTTCATGAAGAACCTGTATTTTCACACGTTTTTCAATGCTCACTTCATTCTTGTTTGCCATATTGCGAGAGTATTAGTTAAATTCTCGAAATAAAATTATCAAAGTCTCACTAAATCACTGAATTGATCACAACGAACGATAGAAGCGAAATGATACATTCGCACTGAAAAGGTAAAACTGAGTAATCTCTAAAAAACTAGACGTCTTAGCGATAGTAAGCAGATATAGTATTGTTTACAAACCGGTCTGGATACCTACAAATATTTTTGTAACCTTCAGTTTTTCTTTTCATCTATCATTACAGCGTCCTTACAATATTTTTAGGGTGCTCAATACTTCTGGCCAAGGCTGTATATGGAATTGTTTTGGGCACGTCTTGCTGGGGGAAACTTGTTTTTTTTAACTGTTGACATTACTCATTCATGGTTGATTAATGATTACTGATACAAAATACATTTTATGTGAAAAAAGGACAACAATATCATTACATGAGATTGTTTTAGGCCCATATCGTCAGTCGTCCCTACAATTGTAGGGCGCGTTTATGGCCTCCTTGATTGTCATATTCCTTTCTCTCCTTCAAAAATTTCTAGATTACACTTGTCCCGTGTCAGCGTCAGCACTCTCCTATTGTGAAGATATGTTTTCCTGTTAAATTGTAGGAAATTTCAGGCTGATAAAACATGATATAACTCAAAAGCAAGCACAATTTGATGCAAATAGATGTTTGTGACATAACCTCAAAATAGAGCACTGACATGGAAAAATAGAAAACTATGACAATCAACGAGGCCATAAAGGCGCCCTACAATTGTAGGGACGACTGACGATACGGGCCTAAACCATCATATAATTGGCAACTAAAAGAAAGCAGCCGTGGAATGTACAGTACAATAATTGAATCGGAAGATTATGTTGTTGATTCAGATTTTCTACATCTGCAACAAGCGCATATCCATATTGAATGGATTACCAGAAAAATTTTCTTTTGACACGTTTTGCTATACAAGCTAGTTCTTTTTGCTGTTATATGATTTTAGTATCATTCCGGTCCATTTCTGAGTTTGTGTTTACACTTACAGGAAAAAATAAGTGAATAAATACATCGTCATGGAAGAGCTTGGTGCTAGTATCTCAACCAAAGATCTTCTGACGGAGCTAGTTAAGGCTCTCACATCATCGCGAACTGCACCTGAACAAGTAGATTTACCAATTTTCAGACCAGATTTGAGCGATGCAAAGAAATGGCTTGCCGAGGTAGAAAGTATAAAAAGTGAATTTGAATGGTCTGACCAACAGACCATCGTGAGTTTGGGTCGATTTTTAACAGGAATCTCTAAAACGTGGTTTGCAAACTGGTCATCAGATGTAAAAAACTGAGACACTTTTGTACGTGACTTTTTGGAGGCTTTTCCACCCAAAAATTTTTTTGGGAGAATTACTTCTTAAAGCGTCTCAATTCAATAGTCACAACTGCAATACGTACGAGGCGTATGTCTGAGAAAGTTACTCTGATTCGAAACCTACGGGCACACTGGGCTGAGACAGACCTTGTGAGATAATCATCCACGGAATTGTGGAACGTGACGTGCGTGTCACTGCCGGCAATCAGAATCATAAAAAATATCCGATCTCATTTCTTATTTAGGATCAGTGCCGAAATGTCGTTCCAAAGAGTCAAGGGCTGATAATACGACTTCGGAAATAAGGGAGCCGCCCCGTAAACGGTTCCGTGAGAGCATCGAGGATGATAGAAAACGCAAAAGAGCACTTCACGTGTTATAATTGTGGAAAAAAGGGTCACATCCAGAAATTTTGCATTGAAATGAATAAAAATGACGAAACACGGAGACATTCATCTCCTGCTAATTATTTGAAGTCATCTAAGGTAACCTCTGCGTTAGTGTGTTCATTCTGTGCTAAAAGTGGACATAAAATTGATGATTGTTTTATAAAAAATGGGATCGAGAAACGCAGTAATGTGAATCGTTGCAGTAGTAGTAAATCAGGTACTACCGAGATGATGATCAATGGAATAACGATGAAAGGCATCGTAGATATGGGTGCTGACATTTCATTAATTGCTCGAAAACATCCTGAAAAGTTTCAGGATAAACTAATACCCACCCGCACTACAATCAGCGGTGTATCACCTGGCTGTTATGTTTCGGAAAAATCTTTAATTGCTGACTTTGGGATGTCCGGCGTAAGAACAGAACTCACATTCATCGTTGTGCCTGACAGTTTGCTCGAAAATGACGTATTGGTGGGATGCAATCTTTATGACGATCCCGACATCGTGACGATCACAAATGATGCTGGTACCAAAATTGTTAAGAACAAAGTTGCTAGAGTACTTGATATCTTGCCGAATGCTGAAGATCTTGAGGTGGACGTACCAGATATACACAAGTCCAAATTATTGAAACTTCTTTCCCGTTATAGAGACATTGTAGCAGCTAGTGCAAACGCCGTCACCTGTGTAAATAACACCTCGATGCATATAAGACTTCGCGATGACTTCGTTGTTAATGGAAGCACTTACCGATTATCAATAAATGAAAGAAAAATTGTTCAAGACATTGTTAATGGCCTGTTAAATAACCGTATCATTCAGGAAAGTGAATCGCCTTTTGCAAGCCCCATAATACTCGTCAAAAGGAAGGAGGGTTCTTATAGAATGTGTGTTGATTTTCGTGCGCTCAATCAACATACAATCAAGAATCGATACCCCTTGCCGTTGATAGACGACCAATTGGTTCGGTTCGGAAAGAGCAAAGTGTTCACCTCTTTAGATATGTCCTCCGGACTTCATCAAATCCCATTCGATTCCGAATCAGTTCATAAGACTGCATTCGTAACGCCAGACGGGCACTTCGAATATTTACGAATGCCATTTCGCCTAGCCAATGCCCCGGCAGTGTTTCAAAGGGCAATAAATAAAGCATTGGGGAATCTCAGGAATACGGTAGCACTGGTATACCTTGACGATGTTCTGATACCCTCCGAAACTGTTGAAGAAAATCTGGCATCATTGGATCTACGAGTAGTATTGCAAGCACTCAAAAATGCAGGATTCAGTTTGAACTTAAAAAAGTGTCATTTTCTTCAGAACAAATTAGAATATTTAGGCAGAGAAATATCTGCAGAAGGCATATCTCCTGGGTCACAAAAGGTGGAAGCACTGGTAAGATCTCCTGTACCTTCCACATTAAAACAAGTCCGACAGCTGATGGGCTTGATACTTTCGGAAATTCACACCGAATTACACACAGATGCAAGTAGTATTGGTTACGGAGGGATGCTTATCCAAAAGCAAGACGGAAATTTACGAGTTATTGTATACATCAGTAGAAAAACCAACAAGTATGAAGAAAAATACCATTCTTATGAATTAGAAACTCTTGCCGCAGTAAGTTCCATGAAGTATTTCCGGGTCTATCTCCTCGGTATCCACTTCACGTTGGTTACTGATTGTAACGCTATCAAATCAACAGCAGCAAAGAAGGACATCCCACCAAGAGTAGCTCGCTGGTGGGTTTATATGCAGGATATTGATTTTGATATAGTTTATAAAAAAGGGTGTTCATTGCCACATGTAGATTTTTTTAGCATTAATCCTGTAATTCGCTGTTTGACTAAATACAGCAACTGGTTATACAGGGTGTCCGCAAAGTTGGGGTTTTCCTTTACACGACGTGTAGTACTTGAAAACATAAGCAATTTTTCTTAGTACCATATACACCAATGTCTTAAGGGAACCGAGATAAAGGCCTCTGCAACATCAAAAATATCTGAATACCGTCCTGTAGCCGCGACCCGCGATATCTCAGACTGGTACCGGCTACTAGCTGAACCCGACGACAGAACTGGGTCGGGGGTCGGGGTCAGTGTGTCAGGTCAGTATGCAACCTTCAACCGACGGTAAAGGGTTACGCGTATAGAGGTAACGAACCCGTATAATCGATTGCGTTTCAAAAAAAAATAATAATGGCACACTCATACACCAATTATGAACTCGTTGATATGTTGTTAATTTATGGCGAATGTCTTCAAAATGATACAGAATCGTCGCGAGTGTATGCAGATCGTTTCCCTAGACGACATCATCCAAGGCCCCGCAGATTTGTGTACCTGGTCCAGAGAGTCAGGGATTTTGGAGGAATTTCGAGGTGGGCACAGTGGGAGGCCTAGACAACCACGAATGGTGCAAGTTTAAGAAGAACTACTGAATCGCGTAGACGAGAATCCCTCAACAAGCACTAGAGACGTGGCTAGAGACGTGCAAGTATCAAAAACTAAAGTGTGGCAAACGTCCAACGTGTACAAGCCCTTCAACCTGACGATTTTCCAGCAAGAGTGCGGTTTTGTGAGTGGTTGTTGCATCAACATGACAATAATCCGGACTTTTTAAAGTGCATATTGGTGACAGACGAATCTACGTTGACGCGTAATGGGGTGAATAACTTTCGATTTCAGGCAGAGACGTACTTAGCCCTTCTCGTCAACTGGAGAGTGAGTACTTTTTCCTTTATTTTTTTTTTACTTGGTCGCCCTCGTTTCACTACACATTTCCTTTGTTATTTCAAGGGTAGTTGTTTCTGAAAAGGAAAACCCCAACTTTGCGGACACCCTGTATATTGAGCAACGTGGAGATAATGAGGTTAAAAGATTGCTTGTCTGATGACTGGAAGGAAGGACGCTTAGACAAAACTCGTTATTCTGTTAAAAATGATATACTACATTACAACATTACAATCTATCTACACCTGGGAGATCCGTTTCCAAAACATTTGTACCTCGACAAAGCAGATTGGGCTTGTTAAGGATATTTCATGATGAACAGTGTCAACGTTGGCATTGACAAAACCTTAGAATCAATACAAAGGCACTTTTGGTTCCCACGTATGTGATACTTTGTTACAAAGTATATCAAGCATTGTCTCATCTGTGCTGTGAAGAAAACTAGGCCTGGTCCATTACAGGGCTTCGTCACAAGAGTTGAAAAACCGTCTGAGCCCATGAACATCATTCATGCCGATTGCTTAGGGCCCTTAGAAACCACAAACGAAGGACATAAGCACATTTTAGTATTAATCGATGCGTTTACAAAGTATTGCATAGTGTTGCCGTTGAAGACGGTCAAAGCCTGCGAAACGAAAGAAGCTTTTCAATTGTTCATATCTCTGTTTGGTACGCCGAAGTAAATCATTATGGATGCAGGTAAAAACTTCAAGAACTTGAGCCTCCCAGAATACTTGGACTCCTTAGGTATCTGTTACCATTATACCACCCCCGATGTACACAGGTCCAATGGGCAAGTAGAGAGATATATGAGGAAAATAATGAATCTTCTGCGAATTGAAACAAAAGTTCGGTCAGAATGGTCGAGTGGTTTATGGAAAATTCAGTTGGTTTTGAATACGACTGTGCAGATGTCAACAGGAACAACACCACTTAGAGCTTTAATTGGCGTTGATAGTTCTACTCCACTTATCCAAAGTTTGCTGGCTAACTTAAGTTCTGATCTACAGCCAATCAGAAATTTACAACTAGATCGTAGTAGAATGAAGGATCGTATGGAGTCGTTAGCACAGGAGAATGAAAAACGCCGATATACCAAAAACTTCAGCATTGGAGATTTTGTCCTTATGCATCGTGATTATAAGATGCACCAAGGTAAATTGAAGTACGAATTTCAGGGACCTTTCGAAATTGTGGGCATCACATCAAAAGGTCGATATGAAATGAAGAGAGTTGGTAAATCTCTTGTAACTAAGGCTGCTAAAGAACAATTGAGGAGTTGGCCTAGTAATTGGTCGATGACTGTGAACATAGAGGAGCTTCTTGAAGATTTAGAGAATGAGTAAGTAGTCTGGATATTGGCCAGTGTTAGAATGTAGTTTTGCACGCAATTGTTTCATGTTTTAAAGCTTGCTACGCTTTACATGTATTTATCTGGTGGTTAAAGCTTGGTACGTTTTGCACGCATTTGTTTCATGTTTTAAAGCTTGCTACGCTTTGCAAGTGTTTATCTGTTGTTTAAAGCTTGGTACGCTTTGCACGCAATTTTTTCATGTTTTAAAGCTTTACGCTTTGCATGAATTTATCTGGTGCCTAATGCATTTTTACGTAATGGAATTGTTTATTAAGTCAAGTGTGACTTTGTGGTATTGTTTCAGTGAGGAAGAACCAGAGGCTGCAGATGAAACTGAAGCAAGGAGTGAATGATTACTTTGTCTGTTATTATTGTTTGCGGTATTTGTTAATTGTTATAATGTTACTAGTTTCTGAATTTGTTATACACAAGAATATTTTCTTTCTGAGTATTTTGTCTTTACTTCGTTGCGGAAAATTATGCTTGTTGTACAATTAACGTCGAGAACGACTTTGCACTCAGGTTGGCCGTGATAGAATCAAAATAATGAAATTACGGACACTAACTTTAGACAGACAAATGTAGTAAATACAATCCCGACCGCCCACGGTCCGCACGCCGGTGGTCGATCGAGGCCAGTCTGTGCGTACCGCTCGAGTAGTACGGAGCCTGTCGTGGTCTGTGTTTTGCATTTGTTTACGTTGTCCTATCACCAAGATTCTATCAATATATATAAATGAAAGACTTGTCTTTGGGGATATCGACAAATTAAGAAAAGTGTACCCTTCTGACTTACAAATACTCAAGCTTTCGACAGGCTATGCTGTCATCTTCAGGAGCTAAAAATAAAATTGAAAATAGTAAGTAGCAAACCATGCTCAATTGATTATAACTTACTTACTTCGTCAATGAGAATGGTGCTAGTGTTTGATGTATTAAATTGTATTTGGGAACACATGGCTAGATGATAAAAAAGTGGATTTACGCGGATCCTTTTTTAAAAACGGTGGAGAGCATAATCATGTGTTAATGATAAAATTTGTATGGTTTGAGACATTGTTGATTGAATAAAATTAATTAAAAATTTTACAGATTCACACCTTGGGCTAACCTAGAATTATTAGTGTGGTCGAGGATTTATGTGATGTTGGTACTATTTGCAGGTACTTGTGGTGGGGATCAAGTCGCTTTGTTTTGTCTGTTACCAACCTAAAGCAGAAAATGTGCTATACCGTCTTAAGAGGAGCGTTGGTTTAAGTGCAAAACGTGATAGAAAAATTTCAGACTGATTTTGAAAAAAAAATCGAAAACTATATTTATGCTGTAAGTTGAGAGTTACCACTTGGCAAAATTATATATATATATATATATATATGTGAAAAATTAAAGCTTCCGCCTTTTGTTGGGTACTTCGAAAAAATTTAAGCCAAGAGGACTCTTTATACTTTTTTAATCTTTCTAGGTTTCAATGGTCTTTGCCATCATCATCAGGAGCTGCAATAACATTGAGAAAAGTAGCAACAATTGTGCAAAATGAATTTAAATTAACTTACAGTGGTGTGAGGATGTTGCTAAATGTTATTTACGTTTTGGTTGAGGGAAACACCCAGTAACCTGGTGAAAGCTGGATACATGGTACAATCGTCAAAATTATACAAACTACACACAGCTGTATGACAAGAACAAATTAAAAACGGAAATATACTAAGTGACATATAAATCCCAACACCCAGTTTAAATGGTTTTATTTTAACAAAAGTTGGTGAATGTATTTATCTTACTGTAAATAATAAGTGAAAAAATTTTCAGCCTTATCAGTTGGACATTCCGGTGTTTATACTGCTTTTTTTTTAATTCACTAACGCTCTAAAAATGAATATTTCAGCCGCAGTAAAGAATCAACGTTGGCGGATTTTGGTTCTTGACATCCTTTACGATCGGTTACGATGCCTAGAGTACGGAGACCTGTACGATTTCGTCAACTTAGTGAGTTTGATAGGGGCCGTATAGTGGGACTTCGGGAAGCTGGACTTTCTTTTCGGGCAATTGCAGTTAGAGTAAAAAGAAGTGTAGACACTGTGGTTAGGTGTTGTCAGGCATGGCTTCGAGAAGGCCGTACGCAAAGAGCAAGGGGCACTGGACGCCGCCGTAGAACAACAGACCGTGAAGATCGCCGCCTAAGATTATTGGCCTTAAGGGACCGTTTCTCCACTACCAGGTCCATTGCAAATGAATGGTTTGCAGAACACGGAAGACCTATTGGCATGCGAAGTGTTTACCGACGAATGAGAAGTTTTGGCTTGTTTTCATACCGGCCACACTGGGTCCTCCCTTTAACTCGAGAACACCGACGTAATCGCCTTGAGTGGTGCAGACAACGGTCACTCTGGGATCAGGAATGGAACAGTACTGTCTTTAGTGACGAGTCTCGATTTTGTTTAGGCATGCACGATGGTCGTGTCAGGGTTAGAAGGCGACGTGGTGAAAGGAGGAATCCACAGTTTTTTGTTGAAAGACATGTTAATCACACTGTTGGAGTTATGGTTTGGGGTGCCATAGCTTATGGTTCCAGGTCACCTTTAATCTTCATCAGAGGTAACATGAACGCGCAGCGTTATATCGACGAAGTTCTAGAACCCCATCTTTTACCCTATCTTGACACCCTGGCAGATCCAACTTTCCAACAAAATAATGCCCGACCACATGTTGCAAGAGTCACAATAGACTTCTTTCAACATAATGATGTCACATTGTTACCATGGCCACCAAGATCGCCCGACTTATCCCCAATTGAGCACGTGTGGGATATGATGGGTAGGAGATTGCTCAATTTGCAACGTCCTCCTCAGACTCTAGACGCACTTCGAGTGGAGTTGGTGGTTGCCTGGAATGAGATACCACAGGAGGACATTGACCACCTGATCAGAAGCATGCCTAGGCGCGTTGGAGAATGCGTAGCACATCAGGGTGCATCCACACATTATTATGCTTCATTAAGTACTTATACAAAATTTTATTAAAATAAAACCATTTAAACTGGGTGTTCGGATTTATATGTCACTTAGTATACTTAAAACGAAAGTTAAACATTACATCGTGAACCACCTGATGATTGCATAAAATGGTGGACATAGTAGTGTCCGTGTAGATGGATGGAATGAAAATTCTTTTGTAAGGTGTGTGCTATGTTGCCAAATCACTTCAGATGGTGTGATTTTCAAGATATGTTGGGTAAGAACTTGTCAACCGACCAGAGGCAGTTGAACTAACTATATTGTTGATGAGATGGGCAATTGAATTAACAATTATTATTTTATTATGAGAAAACAATTATTCAAATTTGAATGGAATGGAATTTTTTGGTGGAATAGACCAAAAAACAGATTCCATTTATGGTTGTGAAAAGTCAAAATTTGGAGAGATGTGTAAGTGCTCCAACTTTTCGCAGTTTAGCAAATATGAGTAAATGACGCTCAGTTGCTTAACATCTGTCTTCTTATTGATACATTGATCATTCATGAAAATGTGGGACATTTCCAGCAATAAACGTTTGGATAGGTGTTTTTCTCTATCAAGAACTTTGATACTTGTGTAGTTCATAGAGTGCCCTAGTGTGTTGACATGAGATGCCAGAGCACATCTCTCGGGATGAAGCCTAGAATCACTTTTGTGTGATGTAATCATTCCGTTTAGAGATCTGGAGGTCTGATCTATGTATATTTGGTTGCAATTGATAGAGTAGACTGTGTTGGTTAAGCAGTGGGACTCTGTCTTTCATCTTTGAAAAAATGCAGTTTATAGTGAGGACAGATTTGCAAGCAATTCGACAGTTCAACGGGCTACATAGTCTGATCAGCTTAGGGGTCAGTTCTTTGATATAGGGTAGGACAGCAAAACCAGATCTGGAATTTGGGATGGCGGTTGTATTATTTGAATTGGTGTTGTTGTTGGGAATTCTATCAGTTCTGTTATTAAGTGTTGTGACACTATTGCTTGGATTATTTGAGTTTGGTAAAATACTGGGAGGAGAGCTGAACAAGATCTTGTTAATCAGATACTTCGGATAACCATTGTTAATGAACAGTTTTGATAGCTTCCGTAAATTTGAAGTATGGAAAGTATTATCTGAGATGCTGATTACCCTTGTTTTCATCTGTTTCACCAAGTTGATTTTAAGCCTTAGTTTATGGTATGACCTAAAATTGAGGAACTGGCCTGAGGCCATGGGTTTCTAGCACCAGTCTACCAATAAACTATTATTGTTGATGCGGATGAGTATTGTGTCAAGAAAGGGGACAGACAAGTTCTCATCTTCTTTTTCAATGGTAAATTGGATGTAGGGGTCATAGCTGTCGAATTCCCCGACAATACCATCCAGACGGGGGAGGGGAAGCATAAAATAATGTCATCTACGTATTTTTTTATGAAAAAGAGGTTATAGGGTAGTGTCGGAATAACAGTAGCAAGCAGATCATCCATAACATATTCTGCCAAAATTGGTGATAGAACAGATCCCATAGAACAACCATGTGTCTGAGAATATATTTTGTTGTTGAAAGAGAAGTAGTTATTATGAAAGAGGAATGTTATAATGTTGGTGAACCATTCTAGAGATATGTTGCAGTGTTGACTTATCTCATCCCATTGTCTATTTATAGACACCACATCAAGACTGGCGATAATTTGATCGGGTGGTATTGGCAACCTGTTGAACTGGCGAGAGACATCAAACGAGTCTTTGATGTAGTAATAATTATCAACATGTGCCGATTTCAATGTTTCCTATATTAATGAAGACAAAGCCTGGGTGGCTGAACCTATTGATGCAACTATAGGTCTTACTGAGAGTACAGGTTTGTGAATTTTCGGAAGTGCATAGAATTTAGGAGGGACAGGGTTATAAGTAGTCAAAGTTCTTTTTTGTTCTTGGGTTATTTTTCCAGTGCTGAGAAGTTCCTTAACAATGTCATTTCTTTTCTTTTCCAACTTTGGTGTAGGATCTCTATTAATTTCGTGGAATGATGGGTCATCATTGATAAGATTGTTACAAAGATCTAAATAGTATTGTCTTAGCATTATCACTGTAACATTGCCTTTGTCAGATCTTGTAACTAAGTTTAGGATGTTGTTTTAGAAATTTTCTAGTTTTGTTTAAATAATAAAAGGAATGCTTTTTATTAAGATTGTTGCTGTGATAATAGTCTCAAGTTTATATATATATATATGGTGGCCCATCCATGTGTGGACGGAATATTACTTATAAACAAATACATTTTGAGAAAATCTATTTATGGGATATTATACATGACATTTGAGAGCACATTTATATTATTATATATTGGCCATTATACAGGGTGTCCCAATTTCGACCTACATATCAAAGTTGTGATTTTTCAAATGGAAGGGCTCAAATTGTATTGCATATTTGGATAAACCAATTCAAAAGAAGAAAATTGATATATGATACTATGGGATTTTGGTAATTAGCTACTGATATATAAGGTGTTTTGTCTAGAAAAACCCCCACTTCGGCAACCCCTCGGTCCGCCATACTTTTTCCAATTTTAATTTTTGCTCATACAGGGTGGTCAAAAACGCAAATTGTAGTTTTACTAAAAAATTTCACATGCATCACCCTTTATATTTGTGTTCGGATTCAATTTTTTATAAGCTTTTTTGATAGTAGGCACAAGGGGTTTTACGGCTATTTTATCGGTTAAGACTGGCGATAATGTGATCGGGTGGTATTGGCAATCTGATGAACTGGCGAGAGACTTCAAACGAGTCTTTGATGTAGTAATCATTATCTACATGTGCTGATTTCAGTGTTACCGATATTAATGAAGACAAAGCCTGGGTGGCTGAACCTATTGATGCAACTATAGGTCTTACTGAGAGTACAGGTTTGTGAATTTTCGGAAGTGCATAAAATTTGGGAGGGACAGAGTTATAAGTGGTCAAAGTTCTTTTTTGTTCTTGGGTTATTTGTCCAGTGCTGAGGAGTTCCTTAACAATGTCATTACTTTTCTTTTCCACTTTAAGTGTGGGATCTTTATTAATTTCATGATATGATGGGTCATCATTGATGAGATTGTTGCAAAGATCTAAATAGTGTTGTTTAAGCATTATCACTGTAACATTGCCTTTGTCAGATCTTGTAACCATAAGTTCAGGATGTTGTTTTAGAAATGTTCTAGTTATGTTTAAAAGGTTGTGATAAAAGGAATGTTTTTTATTAAGATTGTTATTATGATAGTAGTTAGTGATGAGGTTAGTGGAACGAGTTGTGAAAATGTTTCTTTCAGTGTCATCACTTATGGAGGATGCTATTGTGTCTACATCAGCTAGGATTGATCTGATTGGAATGTCATCAATAACAATCGGCTCCACACCGACTTAGGCCCTAAGGAAAGAGGAATGAGGAAAAAGTTATTAAAATTTGAATGGAATGAGTTTATTGGTGGAATAGACCAAGAAACAGATTCCATTATTTTTTTCACCAAACTGGTCTAGACGACAATGACCACGTCTCAAGTTCATTCACAGATTTAGGGCTTTTTGAGATATCTTCCTGCCACAGACAGTTGAAGAAACTTTATTCCACACTCAATTTACTCCAAAGTGACATAATTTCTTCTACTTCTCCCCTAATTTTTAATAATTTCAAATATAGACAACTCAGACATTACAATAAAATTTTTCATAACATTAAGAACTCTAATATTCGCAAGTTTGACAGACTGTTAAATGACACTAGAAAAACTTTGCTCAACACTCAACCAAATTGGATCGAAAATCTCAGTAATGTTGACATCCCTCATGACATTTTAAAATTTCTTTCCTTAGGGCCTAAGTTCGGTGTGGAGCCGATTGTTATTGATGACATTCCAAACAGATCAATCCTAGCTGATGTAGACACAATAGCATCCTCCATAAGTGATGACACTGAAAGAAACATTTTCACAACTCGTTCCACCAACCTCATCACTAACTATTATCATAGCAACAATCTTAATAACAAGCATTCCTTTTATCACAACCTTTTAAACAAAACTAGAATAAGGTGGAAAAGAAAAGTAATGACATTGTTAAGGAACTTCTCAGCACTGGACAAATAACCCAAGAACAAAAAAAGAACTTTGACTACTTATAACTCTGTCCCTCCTAAATTCTATGCACTTCCTAAAATTCACAAACCTGTGAACCGATAAGGGCGATTATATCCGTTGTTGCCAAACACGAGCACATAATATTATTATTGAGACAGGGCGGTACTCAACTTCTAAAGGGCTATAACTCTGTTAATTTAATTTTACCAGAAACATGTTAAAGGAAAAAAAACATTTCTTTTGATCAGATCTACTCACTGTTAAAATAAATGACTCAACTTCGAAGTATATATATATATATACAGGGTGGCGCATCGAAAACGAAACAGACGCATTTACTGTCAGCTCAGTTTTTTTTTTGAAAAACGCTCAGACCCGTCGATTTTGTTTTCGAGGGGGACACAAGTTTGGCAAAAAATCACGTTAACACGTGCAGCCCCCTGGGCGGGGGTGACACCAACCCTAAAATCTTAAATGGAAAGGGGGGTCGAGTGATACCTTATTTTAAAGGTCTTTCAATTCCCTTTATAATGATGTAAAATACATGAGCTTCAGTTCAGTAGTTTTGAAGATTTATTGATTTAAAGCTTAAAGTAGACTTTAATAGGTACATCAGATTGGTTTGTACTACTTTCAGAAGAAATTTGACTAAAAGAATTTACTTAATACGACTCGTAAGTAAATGCTTTTCTTTACTATGCCCATGGTTTGTTCATCATTTTGTTGTTGAAAATAGCTATTGGAGCGTTGTTTGTGGCAAAAAAGTTATTTCTTGTAAAAAGATAAGGAAATATCTCGTACTTATTTTAAATAGGAATTTAGTACATAGTTTGCGATTGATTTGACCAACCTTTGTGGCTAAAATAACTTGTAACGCTTTATTATATAAATTAGCCATGGTATATTCCACAGCAGAAAGAGTTGAAATTATCGAAATATTTTTCGGAAATAATCAGTGCGCTAATAGAACAGCAGAAATATTTAATGAGCGACATGAGAACAGTAACGTGCACCGAAAATATGTTCTAGAACTTGTAGCTAAATTTCGGGAAACTGGGTCAGTCGCCAATAAAAAAAGCAACATTGAAAATCCCATAAGGAACGAAGCAATAGAAGTGGGGGTTTTAGGGCAAGTTTATGTAGATCCTACGTTAAGTACCCGCAAATTGGAGACTGTGTGTGGTGTTAGTCAACGTACTGTCCAACGGATTCTAAAAGCCCATAGTTTTCATCCGTATAAAATTCACCTGGTACACGAACTTAATGAAGACGATTTTGATCGGCGATTACAATTTTGTGAAGATATGAGTGAACGAATCATAAACGATGAACATTTCCTATTCAAGACTTGCTTTTCCGACGAATGTTCCTTTTTCTTAAATCGCGTAGTAAATCGTAATTGCTGCCTATATTGGTCCGATTCTAATCCCAGAATATATCATGAGGTTCATACACAGCAGCCACAAAAATTAAATGTTTGGGTTGGTATTTTTGGCGATCATTTAGTTGGTCCTTTTTTCTTACCTGGAAATTTGACCGGTGAAATGTATTTGGAATTACTGGAAGACGCCATATATCCTGCATTAACAGCCATAATTGAAAATCAGAATGATCGGCGGTACATTGCGAATAGGTTGATGTTCCAACAGGATGGTGCCCCACCACATTACGCATTACGTGTTCGACAATATTTAGATCAGACATTTCCAGATCGTTGGATGAGTAGAAGAGGTGCCATTGAATGGCCCCCAAGTTCGCCAGATTTATCACCTTTGGATTTTTTTATGTGGGGTCATTTAAAAAGCAAAATCTATGCCACTCAGCCAACATCATTAGAAGACCTGCGACAAAGAATTGTGAATGAGTGCCTTCAAATTACTCCTCAAATATTGCAAAATGTGCGGCAACGTTTTGAGCAAAATCTTTATTATTGCGTGGAGAGTCATTGTGGCCGTTTTCAACATTTACTTGCCTAACGGGTCAGTTCGTTCTTCATTTTTAAATTACTTTGCTGCCAAATGTATTGATCTCCACTAATGATGATGTATTAGTTATATTTAAGCTTTAAATCAAAAAATCTTCAAAACTACTGAACTGAAGTAAATTAATTTTATATCATTATAAAGGGAATTGAAAGACCTTTAAAATAAGGTATCACTCGACCAACCTTTTCATTTAAGATTTTGAGGGTGGTGTCACCCCCGCTTAGGGGGCTGCACGTGGTAACGTGATTCTTTGCCAAACTTGTGTCCCCCTCGAAAACAAAATCGACGGGTCTGAGCGTTTTTCAAAAACAAACTGAGCTGCCAGTAAAAGCGTCTGTTTCGTTTTCGATGCGCCACCCTGTTATGCAGGGTGTCGCATCGGGAACTTCATCGATTGATTTCTCGAAAAGTAGGCATATGATATTTTTGAAAATTTGGGAGTATACTAATGTCGAAGTTTATCACATCAAGCATTAAAAATTAGCGTATCTTTATACAGGGCTATCTATCCCAAAAATGTTTACTTTCCGAGTAATTTGCAATTTATTACTTTTCTATTGTAAAACTCCTAAAGTACAGATTTAGTTTTTTAATTAGTTGGCTATGACGGCGGCACGCAGAGAATGAACAATTGAGCATTACATAAATATCACTATATCTAATTTTAAGCTTTTAATAATAATATAATTAATAATTTTCATGTATTCGTAATCAGAATAATATGAACACTAATTATGATAAGTTTGCTAGTAGATTTTCAAGCAAACACACATACAATAAAATGAATAACAGGAAACAATAAGCTATTTCGATTTATATTTAACTTTCATATTATTATAAAACAAAATTAAAACATAACAAGAAACAACTTATTTTGGTAAATGTTAAAAATGACCACCCTTAATTTCTAAACATTTAAAACATCTACGTATTAACTCCTGATGGGCGGCAGTTCTTATGAGTTCCGGACTATAACTAGCAAATGCATTTCTTACTCTCTGCTTAGTCATATAGAGTGGTCAGTGGGTTCTGGTAAACATTATTTTTTTTGGGCCCCCCATATAAAGTAGTCCAAGACTTAGATCTGGCGAACGGGGCTGGCCGCTTGATTGGTCCATTATTAGCAAACTATTGATCGTAAAACGTAGCTTCTAAGAAATTGTTTATTAAGTATCCGTTGTGGGGTGGGTCCTCTTCAAAGTAATCCCCATCAGACATTATGCACTTGTGATAACGTTTTGCAATCCTCGAAGCATTTTGAAAAATCATTTTTTGTGATCTTGTTCAGCTCCTCCTTCAATGCCGTCTTTATCTCCTCAATCGTGGCGTAGCGTCGTCCTTTCATGGGCCTCTTCAGTTTCGGGAACAAGAAAAAGTCACAGGGGGGCCAGGTCTTGAACACGGTGGCTGAGGCATTATTGGAGTGTTGTTTTTGGCCAAACATTCGCATACAAGTAATGAAGCATGAGCAGGGTGCTAAAGCCAATTTTTGTTCTTCCAAAAATCCGGGCGTTTCTGGAGGATTACTTCTCGCAAATTGCGCATTACTTGAAGGTAATATTCCTTATTGACCGTTCTACCCAACGGCAAGAACTCATAATGCACCATGTCCCTGCAGTCGAAGAAAACTGTCAGCAAAACCTTTACATTCGACCGAACCGTTTTTCGGTCTTGGCTAGTGCGGCAGCTTTCGTTGGGATGATTGAGCGTTGGTTTCTACGTCATAACCATAAATCCATGATTCGTCACTAGTTATGACTCTCTGGAGCAAATTTGGGTCATCATGGACAGAATCCAACAGCTCCTGAGCAATGTTAATGCGATTTTGTTTTTGGTCGACATTGAGCAATTTTGGTACAAATTTCGCGGCGACCCGTCTCATGCCCAAACTATTGGTCAAAATCAAATGGTCCTCAGCAACTTCTCTGGTGGTGATTCGACGATTGGCCTATACTAGTTTCTTTACTTCATCAATGTTTTCGTCTGTTGTTGACGTGCTCGGGCGTCCGGAACGCTTTTCGTCGCTCACATCTCGGCCCTCTGAGAACATTTTGTACCACCGATAAACGTTGCTTTTGTCCAAAGTAGCTTCGCCGTATGCAACAGTCAACACTTGGAATATGTCCGCGCACTTCAAGTTGTTTTTTACACAAAATTTAATACAGATTATAGACAAAAATCGGAGACAAGCTAAAACACGTCCACGCTCAATAGCTGTCAAAAACTGACTGAACATTCAAGATGGCCGATATTGTCAACATTAGTGAGGGTCATGAGTACCAACATAACGCCACAAAAAGCTCGAAAATCGAATATACGTAGCCCGCGAAAATTCAAAATACGCGATACTTTTTGAACATACCTCGTACATTTCGTTCATCAGCAAGTGGTAAATTATCCAACTAATTGTAATTGTTTTCTAAATTCGGAATATTCTATTCAAATAACCTTCACCTACAAATATTGGGCATTAATAATAATAATTTTTATAGCTGCATAACGTTTTCTTTTATATCCAAATGTTTTTAAATGAGATAAATTAACATAGTACTAATGTTGGCAATGCTGACCTTGTGTTAAAAAATTTATACTACTGGTATCTGCATACTGCACATTCTTATCAGTTTCTTTTATGAAAAAAACTGTTAATTGCTAACTTACCATTTAAATTTTCTTCATAAAACTGTAGAGACAACTTGATTATCTCCGACAGCGCAGTATACATTGAATTACCAATTATTTTCTTGAAAGTTTCTCTTATTACATGAAGGTTCTCATTAGCCCAATAATGAGAATTGTGTCGATTGAAAAGGCCATTTTTGATACATTTTGCTTCATCTGACCATATAATATTTTTCAGGAAAGAATCATTTTCTTGATACCTCGTAATAATCAATTCGCATAATTGAATTCTTTTAAAAAAACGGCTTCTTATAATTGTTGGACTAATGATAGCTTGTATGGATAAAAATTGTGTTTGTGCAAAATTGTGCTAATGGTATCTTCCGTAAAACCTGACTCTCGTGCAGCTTGTCGTAAAGACATCATTGGAAAAGCATAAAAATACCCCAAAACTGCTATTTCAATGGCTTCATCGTTAACTAAAGGTGTATTCCTTTGAATCTTAGGTTTCACAAAACCTAAATTTTTGAAATTTTCTATTGCTCGTTTAGTATGTGCGTCCGGTCTTCTTTTTTCTGGATATCACATCACACACATCACGTTCTTGATATCACTCTGTTGCATTCACCATACATAATAAATTGAAATACTCTTCGTAAGTGAAATTTAAATGCGCGGGCATGATTGTTATTAATAATTTATAAATAAACTGTCAAATCAAGAACATTATTAAAACGTGACGTTTTTGTAGCGCGCTATTGTTTGTTATCCGCGTCCCGCCGTCATAGCCAACTAATTAAAAAACTACATCTGTACTTATAGGAGTTTAGGGCCAATTTCACCAAAAACAGTCCGTTATTCTCTACCTATAGGGTAACAGCCTGTCAAATACAGCGAATGAGCTTCAAGTTCCAATCAACAAATTTGAGCAACCAATAGCTATAAAATGTTGAAAACAAAATATTGTCAAAGTATGAGATCTTGTCATTGAAACATCACCAGCTTATTGAATATTAAGAAATTACATATAATTCAGTCAAAATTTAAACAAATGTTTGATTTTTGAATAAAATTCATGATTTTTATCCATATTATTTTCTTCAATTGATATGCGATTTTACTGATTCAAGATCATCTACTGGGCGTTTTTTCCTAAAAACCTCTTGCAGATAGCCATTAAGCACCTACTTGATGACAGACTCTACCAAAAGATATTGCACGTTTCCAAACATTCATTCATTTAATTGCCGTTCATCAGAACCATTATGGCACCTTAGATTGATATTCCCACAAAACCATTAAGGTTTTTTGATATCCATACATCCATAAAGTTGAATATTTTTCGTTGTTCAGGAACTGAACAAACATCCACACTATATTCACAGCGATTAATAAATTCCCAAATATATGCCTTAAATCCATCAAACCTAAAACCTGCAAAAAAACTACAAATTTGCCATATTTTTCTTTTTTCACGAGTACACATTCTAGGTTATATTTATATTAGACATTATTTGACTACAGCTGATTATTGCATTTCAAGGAGTGACACATGTGTGGGATCTGCCAACTTTTGGTACCAGTCACAAAACATATTATACTCTGAAGGTTTAATTCCATGCTATTCAATGACAACACGGTGACTTGTGTGGTTATCAGCAGCCATTTTGTGAGGGTGCGACAGGGTTGCCAGATTGTGCATTAATATCCCGTTTCACCCTCCTGGTCCCAGTGGAGTAAGTTCCGCCAACTGTTGAAATATACTCTGCTATGCTTTATAAGACTATTCGTGACATTTTTCCCAAAATCAAAGCACAACACTTGAAAAAATGCAAATGAAAATTTAAAATTATTTCCTTGACGCCGCAATATAGCTCCGTCGGTACCTTGGGTTATACATCTTGACAGTAGGGATGTTCGATACGATCCTATATTTAGAAGTATCAATACATTTCACGAGTATCGTCATCTTTCGATCCGGACTGTGTCAGAAAGAGTGACTGCCATTTGGCGGCGACATTACCCTGCCAAATCAGACATATCTTTCATCATTTTCAAAGAAATTGTACAAAATCTTCAAATTTGTGAAGTTAGCGAGTTTCACTTCATACGTTGTTACCAGACATGCCCAAATCATCAGTTGCTGCCGTGATATTTATCCCGACCACTGCATCCCCACGGCTGGGCGAGCTGTATGTTAAATTTGTATTGATAGGGCAGCGGTTATGCTATAAATCATATGTCACAGTGTTTGTGCACTGATTGCAACAGTTAGATGATACCAAAAATATTTTCATAAATAGGAGATCTTTCCCATTCCGGATCGAACAATCTACCAAAGATGCTTATAATCATGATATCTAGTAAATTTTCACGAAAAAAATTCAAAACCAGCAAATGTGAAAGATTCATTTCGCACCCTCCACCACGGGACGTGATCGTCGTTAGACTTGGCAACCCTGTGAGTGTCAGATAGATATCCCCGCCAGTCAAAAAAGAAAATTAGATAAACAATAAAGTTTATACTAATTTTTTTGATTTTTGGACATAAATGCCATTATCTGTGAAACATTTTGGACCATGGCATGACTTAGTAATTTCGGTCGGACCGAAGATTAAACGCTCCCGCACCTGGAATGGGGAGTTGAATGCTCAAGCTCATTAGCTGATTTGGCTATTTGCATAAAAAATCCGCTATTTTGATTTTACAAAATGTTAATACACACAGGATCACTCGAACTGCTAGGACGAATCTAACAGTACCGCATATGTCAAAATCCATCAAGTCGTTTGGACTGTAGCTCGTAAAATAGAATTTCTTGTTTACATGTATACAGGGTGTTCCTTAATGATATGTGAATATTTAATGGTGTGAATCTACATGAAAAATTAATGTTAATTTGCTGTATGGCCCAAAAATATTTCCTTACAAAAACTAGGGGGGTTGAAGTTAAAGGAAAAAACATGGAAATCAATTAATATTTTCAGAACCGCTTCAGATATTTCACTGATATTTAGTACGTAGTGAAAGTTAATAAAGCTTCATGTTTTTCAATGCAAAAATAATTTTTAGCTTTAACAGTGGCGTGCGTATGGGTGTTGACTTTTTGAATAAAAAAAAGGGTACTCCAATGGTTTTTTGCCAAATAAAAATTATTTTTGAATTCCCCGTTCAATTTAAAACAAATGATCTCTCTTGAATTATTTTCCTTC
Organism: Acanthoscelides obtectus; assembly: GCA_963669975.1. NCBI lineage: Eukaryota > Metazoa > Arthropoda > Insecta > Coleoptera > Chrysomelidae > Acanthoscelides > Acanthoscelides obtectus. The sequence continues at coordinate 65,126,995 of CAVLJG010000004.1, forward strand.
GATGCGCCATTTTTGAGTAAAAAAATAAAAACCGTTCTATTGTCTAACTTGCAAAATTATTATTAATTTAATTGGGAAAATTAAACACATTAGGGGTAATGAACAACAACTGACAACATAAACATAACATTAAATGATTACAAAAATTGTTGAAAATGGCCCCCTTCACTTAGTATGCATGCTTCCGCCCTCCGTCTCATGGAATTGCGCACTCGTTGAAATATTCCTGGTGTTTTTAGTCAATCACAAGCTGCAACTATTCTTTCTCTTAATTCCTCTACAGTGTTAATGGGACTTGTGTACACTAGTATCTTAAGATAGCCCGACAAAAAGAAATCTAAACTGTTGAGGTCTGGGGACCTGGTTGGCCCACTGCGGCCAATCCAACGATTTGGATAAACTGTTTGTAAATAATTACGAACCGCTACACTGAAATGCGTGGTGCACCATCATGCATATACCACAATTGTTTATTACTAACGGAATATCATCAAGCAGCAAAGGCAACTGTTGTTGAATAAAATTGAGGTAAGTCTGTCCGTCAAGTCGTCCCGGCAAGAAGAATGGGCCAATAATTCCTGCCCACGAGTTAACCGAAAATTGGTGTTGGAAATGGATTTCGGTTACGGCATAGGGATTTTCTTCATAAATGATTATTGTGGAAATTCTGAATGGCATTTTGAGAAAAATTAGCTCCGTCCGTGAACAGAATCATTGATTAAAATTGCGGATTTTGTGTAATTTTTTGAAGATACCACTGACCATTGCATTCTTCAATTATTACATGAATTTTATCGGACAATAGAACGGTTTTTATGTTTTTACTCGAAAATGGCGCATCGAAAGAAGGCAATTCAAGAGAGATCATTTGTTTTAAATTGAACGGGGAATTTAGAAATATTCCTATTCGGCAAAAAAACATTGACGTACCATTTTTTTCTTAAAAAATATCGAATTCAATACCTGTACGCACGCCACTGTTAAAGCTAAAGATTATTTTTGTATTGAAAACTATGCAACTTTATTAACTTCCACTACGTACTAAATATCAGTGAAATATTAATTATAATATTAATTTATTTCCATTTTTTTCCTAAAACTTCAACACCCCGAGTTTTTGTAAGGAAACATTTTTGGACCATAGTTTATAAAGCAAACTAACATTAATTTTTCATAGATTCACACCCTTAAATATTCGCATATCATTAAGGAACACCATATATGCGAGTATATCTAATCTAATCAAATTAGACGAAAATACCCCTGGTTCGCAAAATAATTGTGAAGCCTGGTTTATTGCTGTAAGTTGTTCAAGGGGGTATTCAAAACAAGGACACATAAAATGGGTGCACCAATTCATGTGAGAAATCTTTTTATTCGATGACAAAGAATGAGAAAACGCGTTTTTTGAGATTCAATCGGAAGTGTTAGGAACGAAAAAACTCTTAATATAAGACTTTTAGATATTTATGAGACCACACGTAAAAAGCAAAAAGCAAAGAAGTTATGGCCGAAAACCGAGGCAAACTGCAGGTTTTGGCACTTGTTAGCAATGCGACGATGGTTTCACGCAGATATTTGAAATTCTTCAAATCCGTAGGATTCGTACTTCCAAATAAGCACAACAAAATTGGAGTAGATTGGTCAAGTAGTTTTTGAGAATTTTGTTCTGTTAATGGCACTGGTCGATCCTTATGTTCAGTATAATGCTATGCTTTAATAGAAAATAGAACATCCATTACTTAATATTACCACTGTATATTATTTCTATTATAGTTACATAGAGTATGCGAACACATATTGCTCTTTTTTCAAGATTTTTTTTTAAAACCAGTACTTTTTCATTTTTTCTGCTTTTTTTATAAGATTGTTTTTTTTATTATGCATATCTACATATATATATATACTACTTTATACTGATCTGCTTTTTTTCAATATTTTCTTCTTTTCTTCATTTTTTTCAAACAAACTTACTGTAATTTACATTTTATAATGTTAGGCCTACTTTCCGACAATGCTTGTATGGAAGTTCGTAAACTTGCTGGTTCTCAGAACTGAGAATTGATTCTAAATTTAGAGGCAAAGGAAGATGATTCGCTAAAATTTGATACAATCAGAACTTTGTTAGAACTTGTACATTCTAATATTAGGTGTTGCAAGGTTCCTATATTTTCACAACTACAATGTGGATCATCTCCGTATCCAATTCTTGATTTATGATGGGGCGTCAGGACATGACCACTTCTTATTCTGCTCACGGTTCTAATGTAAGGACGATTGGTAATTCCTTGAAACTAAGGTCTGCTTCGAAGAGTCTCTTGTATACGTTTCAGATAACTTCCTGTTGGACTGATTTTGTAATGGTTATTCCATTTATTCTTTAGTCGTTGTCTGATCAGAAAATGAGCGTCAGTAAAAGAAATTTCCATGCCCGGAACGTTATCGCCTCTAGTTGTAGCTGTTTTTGCAAAATTATTACCATCTCGTTTTCTTTTATACCTGAGTGGCCTTTGATCCAGACTATGTTTATAGTTCTTTCGATTTTATTCAGCTCCTGAATGCGGTTGATGATGTTCGGAATTATATGATTAAGATCTGCAGTGGGGTGACAATTCTCCAATTTTGTTACAGTACTTCTACAGTCGGTAAAAATAACAAAATTGTTATTTCCATGGAATTGGAAACAGTATTTAATAGCTTGGTTGATCGCAACCAGTTCTGCTGTGTATACAGAACAATCAGGTGGTAAGTTGCATTCTTGATGATAGGAATTGTTGCTGTGATAAAATGAACATCCCGCTAAGTTGTCTTTCTTCGAACCATCCGTGAAGATATATTCCCATCCACTCCATCGTGTTCGAATATCATGCCGGAATTTGTAAGGTGTTGATAAATCTAGTTCGGAATATTTCGTAATGATAACTTCGGGTGGAGAGTTATATGCAGAATATTATATATTTATAATTTTACTGTATAGTATATTCTACATTATCATAAGCTCCCATAACGTCTAAAAATATTACAGAAGTATGCTTGTTATTCGAAAATCCAATTCGCATATCAGTTGTTAACTTTATCAGTAATTCTTGAGTAGACCGTCCTTTTCGAAATCGGTATTGCGAGCTTGGGAGCAATTGGTTTTTCTCCAAGTAGAATTCCAACCTGTTCTTTATGAGTCTCTTTCATATGTTTTCAAAACGCATGAAGCTAGTGCAATGGGACGATATGAATCTTGATGATGTTCTGGTTTTCCAGGTTTCAGATTTGGAATAATTATATAATCGTACCAATCTTGCGGTATTTGGTATAACATCGAATAATGAATTTGGTCCTTTCCGGAGATGTATTGTTCTGTTTGAAGACTCTCTGTAATTCTATCATGGTAAAAGGTTGCATCAGTCCATGGTTGGTCCACGTTGAGATTCTTCTTTGGATCTTGTTACTTACATAATTTGGGGCTAACTTACAATGAAATTCCTGTACCCACTCTGCTGAAGCTTCTATCATATGATAATTACTCTGTCGCCTATTTTTATACAAGTTAACTTGCTTCCAAATTTGTTAAAGTGGGGTGTTACTATTAAGATGAACACTATTGACGCCAACTTTCTCTTTTGACCTTTTTGAATATTTGTTTGGCCTTCGCGTCAAGTTTTTTAAAATTAAGTAAGTTTTCGTGGTTTGGGTTTGTCTGATATAGTCTAAAACTAACCTAACGTTTTTCTAACTGCTATATTACATTCATTGGTCCACCATGGTTTTCCTTTGACATTATTTTTGTTTTCATATTTCTGAATAGAAGCTTCAGCTGACGAGTTAACATTTTTAATTAAAGTGCTATAATCTATAACGGGTTCTACATAAGATCTATTTATACTCCAGGTGTTCCATTTTCTATTTGATGCAAATGACAATTTTTCTGGAGTAAAATTACAGTTGATAAGTATAGGCAAATGATCTGAACCACATGGGTTTGGCAAGGTTCGCCATTCAAGCTGATGGTGAATTTGAGGTGAACATAATGTAAGATTTATTGCTGATTTTGATTGATATTTTACATAAGTTGGATCTCCATTGTTAATAAAACAGATTACTGTCATCTAGAGCTTCAATCAGGATTTTCCCAAATACGTCATCCTGGGCACAACCCTATGAAGTGTGATGTGCATTAAACTCACCTCCTATAATACATGAACTTTGTAAGGAACTAAAAAATTGTATCCATTCCTGTTTGGTGATTTTGGTTTGTGGTTTAATATATACTGATACGAATGTAACATCTGAGATTCCTTGAAACTTTACTGTAGAACATACTTTCATTATTTTATTACAAGGGACTAATGATATTTGAGAATATATTAAACTATTTCTCATCAGTATAGCCACTCCTCCTTTGCCATCTGACCGGTCTAGACGGATAACGTTATAACCTTTAAATTTTACATATGTATTTATTTTAAACAAAGTTTCAGAAAAAAGTGCGATGTCCACATTTTGTTCTTCTAAAAGGTGTTCCAAATTACCTTTATTTGCTATAGCCGATCTACAATTCCATTACGAACACCTTGGTAAAAGTGTAAAATAATTAAAAATATACTGTAATTTTCTTAATCCATAAACTTATTTGTCTATATTTAATCTTTCTCTTATGAGATTAGTTATAGTTGATTTATTCAAGCTGTTGATGTTTGTTTTTCTAAAATTTGTAACAACAAATATAACCAATTCTGAAACATGTTGGATGAACGTCTCATCTCTCCAATTAAAGTCATATACACAGTAACTGGGGTTATTAGTGATACCCCCGGATACCTGCGGAGTATTTATTTGACTCACAATTTGTCTCCTAGCTTCTTCTGTCAAATCTGGCGAGGAAGGCGAGTTCCGTTTCAAAGGTTTAGACAACCTTTGTGTAAAGTGCGAATTCGCATTTGGATTATTTATTGATGTTTGAGTGTTTGATGATTGAGATGAAAGATTAGAACTATTGATTTCTTGAGGCGTAATGGGATTATTTTTTTGTAACTGAAGCATGTGTGGTTTTTGGCACCGCATTGTTTGAGTCTCAAAAGAAGAATTAGTCATTGCCATATGCTTTTTAATTGCCTTTTGCCTTTCAAATTCATCACATTTTCAAAGGAGTAGTGACTGCCACCGCAAATAAAAAATTTTTGTTCTAAAGAATCGTTGTGGAATGATCTATAGTCGAAATCACGAAAGATGACGATTACGTCATCATTTTAGTCTGTAGTAAAGACATACGACAGCGATTTGTGAATATATTCAATAAAGTTTCTGATATGTTAGACAGAGACAAACAGAATGTTATTGTCTAAATAAACTGTATTGCTACTTTGTATGTATCCGACAAAGATAGACGATGTTTTCATGTTGCATGATCAATCATATTTGAAAGATGAATAGTTAGGTTATGTTAAAGCAGGTTATGTTGTTTTCGAGTAATACTTTGGCCTTTGGTGTTCCTGTCTTAAGGTATTATACTCATAACTGTTTTTTTCGAAACAAAAACTCCCCACTAAAATTATTATTACTCCAAACAATGGAATGAAATGAAAATAAAAATAATCAGTGAAATAACCTAACTTCGCAAAATCATAATATAAATTTGTTGTCATTATGTTTCTGACTCGTGATTTTATCATCGACTTACGTCCATTGATTACTTCAGTACAATTTATGGTATGACGTAAAAGTCATCTTTCGTGATTTTGACTATAACATGTTCTTCGTGACATTTTGCACACCTAGGCTTGCTTCTACATCGTTTACCCAAATGACCATAACGCATACAGTTATGACACAAAATTACCTTCTGTATATAATGATTTATATAAAAAAGAACGTGATTTATAGCGACACGCTTAGGCAATTCTTGCGCTTGAAAAGTAACTACAAGCTTATTTTTATAGGTAGATAATTATTTAATCTCACCATTTTTATTTGATTTCCGATGCATGCGTTTAACCAAATCCACCGAGAAAATGCAGTGAGAATCGAAAGGATTGATCCTTTCAAACAAATATTCGTCTGATAAGTCTTTGTCCACCGGAATAACACCCTGTCTATATAAAATGAATTTGGGTATATAAACGTCAAAATTGATAGTTTTGAATAAAATCGTTTTATTTATTGAATCCTCCGATTCCTTCCTTTTCTTTCCAGGGGGCAAGCCCCCTTGGAAGACACTCATATATGTTGCGGGGCTCCTGCTCAGACTTGATATACCTAAAACTACTTACAGAACAGCTAAGTTTCGGCACTAATTAAATATTAAAGCTGGGAATCGACCAAAAATGATGTTCGCTCGTCACGTCACTTTGACGTAAGTATGTTCAGGGTTAGTTCCAAGAGCATTTTATAGCAAAATGTACTAGTTTACTTTGCCGATACGAATCGCAAACCGTTCCGGATGATAAATGTTATTTTTATGCAAAAAAGGATGGCTTACGTTTTTTCTTCTAAACAAATTCAAACATTTCGTATTTGTGAGTAATTTGCAACAAAAGATGATAGACACATCCGCTTTATTTTAAAATGTGTATAGTAATGCATGTATGTTTTTCGAATATCGTAACGCATTTGTTCAATTACTCAGAAATACGATATGTTTGAATTTGTTTAGAAGAAAAAACGTAACCTTTGTTTTTCGCATAAAAATAACATTAATTTATATTTCGGAATGGTTTGTGATTCATATCGGCAAGGTAAACAGGTGTATTTTGCTATTAAATGCACTTTGAACCCTGTATTATATTGCTCAATAAACTAGTAGTGATGGTCGGAAAACAGGTTTTTTGGGATAAGCAATTAGAAATTCTCAAGAAACTACTTGACCAATATAATTCAATTTTGTTGTTGTTATTTACAAGTAAGAACCCTACGGATTTAAAGAATTTCGAGTAGTTGCGTGAAATTATCGTCGCATTACCAACAAGTGCCAAAACCTGCATTTTGCCTCGTTTTTCGCCCGTAACATTTTTGCTATTAGTCAGATCTTTTTACGTGTCTCATTCTGTAGGTCTCATGAATACCTAAAAATCTTATATGAAAAGTTTTTTCGTTCCTGTCAACGCTTTCGAATGAATCCGTAAAAACACGTTTTCTCATTCTTTGTTGTCAAATAAAAAGTTTTCTCACAAAAATTGGTGTACCCATTTTATGCGTACATGTTTCAAATACTCCCTTGAACAACTTGCACCAATAAAACAAGGCTTTACAATTATTTCGCGAAAATTTGCTAATATGATTAGACTACCCACCAGAGTCAAACATACAGATTTTTTAAGCTGAGGCACTTATCGTAGCAAGCTGAAATGTCCAGGGTTTATTCTACATGGATTGAAATATAGTTTTTACAATCAAATGAACAGTGAAATACAACCTCATATTTTTACCGCCCTCCAAAGTGGAGGGATGGAAGAGATTTTTCACAAAAAAATTAATTTAAGATTTTTTGCATTGATTCCTAATTAGCTCTGTTAAAAAGAGAGATAACCATTGCTAAAAATAACCATTAAGCTCATCTGAAAAAAAATCACAGCCCTAAACCTAATGGTTTATTTGTAATTGCGATTCAAAGTTCATTATCCCGTTTTTTCGAAATTTCACAAAATTGCATATATCTCCTGATCTAATATCTTCAAAACCGTCAACTGGAATGAACTAAAATTTTGTATGTGGATGTATCTAAGTATTGTCCACATTCAAAAGTCTTTAATTAAAATTAAAGTGCTTCAGTGGCGGAGATACAGGGGATTAGTGGCATTATTTTTCCAAATAAAAATATACTAAGTGACATATAAATCCGAACACCCAGTTTAAATGGTTTTATTTTCATAAAATTTTGTATAAGTACTTAATGAAGCATAATAAATAATGATAAAAATTTCAAAATGATTGCACTGCTTTAAAGCCCTTTGACCTTTAATAATGTGTGGATGCACCCTGATGTGCTACGCATTCTCCAACGCGCCTAGGCATGCTTCTGATCAGGTGGTCAATGTCCTCCTGTGGTATCTCATTCCAGGCAACCACCAACTCCACTCGAAGTGCTTCTAGAGTCTGAGGAGGACGTTGCGAATTGAGCAATCTCCTACCCATCATATCCCACACGTGCTCAATTGGGGATAAGTCGGGCGATCTTGGTGGCCATGGTAACAATGTGACATCATTATGTTGAAAGAAGTCTATTGTGACTCTTGCAACATGTGGTCGGGCATTATTTTGTTGGAAAGTTGGATCTGCCAGGGTGTCAAGATAGGGTAAAAGATGGGGTTCTAGAACTTCGTGGATATAACGCTGCGCGTTCATGTTACCTCTGATGAAGATTAAAGGTGACCTGGAACCATAAGCTATGGCACCCCAAACCATAACTCCAACAGTGTGATGAACATGTCTTTCAACAAAAAACTGTGGATTCCTCCTTTCACCACGTCCCTTCTAACCCTGGCACGACCATCGTGCATGCCTAAACAAAATCGAGACTCGTCACTAAAGACAGTACTGTTCCATTCCTGATCCCAGAGTGACCGTTGTCTGCACCACTCAAGGCGATTACGTCGGTGTTCTCGAGTTAAAGGGAGGACCCAGTGTGGCCGGTATGAAAACAAGCCAAAACTTCTCATTCGTCGGTAAACACTTCGCATGCCAATAGGTCTTCCGTGTTCTGCAAACCATTCATTTGCAATGGACCTGGTAGTGGAGAAACGGTCCCTTAAGGCCAATAATCTTAGGCGGCGATCTTCACGGTCTGTTGTTCTACGGCGGCGTCCAGTGCCCCTTGCTCTTTGCGTACGGCCTTCTCGAAGCCATGCCTGACAACACCTAACCACAGTGTCTACACTTCTTTTTACTCTAACTGCAAGTGCCCGAAAAGAAAGTCCAGCTTCCCGAAGTCCCACTATACGGCCCCTATCAAACTCACTAAGTTGACGAAATCGTACAGGTCTCCGTACTCTAGGCATCGTAACCGATCGTAAAGGATGTCAAGAACCAAAATCCGCCAACGTTGATTCTTTACTGCGGCTGAAATATTCATTTTTAGAGCGTTAGTGAATTAAAAAAAAAGCAGTATAAACACCGGAATGTCCAACTGATAAGGCTGAAAATTTTTTCACTTGTTATTTACAGTAAGATAAATACATTCACCAACTTTTGTTAAAATAAAACCATTTAAACTGGGTGTTGGGATTTATATGTCACTTAGTATATTTCCGTTTTTAATTTGTTCTTGTCATACAGCTGTGTGTAGTTTGTATAATTTTGACGATTGTACCATGTATCCAGCTTTCAGCAGGTTACTGGGCGTTTCCCTCAACCAAAACGTAAATAACATTTAGCAACATCCTCACACCACTGTAAGTTAATTTAAATTCATTTTGCACAATTGTTGCTACTTTTCTCAATGTTATTGCAGCTCCTGATGATGATGGCAAAGACCATTGAAACCTAGAAAGATTAAAAAAGTATAAAGAGTCCTCTTGGCTTAAATTTTTTCGAAGTACCCAACAAAAGGCGGAAGCTTTAATTTTTCACACATATATATATATATAATTTTGCCAAGTGGTAACTCTCAACTTACAGCATAAATATAGTTTTCGATTTTTTTTTCAAAATCAGTCTGAAATTTTTCTATCACGTTTTGCACTTAAACCAACGCTCCTCTTAAGACGGTATAGCACATTTTCTGCTTTAGGTTGGTAACAGACAAAACAAAGCGACTTGATCCCCACCACAAGTACCTGCAAATAGTACCAACATCACATAAATCCTAATCTCTCGACCACACTAATAATTCTAGGTTAGCCCAAGGTGTGAATCTGTAAAATTTTTAATTAATTTTATTCAATCAACAATGTCTCAAACCATTGCGTCCAGTGCCCCTTGCTCTTTGCGTACGGCCTTCTCGAAGCCATGCCTGACAACACCTAACCACAGTGTCTACACTTCTTTGCACTCTAACTGCAATTGCCCGAAAAGAAAATCCAGCTTCCCGAAGTCGCACTATACGGACCCTATCAAACTCACTAAGTTGACGAAATCGTACAGGTCTCCGTACTCTAGGCATCGTAACCGATCGTAAAGGATGTCAAGAACCAAAATCCGCCAACGTTGATTCTTTACTGCGGCTGAAATATTCATTTTTAGAGCGTTAGTGAATTAAAAAAAAGCAGTATAAAAACCGGAATGTCCAACTGATAAGGCTGAAAATTTTTTCACTTGTTATTTACAGTAAGATAAATACATTCACCAACTTTTATTAAAATAAAACCATTTAAACTGGGTGTTCGGATTTATATGTCACTTAGTATAGTACACCACTGTTTTTTCCAAACGCGCAATTTTTCTAATTTTACCTTTAATTTGCTACAATTACTCGTGTTTTTTCATAGAGTGCATTGTTTCCGTAGAAATAAAAACAAATTATTTAATTTGCTTTATTTCAATAAATCTAATCCCCTGTATCTCTGTCACTGGTCCACGTTACTTTTAAGTAAAGACTTTCGAACGTGGCCAATACTTAGGTAAAACCACATACCAAATTTTAGTCCATTCCAGTAGACGGTTTTGAAGATATTAAAAAAATGTTTTTTATTTTTAAACTTCAACACCCCATATCTTTTTAATGATGCCCTCGAGGAAAAAATGTTACATAGAAGACCCCCATTAAATTGCGGTAATGTGTATGATGTTTCATTTTGGGTCACGACTTGTTAATTACCTTTTATAAATATTTATTACATCATTAAAATCGAAAATAGGAACTATCTACCTGTGTTCGGTTCATAAAAACTTAAGGAATGCTTAGCCGATGGAAACAAATGATTTGATGAACTCAAAGTCCTACTTAGCACGCCGATCGCTCATTTGTCGCATCGGCTTAGCAGTACAATTATTATTAAAGAAGACGGAATAACTGTTACACAATTTTTATTCCATTGGCATATTTTTGAATTAGTACTAAAATACTTAATTTAGAAAATTATCCCATATTATTTATAGTTCTTTTTAGGGTAGTAAAGTTCAAACCATTTTCCTATATGCAGAGGATCGCTCATTCGTCGCATCGCCTTAGCAGTACAATTATTATTAAAGAAGACGGAATAACTGTTACACAATTTTTATTCCACTGTCATATTTTTTAATTAGTACTAAAATACTTAATTTACAAAATTATCCCATAGGATTTATAGTTCTTTTTAGGGTAGTAAAGTTCAAACCATTTTCCTATATGCAGAGGAACGTGACAGGAATAGCACATATATGCAGTGGAACTTATTTTCTTAGCAGCAGGGCTGGCCTTACAAGCCCTTTTCTGGTTTTGAATAACATCCTATTTTTCTTCCTGAGGGCTGTAAGCATGTCTGATGGATCATACCTCGGGGATCTTTTATTGCATTGAATAGTCGATCCTGATTCTTGTTCCTTGAATTTGCATCAATCCATGCTAATGCAAAATTTAGTAAATATTGTTTGAATCTAATAGTAATTCCGAGGTTTTTTGTACATATGATATGCGTTGAAAAATGCATAGTTTATACGGTATAAAACCATTTTGTTGGCCATTTTTTTCTTTTGCGAAGTATGGAATAATCAGCGCGATGAACACATTTCATAAATTTATTATGCAAATTGGTTTCATGCTCTACTGATTTGTTTTTTTACTCATACATTCGATCATTCCTACTGAATGTGTCATGGAAATCATGGTCGCCAATCTTTTAAGCGTCCTCCGTTTTTGCACCAAAATCTTCCAATTTCTATAAACTGAAACCATATATATTTGAAATTGTTCCTTAAAATGCATTTCGGCCACAACGGCGGCCTTTTTTAGACAATGAAAACCACAGGATAAGCTTCAGATGTTACATTATCATTCAATGTAGCAGATTTTAAACAACTTGGCACTCATCTGGTTTAATTTTCAATACTATTGTGATAATTGTTGACATATAAGTAGTGCCATAAATTTAAATATGGCGATGGCACGGACAAGATTGCCGCAATTAACGATTTTTTCGTTCCGAGCAGTATATCTCCAAATTGCATATCTAACCTGGTGTCGTCTCAGACACCATACGGATGAAAAATGTATATTTCATTAGTTTTGCAGGGTAATCGGTCCGAAAACACCCTGCCCCTCTTAGATGTGATGCTTTTATCTAGCGATAATTCTTTATACGGTTTATACATTTTTTGAAAATTTTATACCAGATTTGTGTAGAATGGCTTTATTTTATAAAGCCTTTCTTGGAAATTCTCAGTACTGCTGAAGTGCCAATACTTCCACAACTTCCAAAACCTGTTTTTATGCATAGTTTTACCGAAAATAGTCATATGTAATCCTAGGTGGGTAGACCAATAATCGTTTTTTCTGGCATTTTTACTATTCCCACTATAATTACAAGCCCCATTTTTTTATCTCTACAATATCCGGATCAATCCAAGCTTTGTTCTTTGTTGTTCCTTTTTTGAAGTTAATATTCTGCTGATTATAAGTTTGATTCGCTGACAAATAAATTAAATAAATCATCTCCAATGAACAATTATAATATTATCAACTTCTGACCAATCATTTGCCACAGAATTCTCTTTGTCGTTGTGTATTGAGGAATCGTCTCACCACGACATCGCCCCTACTGCCCGAATCACTGTCACTTTTGCCATCAGAGCAATTTTTCACTTCTGATAACGGATGAGCACACAGGCCACAGAGTGGCCCAACGAAAAGGTCGCACCCTTGTTTGTGACTCTCCTGGTATATTTTGGGAAGAACATTTAGATTTCTAGGGGTACGTCTTTTCATCTATAGCCGTACAATACCGAGATTTTCCATTAAGTTTTTACTAACTTTTGTATAATAAAGTTTATACCTATCTTCAATCCTGAAGCTATTTAAATTCATAATAAAATTCGAATAACTTAATCCTGATAATACGGTAAAAAATAATGATCATGGATACAAGCAACAGCAACAGTCAGTGACAACGTGTGTCATAAAAAAACCTTGTCTTTCTTTTCAAATTGTTAAGTTACATAACAAAACTGTATTACCAAAATGGGAGGATTGCAAGAGCTACTGCCCGGTTGTTTAATGGGCTACATCCAGACAACAATATTAACGATAAGTATGAGGATAAGTTGATAAGAAAATTTGAAGAAACTGTATCTGTCTCTTATATTCGCCGTAATCGCCATCGAGTAAATCGACCAGTTAGAAATGAAGCTGCAGAAATAGTCGTTTTGGGACACGTAGCACTTGACAACCACGCAAAGCACTCGTGGACTGGCTACTTATTCAGGATTTACACACTCAACAAACAGTACAAAGAATTTTGAAAGACAATAAATTTCAGCCGTTCAAGATAAAACTTTTCCACAAGCTAAATGAAGACTATTTTGATAGAAGGTTGGAGTTTTGCGAATTAATGTCCCAACGTTTAATCAACAATGCAAATCTGTTATTTGATTTGTTTATTGGATGAGTGTACGTTCTATTTACATGGTGCTGTAAACAGACATAATTGTCGATATTCGGGTAACTCGAATCTTCATTTGTTTTGAGATGTACACTCGCAATATCCTGAAAAAATCAATGAGTGGGCTGGAAACTTGACGGGCGAGACGTACTTTGACATGTTACAAAATACAATAGAGCTACGAATTACAGATAAAGTAGAAAATGACGTTAATTATAATGAAAATTACATTCATTTTCAACAAGATGGTGCACCGCCTCAATATGTGGCTCCAGTACGAAAGTTTCTGGACACCCATTTCCCGAATGAGTGGTTCGGAAGACGAAGTCCCATCGGGTGGCCGCCGAGATCTTCGGACCTAAGTCCTTTAGATTACTTTATTTGGGGTCATCTGAAAAGTTAAGTTTTTAGTACAAAGCCAGATTCCATTCAAGATAGACGGACTACGACTGAATATAGACAAGTAACTCAAGACATGCTTGAAAATGTGAGGAATAGATCCGAACAAAATCTTTATTATTGCACTTATTATCACATTGACCTACCTCTTTAGAGCAAATTAATTTTAAATTTAACTTTAATGTGAGTGTAAACTGTAAGTTGTTTTTTGTTGTTTTTTTTAATACTCTGAGACTTGTTTTGAATTTTAAAATAAAGTCTTGTTACTATGGGAACAACATTGATTATTATTTTTACGATATAATGCCTTATTATCACAATTTCTAGAATTTTACTATAAACTCAAATAGCTTCACATTGATTGAAGATAGGTATAAACTTTATTATACAACAGTTACTAAGCATTCAAAAAAAGAGGGTTTCCATTGATGGTCTGGATGTAACGCATTAACCAACCGGGCAGTAGCTTTCGCAATGCTCCCATTTTGGTTATACAGTTTTACTATTTCTACCCTTTCTTGAATTGAATAAGTCATTGTTCGATACCTATCACACCACTTCGTTGGGCCACCCTGTATTTGGTCATCGTACAACATTTTGATAGAAGTTTTTTGGAACTTGTTTTAGATGTTAGCTTTCCAAACAACAGAAGCGTCCGTGAGAAAAGATTTCAATAAAAGACGATCTGGTAAATTGGAAGGGGAAACCGATAAAAACCAATATTCCCTGATCGAGATCCCATAGTGAGAGGAGCGGAAACAGATGCAATTTCCCCTTCCTCTCGAAGTTTTGACAGTTTCAAGCTACACCGGGAGTGGTTAGATGGCGCATGTTGCGCAAAATATTTGTTTTAAGCTCCTTGATAAACTTAGCTGCTTTCTTTGGATCTGAAATAAAAAGACCGTTTTTTGTGCAATGTACATATACAGTAATGGACAAAAGTATATAGACAAATATGAATATTTACCTAAATACCTTTAGAAAACGAATTCATATTTCATTGCTCCATAAACAAATTAATGCATTATTAATAGAAAAACTAAATTCCTGGTTTTTACATTATCTGCAATGAACACAATACAAGTCTGATTATAAGCACTTTTTTATGAGGGACAAAAATATGTAGACAAATTCTTTTCAACATTAGTTTAGTACAGTTTCGTATCAGAAGAGGATTAGTTTGTTTTCATCAAATATTGCGGAATAAGTTAAGTGATTTTAAGACCATGACGCGTGCTCCAGAAGTTTCTTTCGATGTGAAAACTAAGATCATTGAGTTATACAAAGATGGTGTAACCTAAACCTACCTGTATACAACCAGTAGTGCAACATATAGTTCGCAGCCACGCGATCCCCTTGTGCCAGGTACCGGCGAGTACAAGTTCGTGCGACGGGGATGAAGGTGAAGGGCCGAGGAAAGGGGCAGTCTGGCCCGATCGATGAGAGAGATCGGATCGACGGTTGCGGCAGACAAACGATACGTATTGCAGCAAAGCAGCAAATATAGATATATTCACGTAAGAATCGTGAAAGAAAGATAAAAGGTTACGTGGGACTATACCGTGTAGCGGACATCTACTATGAGAAGTGAGAGAAGATATATATGGTGTCTAGCCCAACCACTGGGCTCATTGTCAGTAGCTGTTTTAGGAGGTAACTACCTGCGTAGAATCTTTAGTTACGACGGATTAAGTTTACGAAGATTGATTTTATAGACAAATCTGTTAACCAAGTGTCGGGACCGCTTCTTTGTACTATTAGAAAATAAATTGTTGTTTTGTAGTAACGATTTCAACCCTAGGAGGGTTACAATGGTCAACGTCAAGTCGACATTGCCAAAAATTTGAAGCTGAAGCGTAAAGCAGTTTGGGCATTATTGAACAAATATAAACAAATAGGTATCTTGGAAACCTCTAAGAGAAGTGGTCGACCTAGAAAACTAAATGCTATATCAGTTAGATTAATAAAAGTAATTTCGTACAACGATCCGTTTAAAACCCCAAGACAAATAAAAGCCGAAATCGAGACAAAAGGAATTGTCAGTGTTTCTACGAAAACTACAAGTAGAAGATTAAATGATTTGTCATCGCCCGAGTAAGAAGCCGCTAATCTCGAGAAAAAAAACGTAAAGACCGATTACAATTTGCACAGTTGCATCTTCATTGGAGCATCTGTGACTGGAAGAGGGTATGTTTCAGTGACGAATCCAAGCTCAATATGTTTGGATCAGATGGTGTTCATTACGTTAGTCGTCCTAGTGGACAAAGATTGAACCCCAAGCACACTTTGCCCACTGTCAAACATGGAGGCGTGTCTGTTATGGTTTGGGGTGCTTTTCGGGGTTTGGGATGGGACCTTTACATAGAATTATGGATAAGTTTGTATTCACAGACATACTAAAACATGTTATGTTACACTATATGAAAGACAATATGCCCTTAAGATCAATCTTCCAGCAAGATAATGACCCGAAGCACACTTCAAATCTCGCAAAGAAATTCTTTCTGGATGAAAAAATACCAGTTCTCAAATGGCCTTCACAGTCTCGCGATATAAACACCATTGAAAATCTATGGGAATACTTAGATAAGCAAAATAC
Source organism: Acanthoscelides obtectus (assembly GCA_963669975.1). Lineage (NCBI taxonomy): Eukaryota > Metazoa > Arthropoda > Insecta > Coleoptera > Chrysomelidae > Acanthoscelides > Acanthoscelides obtectus. The sequence goes on from CAVLJG010000004.1 coordinate 65,143,492, forward strand.
GAGATAACAATTATTCAAACAAGGATGAACTTTTTGCCGCTTTACAGCAAAAGTGGAGATAGATTGATGAATCTTATATCAAGAAACTTCTACAATCTATGCCGAGACGATGCCAGGCGGGGATTGATAATAACGGTTATGCTACAAAATGCTACACAAACATGGTTGGTTTTCTATAATTCAATAAACTGCTTCTTTTTTCTCTAATTGTTTTGCTATGTCTATATATTTTAGCCCTTCATAGTTCCAGTTTTTTTTTCAATTAATTTTTTATTGAAGTGAGCCTAATGAATTTATTTATGTATAAGTGAGTATTATGCTATAACGAATTATGTATACAGGTTGGTGTATTAATAAAACAAGTTAAAAAAGAAATACAGCACAATATTAATTTGTCTATATACTTTTCTCCATTACTGTATATCACTGAAATCAACTATTTGATATGACAAGTGGGGTTCCTATATCTTCGATGACCTTCTCCTTCGTCATTTAAAATCAGGTGGACGTGTTCCTCCACTAATGATTTAATAATGTAACTCAATTTTCAGCACTGCGAAGACAAATTTTCAATTGAGATGTCTGTTTTTTAAGTGAGATTGACGTAAGACCTGTCACCCACTAGTACCTCACCGACGTTAGGCGGTTATCCGTAACACATGATTTTTTGACATTCGGATGACGTCACATCCGTCTTCCCCTATTCCCGTTCTTGGCGAAACTTTGAGTATCGGTTCCCGGTAGTGCAATGTCCTACACCGTGAACTCGCGAAAAAAATCCTTAATGATGTGTCTACATACCATACGAAGATATTGTAACAAGAATGAATAGTACTGTTGGGGACTGCGCCAGGGACTCTTCTGCGAGATCGACGCGAAGTGACCTCGAAGATTCTGGACTGCCGCTATTGGCTCACCGGAACCTTCTCGAATCAACGAGTACCTGCGATACGGCTATATAAGCCGATGGCCGGATGAGGGAAGCGGAGTAGAGTTAAGTGAATATAATAATTCGTAGATAAGTAGTCAGACATAAATAGTGGTGTACATAAATGTTCTATATAGTTAAGTTAAAGTTAGTTGTGTTGTGTTTTAAATAAATTAGTGCATTTCTTCTTGTGGAATCGAGTTTTTTTAATGCACACCCAATGGAACCCAGAAAGTCAAGCGTAAGTAACAAAGAGAAGTCATGCGAGCGTGACAGCGTCTGGCAATTTGTTAGTAAACACAGTATTTTAAATAATTAGATACAGAATACTAATGTATTCTATAGCAATATTTTTTACTAGGAGACGTTACATGGAAATCTGAATTAATAAAAACTGTTCGATGTGACTACCTCCAGCTAGAATACAAAACTTCAATTTCATATATTCCCAAGTTTATCCAAACACACAAAAGACTCGTTTCTTGTTGAGTTATATAACTTCGCCCTTTTATAATATAATGTAAGGAATCTATCCTAGTGACTAGTCCGGGGTACGAGGAGTGAAGTAGACATATGACATTTGCTGGACAGCTGTCATTGTCATGAGTGAGTGATGTCAATCTTGTCAAGGGACATATTAGGTTATGATAATGATGATAATGCGGCCAACATACGACAAAGAGGTCCGAGAGAGAGATTGAGCTAGTCAGGGCAAAAAGCGCGCGGACATGAATGAATTGCATAGGAAACCGAGGATTCTTAGAGAAGATTTAAAAGTTATTCAGGCAACTGGAACGAGATAAAATCCTGGAAACGTAATTATAATTAAAAAACCAATTTTATTTATATATACATATGTATGAAACTTGACAATAAATTCTCCTTTACACATTTGAAGATATAATAATTAGTATTTAACATAAGTAATTAATAATTCAGGTAATACTATTGAGCTGCAGATATTCTCTTCTCCTTAAGTAGTTCATCTACCAGACTATTCAGACTTTTTATTTTATTTCTTTGTCTACGAATTTTACACTGATTGTACTTGTTAATTTTTTTGTACTTATGAACAGTTTCATGAGCAGTTTTCCAAAACCTCTTCTGACGCTGCACATTATTTAAATCAGAAATTTTGAAATCCCCAAAGTATACTGGTGATCTTCTGACCCTACAAACAAAAAGAGTTTGTAACAAATGAGAAACACAAAGTTCAATGACAATTACCTAAAATTGCATGTGTTTGAAGGTTCACTTGATTCTAAAAATCCTAGTTTTTGTGTTATGTTTGACGGACCAGCTGCCAATATATTTTCATCATCAGCATGATCACCATTTTCAGGTTCTTCTACTACTTCACCAATAGCCAAAGTTTGTTCTAAAAATCATTACGTTACTAAGACTCACTTCATCATTGTAAATATCTCTTTTAAAAGTAGAAAAGTTAAAACCTTAAGCTTAGACTGGGAATATTTTAAAGAACATACCTGTTGCTTTTGAGTTGGATTCTTCATGTTTTCTTTTCAAAACCCTTCGAGGGCTAGGTTCTTTCTTGAGATGGGCTGGAAAATCAAACACAGATGGAACTGCCACCTTTTTTAGTACCTTATTTCCATGAACACTAACTTCATAATCCTCTGGAGTGAAATGCTTTTCACAAATTACCGTTGTTGTACTGGGAGTAAAGTTTTCTCTTCTTATAGCATTTAACCACAACTTCCTCATGTTAGGATCTCTAGGTATCCTAAAAATCCAGATATTTCCTCGAATTACCAATTAACAGGTAATGTTCGCACAAAAATGAATGAGATGATTAAAACCAACCTGTGAAACTTCATTTTCACATCTTTTCTGCGTCTATTGCAACAATTCACCGCACTGCAAGATTCAACCATTTTTAAACAAATATCACATAAAACAACAGCTCTTGAAGGCTGTCCAGCATAAAAATGTTTATAATAATTGTCGCAAACGATCACTATTAATCTTTAACGTCACTAAAAACAAACATTCACCAAAAATCCTGAGAACATATATCGAAATACCACAATGGAACACGATGTTTTGTCAATGTTTTGCCCTGACTAGCGCTATCCTTCTCGTTTCTCATTCTAGCCGCAATGAATTCGCGTTACGCCTGTTCCATCAGTATTGACAGTTCATTGATTATTATGCACCCATTATGTGACTGATTATGAAGATAAATCATTAAAAATACAATTGATCCGAGTCCTTAAGTGTTTCCATTATCAGCACCCCTGTAATGTCATTATAAATAAAGACGATTATTATTATCATTATTAACGAATTCTCCAAAAAGATGCCAACCCGATGAGGTATTTGGACGTCACGATTTAGATCGTCAAAACCACTTTGGCAAGTAGAATCGTAGTAATTCCCAAGGAAGTAATAAAGCAAACTGTCATCATCCGTTTAACCACAATTATTCATTCTTAATGCTGGCACATACAGGTATGTACACTCATGCAAATTGTACGTTATGCTTGTATAGTTTTGAATCGTCAAGCAAGACGTGGTGGTACCAAATCCTCCGTTTTTGTTGACGCGTTCCGTCAGTTGCTTGGCATGGGTAAAATAAACTGAACAGTGATATTTATACGATATAAGTTGGAAAAATTACTAATGATTTTCATCAAATAAAATGTACTGAAAATATGTAAATGTACTTTATTAAGATTGAAACGAGCCATTAGAATTACTGAATAAAGGATTATTTTCAGATATTTATTCAAACAACAAAGTGGTGGCACTGTCACATGACAGGTAACAGTTGATCATCATTGGCTAGTTTATCTCACTTCGATCTGACTGGAAATATTTAATTAAGTGTTTTCATATGTGATAGAAGTCATATACGAAATGGTATTTTTGATAATCTTCATGATAAACTACCTACATTTCACTTTTTTATGTATGTGCTAGCTTGGCTAAGGATGTAAGTATGATTGAGCAGTACCTACTTCTCTCATCAATGAAATTTGAAGTTTTTTTTAGATAAATTGAAAACCCGCCAATAAAATCCTAACCTCCTAATGAAACAAATGATCTGTGAAAATTTAAACCCGATGAGATACCCTTTTGCACGTTTTACTCTCATGAAAATTTTGATAATACTCTATATTCTAATTCTGAATTTACTTTACAAGCTTCCGAAAATCACTTCATAGGTACTCATTAGTGGAAAATCTGCAGGTCAGAACATTATTTGAATAGAAAGTATAAAACAATATTTCTAAGAACATGGTAGGTATTATTGAGGGGTACTTAGTTAATATAATATAGATTTTAAATTGAATATTCTTACGTACTAACTGATTAGAGTTTATGATTTAATATTCTAGTTATACTTAATATATAGCCTTAATCAAAGCTTGTCATTTGACATATTTATTAAGTTAGGTGCTGCCTATATTAATTAAACGCCAAAGCAGTTTGAACGAGAAAGTTTGAGTTCTTTTGAGATGGCAGCCTTACTTGCTTACCGCCTATAGCCGGCCCTGACTATAAATAAGTAATATTCACGCAAAAATGTTATCTATATTCAATATTGCAACTCATGTGCACAATTCTAAATATGAGCGGGCTCACCTTCAGAATAATGATGTTAGAGCATTCTTGGGCTAATTCCTCCAACTTAGGTGAAATCATCTTGCAAGGACCACACCAGGTGGCGAAGAAGTCGATAACCACCAACTGATCGCCTGCATCATTCAGTTTGGTCTCGAGGTCAGCCTGAAACAGGAAAATAATAATGTGTTGAAAGCTATAGTACAACGAACTATAATTGCTGGTTAAATACGCCGTTTGAGATGCCATTACACAGTTTTTGATGACTGAAAATATCATGACCAAAACCTTCTGCAGTAATAGTGGTATAAAACAATTTTCCCAATCCAAAGATAGCGACATGTGCTGCCCATTGACAAATCAGTGATCCCAACCTCTGATGAATTGATGCAAATCCTGAAAAGATTCAAGATTGTACACAAAATCATTTTTGTCTACAGCCATGCAAATAATAGAGGGAAACACCAGGTATTCATTTCAGCTTGTAAGGAGAATGATGCCAACGAAATGTCACTGCAAATAATATTTGCTAAAGGTAAATGTTATTGTTATCAACTAGCTCCTGAGATCATGTGTCATTAATTTTCCTGGTTCGGAGATTAGATCCGCTAGTTCGTCGATGGGCCCCATATGTCGCGACCGTTGAAATGGAAGATGCACTGAGGACATAACTATAGAATAATCCCAAACGTAACATCCCTTATTTTATAAAAGCACATTAACCATTTATTTACAATAATTGATTCATCAAAAAGGCTTAAAGTTTGGTCTATGTTTCTACATAACCACCATTCCAGTCATTTTTGTAGAAGCTGTGTCAGTTTTTGGAACTGAATCACTTTTCTGCTAAGAATGCTTTTTCAACTTAGGGAGCATTTGATCTGCAAAAAATGTAATAATGTTTAAACCTTATAATGATGTATCAATTATAGAAAATGGTTTAAGCGCTTTTGGGAGAAACAGAAGATACTACTTTTGAGATTACCATCGTATATTAATTTACACAAATTCACAAAAAAAAATACAATGGGAGTCTGGACAGAATGTATATATTCATTTAATGCCAATATACTGTATTATCGATATAAATATATCTTTATGAGCAACATTGCTTTCTTAATTAATGTTTGGTGATTGCATTTGCATTCTAAATTAGCATCACACTATTTGGGATGTGATCAACAGACATTGCAAATCATTCAATAAGGATAGTTCTGCAGCGGTGCTTCTAGTGACCTCACTGATTTTTCGGGATATCTATATATACAGGGTGTTTGCAATACTCTAACCATTTGGGATTGAGAAAGTGTGAGAGGTACGAAGTCGCTTAAATGGGTCAAAGATGCGTATTTAGGAAATTAACAAAGTGCCGCTTAGAAAGTTTTGAAATTCAAAGTACTCTCGGGGAGAGGCGGAAAAAATCGAATTTTCCCAACATCGTTTTAATTTTTTCCTGACTTTATTTGTAGTGGGATTTCAAAATAAATTGCACATTAACATTGCTCGTTTTTCTCCTTTGCAAGATGGCATATTTATAATTTCAATATGACGTTTCGTCTCTTGTCATCAATCATCAACTTCTTTTCTTATGGGCGCCATAATGGATTTTTACACAGATGCATAGAATTTTTAATTCTGATTAAAAAAAAGTCATACATTGACATTGCAAAACCTTAGTTATTTAAAAAAATCAAAATTTTCTAGGTAGGCCTTGAAATTATCAGATAGTCATTTGTTTTGCATACCACATTTATGCCAAAATCACTATTATTTTTGAAAGGGGATTTCAAAATAAATTGCAGGTTGTCATTGTTACTTATTCTCATCTACAAGACCGCTTAGTCAAATTTTCAATTCGGCATTTTTTCTTTCGACCTCCATCATCAACTTTGTTTTTTCAAATGGACGCTACATTGGAATTTTTTACATTCAAATGGACCTAAATTCAGTGATGGATCTCCTTAGTTGGCTATGAATTTGTTGTTGGTTGAAAATTATAAGGAAATGATGAAACCTTATAACATGCAAATTTTATTGATGGCATTAATAAGTAAGCAGAGGTTAACCATAGCAGATGTTCAAAATGATGTTCGTTATTTTGTAGGCAAAGCCTGACTCTTCTCTGTACATTGTTCACTGCTCAGTGTTTTCTATTCTTCCAAGTTTTCACGTTCAGGTCTGCACGGGTATTACGTATCTTAAAATGTGACATTTCGTCGGGTTTTTTGATATTTCGTACGTTTTTTTGACATTTCGCAGGTTTTTTTACATGTTAACTCAGCATAAGCTGTTGTAAACTTCCGAACTCGTTTTGTAGATGTACGTGTTGCTTAAATGTCAGTGAACAGCGATCATAGCAAGCAAACGTGGAATGAACTACATATTTGCACTGAGTAACTACCTAGGCTGCAAGATGACATTTCGTCGTTTTTTAAACGTTTTTTAGGTGTTTTACATAATAGCCGTGCCGGTCTGGAATACGAAACAAATGAAATCTGATAATTTGAAGGCCTACTTAGGAACTTCTGTTTTTCTGGAATAACTAAGGTTTGGTAATGTCAATATGTGACATATACATTTTTGGAATCAGAATTGAAAACTATTCATGAGTGCAAAAATCCATAAGAAAAAATAACGTTGCTGCTGGAGGACAAGAGACCAAACGTCATATTGAAATTCTAATTAAGTCATCTTCTAGAGAAGAAGTGGCAATATTAAAGAGCAATTTATTTTGAAATCTCACTACAAATAAAGTGAGGAAAAAATTAAAATGATCTTTGAAAAATTCTGTCTGCGGCATTTTATTGATTACCTAAAAACAGTACAGTTTCCGAGATTCCAATGGTGAGGGTCGAATTTGAAACACCCTGTATACAAATATCTGACATTGTTGTTTATTTAGAAGGTGCTAAAAATGAATTAAACATGAAGTATGACTGAATGGAAACTCCTTCTTTAGCTCCATTTAAATGTTACAAACATAAATCAGATCAACAATTAGTCAGAATCAAATGATAATGAAGATGAGGTTGAAGCACTTTCAGGTTAACACTTAAGAAATGACTGAAAAATTACTCATTTGCCATTAAATAGAAGAAATGTTTGTGTTTATTACTATTACTATATTATGGTTAATTTAGTTTTGTTCCAACCCGTCGGAGAACCGTTCCATAACGAAAAACTTTAAACATATTCGGAATCGTAACGGGACAGTTCTGCACGGGTATTACGTATCTTGAAAAGTGACATTTCGTAGGTGTTCTTTAACATTTCGTAGATTTTTCTACAAGATGTCAACTTAGCACAAGTGTTGTTCACTTGTTGTGAACTCGTTTTGTAGCTTTATGTGTTGTATAAACGTCAGCGAACAGCGATCATATCAAGCAAAGTGGAATTAACTTATTTGAATACTAAAAAGTACTGTACAGTGAACTTGGTATCTACAATGAAAGGGGATCAAAGGAACTGACCTGCACAGTAGAACTGTTGTCAGGTGATTGCCTCTAACCTCCAACAAAACTGTAACAGTGCTTTGATAGCTTGGGTATTTTCTTTTTAAAGACAATTTATTGATATTATCCAGCTTTCATTGCGATAAATAGAGACAAAAACGACACATCATAAATCGTTCTAACCACCTTCCAGCCCAGAAACAATTCTGGAATCATGACCAGTCAGCATATGCATAGAAAAGCATACCAAATGGTAACTGGGTTCTGGTATGATACCAAGACTCAAGGTTGGAACAAATCGAAGAAATCTATTATGTTTAATATACTAAGTGACATATAAATCCGAACACCCAGTTTAAATGGTTTTATTTTAATAAAATTTTGTATAAGTACTTAATGAAGCATAATAAGTAAATGATAAAAATTTCAAAATGATTGCACAGCTTTAAAGCCCTTTAACCTTTAATAATGTGTGGATGTACCCTAATGTGCTACGCATTCTCCAACGCGCCTAGGCATGCTTCTGATCAGGTGGTCAATGTCCTCCTGTGGTATCTCATTCCAGGCAACCACCAACTCCTCTCGAAGTGCTTCTAGAGTCTGAGGAGGACGTTGCAAATTGAGCAATCTCCTACCCATCATATCCCACACGTGCTCAATTGGGGATAAGTCGGGAGATCTTGGTGGCCATGGTAACAATGTGACATCATTATGTTGGGAGAAGTCTATTGTGACTCTTGCAACATGTGGTCGGGCATTATCTTGTTGGAAAGTTGGATCTGCCAGGGTGTCAAGATAGGGTAAAAGATGGGATTCTAGAACTTCGTGGATATAACGCTGCGCGTTCATGCTACCTCTGATGAAGATTAAAGGTGACCTGGAACCATAAGCTATAGCACCCCAAACCATAATTCCAACAGTGTGATGAACATGTCTTTCAACAAAAAACTGTGGATTCTTCCTTTCACCACGTCGCCTTCTAACCCTGGCACGACCATCGTGCATGCCTAAACAAAATCGAGACTCGTCACTAAAGACAATACTGTTCCATTCCTGATCCCAGAGTGACCATTGTCTGCACCACTCAAGGCGATTACGTCGGTGTAAGGGTTAGAAGGCGACGTGGTGAAAGGAGGAATCCACAGTTTTTTGTTGAAAGACATGTTCATCACACTGTTGGAGTTATGGTTTGGGTTGCTATAGCTTATGGTTCCAGGTCAACTTTAATCTTCATCAGAGGTAACATGAACGCGCAGCGTTATATCCACGAAGTTCTAGAACCCCATCTTTTACCCTATATTGACACCCTGGCAGATCCAACTTTCCAACAAGATAATGCCCGACCACATGTTGCAAGAGTCACAATAGACTTCTTTCAACATAATGATGTCACATTGTTACCATGGCCACCAAGATCTCCCGACTTATCCCCAATTGAGCACGTGTGGGATATGATGGGTAGGAGATTGCTCAATTTGCAACGTCCTCCTCAGGCTCTAGGAGCACTTCGAGAGGAGTTGGTGGTTGCCTGGAATGAGATACCACAGGAAGACATTGACCACCTGATCAGAAGCATGCCTAGGCGCGTTGGAGAATGCGTAGCACATCAGGGTGCATCCACACATGATTAAAGGTCAAAGGGCATTAAAGCAGTGCAATCATTTTGAAATTTTTATCATTTACTTATTATGCTTCATTAAGTACTTATTCAAAATTTTATTAAAATAAAACCATTTAAACTGGGTGTTCGGATTTATATGTCACTTAGTATAGTATACTCATATAATATGTCATATGTATGAACACAATTTAAACATGCATGTTTTCTTTATTTTAGCAGAATTACCAACAGGAATTATCATTAAAAATGCAATTCAAACTCTTTATGAGTAGGCACTGGAAATACAGCTTCTTTCTAGTCTTGCTGATTTGAGAAATATGCACTTATGACAATTTCAAACTGCTTTAACCAATGTTCAAGAATGCCATAAACTTTTTGGGAAGAGAGTGATATTGCAAAATAAGTAGTGATCTTAAACAAGTTAGTCACAAAAAATGTGTAATTCTATGAGATCTACTGCAAACCAGTTTTTTTAATTCCTGACATGTGTTTTGCTTAATAGTTAGCACAAACATGTGGGGTATTGAAAAAAAAATTGGCAAATGGTAGTGGTCATAATTGTTATACCAATGGATTCAAGATAGATTTGATCCCAGTTGCTTTTGTACACTACAGTGGACCAACTTGGAATGAATTCAACTATTTTAATGGACTATGTTGAAATACACAATGTGCCAGCCACTAGCAATTTTGTACCAGTGCAATCGTGTGCTATCAGCGGTATTTATGTAAATCACTTGATAATGTCATAAGATACATAGTAATGGAATGTAGATTGACAGATTAAATTTCACTTTCTAATACTGAGAGAAACTTTATTTTCAAAGTGCCTACATTATTACAGAGTCATATAATGATCCTTGATAACAGCCGACTAATTTATAACAATGTTTTCTGCAACCATTGTATTCATTATAAGAAATGCTATGGATACAAGATAGCCCATTTATTGTGAAAAACATATTCTACCAATTTTGAGCACTTTTTTATATCAAATAAAGTAAATAAACAACAAACCATGTGAATGGCAGGTGACAATTAATACTCCTACTTCCAAGTTTTTGTGCAGAGAAAGTAAATAAACAACAAACCATGTGAATGGCAGGTGACAATTAATACTCCTACTTCCAAGTTTTTGTGCAGAGAAAGTAAATAAACAACAAACCATGTGAATGGCAGGTGACAATTAATACTCCTACTTCCAAGTTTTTGTGCAGAGAAAGGAAGAAAAATTTTGACATTCAAAAAGGATTACTTTGTTATATTTCGAATGCATGGAACATGTAGAGCAAACAATTACAACCTCTAGTATTTTTACAAATAGTACAAAGTACACTCTATAACAATTTACAAACAGCCCAGCATGTAGAGTCCAGGGTCATAAATGGTGTTTCGCATCAGGGCTAAATAATAGCAATGTGCATCAAAATTGGCATTTTGAGAACCATTCAAGTTTGAGGAAGTTCCTTCTAATAACAGTAACCGAATCAGTGTGAAGAGAGATAATTACGATAGAGTGCTTTCATGTATCTGTAACTTGAGTTATGTGATTACAATTAGGAATAAAAGTACTATACCACTCTCTGTTTCTGATAAAATAACATCACTAGATAGCACATATATATTTGGAGCTAATCAGAATAACCATTCTTAGGTCTCCAGCTCTAGGGGCAAGTTTTCTTGAGAGCAATAATGTCCCCGCCTCTCTGTTAGAAACATCATTGAGGGTGAATACAGATCTATTAAATCCCTTTACAAATGTCCACAACGTGGTTTTTTCCCATTCACTGAGTGACCATGATGCATGCAAAATTTTATGCTTTCTGATTTTTGACTGTTTTGAAAACACTAATGCTTGCACAAAAGGAAGATGAAGAGATGAATTCAAGAGAAGTTTTTTTGAAAGGAAAAGAATTAATGAATGTGGATATTCGTTCCCTTATGCTCGATTTTTCTCATGGTGGGTATAGTTGGTAGATTGTGTGGTGTACTTAGTACTAAGGCAACAATTAACTTTCAGTACCATTCCTTGACATTACTATATATTATGTTATCTATCCAAATACATAAATAATTGGAAATACTAATAAGCCGAGTTGAACCAATTTGTCATAAAATAAAATAGCAAGTAATCCTTTCACTCTTTGAACACACAGGAATTCAGTATTTGAGTTACATCAAAGATAATGATAACTGATAATTTCAGTGTAAAAAGGGGGACAAAGTTATAGCATGTCAGATTTCTAATCAATACTTAAAATTAGTAACACGTACACAATATAACATGCAATCTGATAGAAATGGGTGATCGCATGCCTGTGAATAGTGGGAAAATCAAGAATCCGGATATACCGAGCATGTAACCTTTAATCGAAGGACACAAATATTGCTGACTTTTTTACTAAACCTGTACGTCATCGCCTTATGTATTGTTCAATTTGGGAAATACTGGATATATGAATAAACAACAATTTCATTATATGGTTTGAAAAATGCATGACGCATACCACACCTCGCAATAGAAAAAACAGCCATATAGAAAGTTTATTCCAGAAAAAAAAACATTACTTACCTTATCTTTGATGTGGGTAACCATTTTGTTAGGTCTTGTGTATGTTTACAATAAATATCAATACACTTACAGAAATGTCCTCTTCGTTTTTGCAAGAAAAATCAAGAAAAATTAGGACACTTGCGAAGACTCAAGAGCCTCAAGATCAAATGCAAATAATCACTATCCAAATAACAGCGTCACAGCTAACTGAATGATGTTGCAGAAGTTAGGAAAACCGTCCTATCTACATTTTTGTCTAATATACGGTAAAAGAGTGAGATAAGCTCATTTGACTCATTCCCTCAATTAAAGGCATATGACTCTACGTTTCGGGAAGCCATGGTGTGATTCTCTCTCTTTCTAACTAATACAAATTCCTCCATGTCGCTTGGAAGGTATGTCGATGAGCTCATCGTTTATTCGGTGAGTATCGTTATCCCTTGTTGCCATATTTAACCATTTGGAATGAGATTGTATAATTTACAGCAATCTGCTAGGCAGATGTCTGGCCCCCGGGTATGCTCTCATTTGTGAATGTTTTAAGGACACAAGACACATGTTTTAATATCCATTCCAGTGTGCGGGAGAAGTTTTTTAATCTCAAATAATGTTGATTTTTTTAGATGTTATAAATCATAACGAAAAAACTTGTGATTCATTTCCGTCGGTCTGTCCGTCCGGTACGGTAACAATTGTCCCCTCTTCAAGTCGGAAGGTACCATGCTTTTGATGCAATTTTATCACAAGCTTACTACCAATCCGGATACAATGGATGAGCACGTGAGGCAGCCGCCTCAGGGCGCAGTGTCACGGGGTAGGGTGTTCGCAAAATTCTCAATTAATATGGAGCGAAGGTACACCCCCGATAGCACGAAATATTCATTCAATATTTGATAATATTTTTATCTTACTTAAATATTTGTTATCTTGAACAAATATTTAATAAATATTTGGAATTGTAAACTACTGAGCGAGGGCCGTGGCAAATGCTTGTTCCGGAAGTTGTTGTATCCAGTATACAACTTCTTCCCGTCCAAGTGATTGTACGCGCGTTAAGGAATACCTCAGTACCGATTGCCGGGTGGCGGTACAAGTCCGCCAACGGGCCACTTTAGGTCTATTTAATATCACTAACACGTAAAAAGAAGGTGGTAGACAAGGACCAGTCGACCGAGGCGGTACCACCCGCTCGTTTTTCCCAGGGTGTCTTATAAATGTCCGCATGTTTCCACACCTAAGCTATGCAGTCGGTTATCTTCCAAAACAAAGAAATTAATGATGATGGATCCCTCGAGCACTAAGAACTCCGGACGTAAACTCACTCCACTCTCGGAATGTCCGGGTGGAGGGTGGGCTCGAGGGAACAACATCGAAGATAAAATTTGCGGGATTAACAGCAACATTGATGCTGTTCATCACTATCTGCAATCCAATCGTCCCGCCGTGCTTTTCTTGGCGGAGACAAAAATCTCAGAGACTGCACCGATTAACCAACTCAACTTCCCAAACTACGAGGTGCACTCCAATCTGAGAAAGAACGGGGGAGTTGTGGCTTTTGTCCGCAGCAGTCTTTCCTGCTCCAGGGATCTTTCTTTGGAATCAGACCGGAAGGACATTCTGTGGCTTCGCCTCAACTCCAAAACATCATCCAAATTTATTTGCTGCCTTTATCGCTCTCCCTAGAATCATAACTGGGATGACCTGCTGGAATACCTCGCCGTCCAGATCGACTTCCTGAACATCAACCACCCCGCTTCAAAGATAGTTCTTCTCGGTGATTTCAATGCCCATAATGAGCTTTGGTTGGGCTCAAATAAGACCGATGCAGCAGGTCGTGCAGTCGAAGCGTTCGCTCTTACTCAAGCCCTACTTTTTTCCCCCGCGTCTCGTCACACGCCAGTAGCCTGCTGGATCTCTTTCTGACCACGCATCCTGTCCCTTACAGGACTGCTGTCCTGTCCTCCCTGGGTAACTCAGACCACGGTGTTGTGGAGGTTAGGTTTCGGTCAGAACCTGCTGTGGCAGCAGAAACTCGTACAGGCCGCAAAACTTGGCATTACGGACATGCCGACTGGGAGGGGCTCACAGACTTCTTCTCTAGCCTTCCTTGGAGAGATGTCTGTTTCACTGACGCGGATGCGTCGACTGTCTGTTCTTCGATAACCGAAATTATCCACGTCGGAATGTAGGAATACATCCCTCACACAGTGAAAGCTCCTAAACCAGGGTCCAACGGCTGGTTTAACAAATCGTGTGACACTGCTCGCCAGCAGAAGATCAAGGCACACAGAACCTACTAACAAAACCCCACTGTAGAGAACAGACAAGCCGACGTCGAGTCCAGAATATAATATATATATATATATATATATATATACAAAAGTTAGGCACAGGGTAATGTCGCAGCACAATGGCAGTCGGTCTTTCTGGACGCTGACCAAGCAGATTGAAAAGAACTTCTCACACAGTAGCCTTCCACCACTTACGTGTCAGGATGGAACTATTGTATTCGACTCAAAGGCCAAGGCGGAAGTGCTAGCCATGATCTTTGCTGTCAACTCCACCATGGACGTCCCCACCAACGTCCAAGTGCCGTCAATTCAAAGGGTTCCCCACACTATGCGGGAGGTAAAATTCAGGCATAAGACCGTAAGACGAGTGCTCTTGTCGCTGGACATCAATAAAGTTCCTGGTCCGGACTTGATTCCTGCCATCGTACTGAAGAGATGTGCAGCGGAGCTTGCTCCAGTTCTTTCGCGTCTATTCCAGATATCTTACGAATTCGGCACCTTCCCAGAAAACTGGAAATTTGCTCATGTCCAGCCCATCCCAAAAAAAGGGTCTAAGACCGACCCTTACAACTACAGGCTATAGCTCTGCTTTCTGTTATAAGTAAAGTGATGGAGAGGTGCATAAATCGCGAGCTTCTGGACTACCTCGAACGTCACAGCTTGATTAGCGACAGGCAGTACGGTTTCCGGCACCAACGATCTACAGGGGACCTCCTAGCTTACGTCACGCAATTGTGGAGTAAACTCATCCAGTCTCATGGTGAGGCTCATGTCGTTGCTCTTGACATCACGAAAACGTTCGATCAGCTGTGGCACGCTGCCCTCTTAAGTAAACTTCCATCCTATGGCCCCCCAGAGAAGCTTTGCAGATGGGTGGCTGACTTTATCTCTGGCCGCAAGATATCCGTCGTAATTGACGGATTCTCCTCTTCATCCCACAACTTCAACGCGGGTGTTCCACAGGGATCGATCTTGGCTCCAACACTGTTTCTATTACATATCAACGACCTCCTTTCCTGCACGATCAACCCAATCCACAGCTTCGCTGATGACAGCACTCTACATGCATTAATTCAGAGTGACAAGCCGATCTCTGCCGCTGAGCTGGAAAAAAGAAGACTAGCGACGACTTCTTCTCTGACAAGAGACCTGGAGGCTATCACTGCTTGGGGACGCAACAATCTTGTACAGTTCAATGCTTCCAAAACACAGTACTGTACTTTGACGAACAAAAAGCGTCCTAGCGCTCATACAGTTTCGATGGACGGCCGAGTTCTACCAAAGAGCTATTCATTTCGGCTGGTCGGAGTCCAGATCACCGAGGACCTGATCTGGCACGAACACATCTCGTCAATAGCTGCAGCTGCTGGGAAAAAGCTAGGCTATTTGTTTAGGGCTAAGAAGTACTTTTCTCCGCATGACCTTCTCACTCTATACAAGGCCCAGATAAGGCCTAGCCTCGAGTATTGCTCACACATTTGGGGTGCTGCCGCCCCGACTACATTGTCCATGCTCGATGCTGTCCAGAGGAGGGCGGTCCGACTGATCGATGACTCTTCTCTAACAGACAGTCTCGGGACTCTTTCGCACCGGCGAGCCGTCGGCGATCTAGCTTTACACCAACGGCCTTCGGCGTCTCATCCTAACCGTGTCAAACGTACATCCAGAACTGGCCGATACGACCGCTCCTTTGTCCCGAGGGTGTCTAGATTGTGGAACAATATACAAGAGGAAGCTTTTCCCAGTTCTACTAACCTTAGGCAGTTCAAAAATCGTATTAACAAAATATCTTTGGGATCATCATAGCAGCCGCGGTATTCCGGCATTTAGGCTTCTGCCTGCGCGGCTGTTTCGATATAAAAAAAAATAGAATATCTCTATTAAATATTTATTCAATATCCTTTAAATATTTTGAATATAATATTTCTTTTATAATATTCATTAAATATTTACTTTTCAATCAATGGAAAATATTAAAACTCCATTATTTAGAAAATATTCATTAAATATTTTCGGCTACGGCGCATGTGCGTGTGATCCCGAGCGACCAATGACTTAATGGCAAGCCAACCTGAGCCGACCCGTTTGCCAGCATCCATTTTGCATGTGAGTCTCACTATTATAGCGTGCTTCCTGTGCACCTCCATTATTTGAGTGTTTTTTGTGGAAAAGGGTAAGTTTTGCGATAATTGCATAGCTTAATTTATCTAACTAGTGAACATTATTGTGCCAGTTTTTTGAGACACATTTACAAGACCATACATAACTAGCCTTGAAGTGTAACAGTTATTTACGATTTGGGATTGGTGGATTTATCTTAAAATGGATACGAAAATTATATTCATAACATCCCAATGAAAATTCATATAATCACAACTTGATCGAGATATATCAAAAATGCTTTTTTTTAAATATCTCAATTATTGTTTGTCGTAGTAGGAGGCACAATTTTCCACGAGCTTTCCTCCTAAGTTGGCAAAATTTTCCACGAGCCTATTTTCTACCTTGGCTGAGTTTTTTAAAAGATCGGCACAATTTTCCATGAGCTTGCCTTCTAAGTTTGCACAATTTTCCACGATCTTGTTTTCTAACTTGGACAAAAGGTTTTGCACCAATATCCCCTGCACCGGTAAAAAAAAATATCCGGGTCCTCGGCTTCCTCAATCAGTACTTTACGAAGCCGATCCTGTAATTCCGCTTTCTTTCCAGCCGTGCCGCACTCTCTTTCCTCGAGCTCTCTTTTTAAATCGGCAATTTTCAATTCTTCCTTCACTGATCGTCCGATTTATTTCCACTAAATGTCCAATAACCCACACCCCACACCTGATACCAGAGTAGCGTTTTTCTGGGTTCTTTTGGGTGTGAATTAAAACACTCGATTCCACAAAAAGAAATGCACTAATTTATTTAAAACACAACTAACTTTAACTCAACTAGATAGAAAAGTTATGTACACCACTATTTCTGTCTGACTACTTATTTACGAATTAATATGTCGCGTCATTCACTCAACTCTGCTTCCCTCTCCCGCATCGCAGGTACTCGTTAATTCGAGAAGGATCCGGTACGCCACATAGCGGCCAGTCCCTAACCTTCGGAGTGCACCTCGCGTCGATCTCGAAGGAGATCCCTGGCGCGGTTCCCAACAGATGGCGCTTGTAGTACCATTCATTCTTGTTACAATACAAAAAAGCAATGATTTGGATATGTATATAATTCTCCAAACATAACAATTGACGCTTACAAAGAAAGACTAAATGAATTGGAAACTCTTATGAACCACAGTATAAAGCAGTACTTGGTGGGGGGAGATTTGAATTCGAAGTCGACAACTTGGGGATCTCGGATAACTGAAAAAATAGGAGAGCTCTTTGAAGAAATCCTTGCAGCAAGGAGCCCTCGTGGCAAACAATGGTGGCAAGCCAACCTTTGTCAGAGGAAGGCAAGCATCCCATATCGACAGTACTTTCCATAGTGAGAACCTAATTGGTAAAATAAACAACTGGAAAGTACTCAGTGATGAAAACCTCAGCCACCATAAATATGCAGGGTGTTTCACAACTTATCCGACAAATTTCAACCACATATGCATTATAACGAAAGAAGTTGATTTCTCAAAAAAAAAAATGTAATAAGTCGTACAGAAATCGAGATAATAAAATAATATAGTTTGACAGTTCACTTACTTATAAAAGCTGTTCAAAATTGTTTCCATTGACTGCAATGCAAGCTTGGGCGCGTCTAATCCAATTTCCTTCCTGCTGTGGCTGAAGGCTCAAATTATCGGCAGCCACTGTGATTCGATAACGCAATTCTTCAATATTCTGAACTGGAGTACGGTATACCTCGTTTTTCAAGTATCCCCATAAAAGTCCAGAGGATCTGGATCGGGGGACCGTGGAGGCCATGCAATTGGCCTATCCCTTCCGATCCAACGTATCTGGTATGCATGATTCAAAAAATCACGAACCACTAAACGAAAATGCAGACGTTCCCCATCGTGCAGAAACCACATCAGTGCTCGGACCGCCAGTGGAACATCTTCAAGAAGGACCGGCAAATCATTCCGAAGAAATTCCAAATACTCGACAATACCTGCCCACACGTTTAAAGAAACACGATGTTGGAAGTGTGTCTGGACCACTGAGTGATGATTCTCATAGGACCAAACGTGTGCATTATGAAGATTGGTTATCCCTTTACGATTACGAGTAAAAATAGCTTCATCGGTGGCCAAAATATCAGCTGTAAAACGGGCATTTCGAGCATGTTCTTGCAACAACCACTGACAAAATCTGACTCTTAGGGGGTAGTCTGTAGGTAGCGAGGCCTGGTCTGTCTGGACGTGATAAGGGTACAGTTGGGCCTCATGTAATATGCGCCACGCTGTTGCATGTGACACTTCTGGGACCTGTTGGGGTAACTGCCTTGTGTTTATTTCCGGATTTTCTTCTACAATATCCAAAGTTTCGTCTTCGGCATTTAAAACGCGTTGTGAGGGGCGCAAATCTCCACTAGCACGTGCAAGTAAAACAATTGAACCAAACGCTTCTTGATGTGGTATGTGCCTATTCGGAAATCGGTGTGCATACAAACGAGAAGCCGCTCGCGAATTTTGCCCTGCCTCTCCGTACGCTAAAACAATGTCCACTAACTCCTCATTAGTGTACACATGTGCCATTTAACTTCACAAAAATCGACCGCTCTTCATTCAGATCATCCACGATACATATTAAACTTTATTTACTGTATGAAAAAACAAAAAAATTCTGGTATTTTGTTTTCGTCAGTTGTTTGGTACAACATTTGCTACAATAAATTATTAATGCGCGTTCTAATATCACGATGATGAACGCAAAATACACATATTTATTTTTCAATTTATTATTGAAACTCAGGTTTATAACTTAATTTCTGTAGGGCTTTTATTAATTTTTTTTTGAGAAATCAACTTCTTTCGTAATAGTGCATAATATGTGGTTAAAATTTGTCAGATAAGTTGTGAACCACCCTGTATTAAGTTTGAAATAACACCTATCAAACGTGAGAGGCCGCAGACACATAAGATCCGCAGTTAGTCCCATGGAACACAAAATTGAATGATTACAAGGGAAAAGTCTAACTGAGGGAGGATGTAGTGACAACAGCATGTGACAAACCAGTGTGAAGTTGGCAGACAAAAATCAAATTCAAGCGGATAACCAAATGGAAATGGTATTTACCATTTTGGGTTGGTATTTACCAATCCGTTCAAGCGAGTGTAGTTATCAGTTTGGTTATAAGATCCGTGACGTCACGAATCAGCTGTTATATGTCATAGTTATCACCGCAAAATTGTGGTAGGGGAGTGCAGGGTAATGGGAGCCTACTAAGGGAAAACTTTCATAAAAACCACATTTATTAACTTTTTTATAATTTTTAATTAGGAACTCTTAGAATAATCATACAGGTATGTTTTAATCACTGTTAGGACTTATTACAGTCATATATTAAGGTACAATACCGATTCTACAAAAAAAGTCAATCGCTTCCATTACCCGACACGTGCGGGTAATGAGAGCCCATTTCACGCTCATATGGGAAATGGGAGTCATACTATTTAGTATTGCGCAAAAGTTAAACTAAATATACTTTAAATGACTGTGATCTTAGTTAGCTACTACAATATATTCATTGTAACTCAAATAAAAAAATACTTTTTAAACAAAAACAAGAAAAATAAAGATAAAATTATTAAAGAAAAACATATGACCCAGATTTTACGGATCCAAACCAAATGTACAAATATAAGAAGCTGGACTATCACTTCCAGAGCATTCTTCATAAGCCCAGTTTCCACAACTTCTGCATCGGTACCACATCTCTCCACTTTTCCCCGTGTCTAAGCAAATTGCACATAAAGTTTCCTCTTCTGAGTATTCCGACTCGTCGTCGCAAATTGTACATTCGTCAATTTGATCATCAGATGAATCTTCATCATCACTATTAAACAAATTTTTTTTGCCTTTTTGGCCCCTTTCTTTCTGGTTGTGGTCTTCTTGCTTTTAACCTCTCTATCTTTGGTAAGTTTCCGTTTGTTACATTTAACTTCGGTGCAATTTTCTTTATTTTTTTTTAATCTTTTTCTCTTTTTCAGTCCTTTTCCTCTTCTTTTCTTCAAATATTGCCTTCATTGGAGTGCTTCTTATAATTTCAGAATGTTGTTTGTTCTTCAATCTTGTTTCTTTATTAGTTATGAGTTGTTGTGGCAGTGGGCTCACAATTTTTAGAATATCAACAAAGTCAGTTACTGGTTCATCGTCATTAGTATCGGTCTCATTAAAATATGATTTTGACGGAGTTGCGGTAGATCTGACGATATGTTCCTCCCGAATAGCAGCTCGTGTTGGTGTTGCACATAATATGGTTGGAATTGGAGCTGGGCTTACAGCAGCTTCCTCCTGAACTACTTCTGATTGAAATTCTGTGTCACAAAGAATAGATGGACTCATAGCAGCTAGTCAATGGTTTATTAACTGTCTGGTTTGACGTAGATGGAATAGGAGATATGTTAGTTGGCTGCTGTCCTGCGTCATGCACGAGCACAGATCTCTCTTCCTCACCAATGAAGTCATCATCACAAAATATTTCAGGATTCATGGGATATATTCCCGTTGCTTGAAAGCCTGATACTCCTTTTTCTATAGAAGCTACTCTAGTGTAGGCTTTATTAAAGAGTCCTGCAATGTCGTATGGTGTGATCTTTATCAAACTTCTTGATTTTATATACAAGTTGCATCCTTTGTTGTACGCTTTTTTAAACGGGGAATAAAACGCAACGTCAAGATGCTAAGCATTACAGCATGGTTCCCTTTTGCCAAATCCCAAGCTTCGAGAGTAGCATGACTGTTGTGGTTGTCTAATATTAGCCAAACGGGAGTATCAGCAGTAGGTTTGGCGTGTTTAATGAAATGACGTAGCCATAAAATAAATATATTTTCATTGGTCCAGCCATTATGACTACATGTGTAAACAGCTCCGTGAGGTCCATATTTTTCCAGCTGTGCTGAGTGACGTTTTCGTGGAAATATGAAAAGCGGTAGAATGAAAGACCCTGAAGCACTCATAGCACATATAACTGTCACAGTCTTACCTCTTTCCCATGACGTCACAGATCCAACGCGTTTTTGTCCTTTGGGAGCTATAACTTTTTCAGTCTCTTGGATGGTCGTTATACCAGTCTCGTCTACATTGTAAATCATCGTAGGTTCGAAGTGGTGTTGCGTCATCAATTTATCCAAATTATCAAAAAAAAGCTTAATTCTGTCTTGTTAAATCCGAGAATTCTGTTGATACTAATTGCTTCGGCCTTTCTAATACTAAACTCAGAATGTCGCTGTAAAAATCCAAACAGCCAGTCTTTTCCCGCAATTTGACTGGCTTGGTTAAACCTTTGTTCAATACCCATCCTTTTAGCTATACCGTAACATACTTTTCGGAATTGGTCTCTCGTCAGTCCATAAAATTTATTTGACATAGTCTGAATATGACTAGCCAGTATTTTTTCTTGCTCAATACTGAATACTGGATATCTTCCCAACTTAGGATTTTTTTTGTACCGATCGTCGTTAGCTTTCGCTAAATTAAATCTCTTCTTTAAAGTGCTGTAAGGTATGCCAGTTTGCTGAGATACTTTGTACACCGAAATGTCTCCTGCTCTGAGGATATTGACTGCATTTTCTAATGTATCTGCGGTCCAAGAAGCTTTCGTGGTTTTCCGAATTGTTTTAAGTGGCATCTGAAATAAAAAACATAATACGTATGTAAAATGGTGTGAAAATATATTTTAAAAGCTGGTAGGGTAGTGGGAGCTACGTCGGGTAGTGACAGCCATTCTAGGCTCCCATTTCCCGCTGACCACCATTTTGAAAAGTAATAATATAAATAATGTAATTCGAATTCCAATCATAATTAAACAAATTGCACTAGTTAGTAAATGAATCTACGGATGTTATGATTATAAACAAAATAAAATAATAATCAAGCTTCATGCTTACCTTGTCGCTGGCAATCCACAATTTTTTATAAGGACGCAGCGAAAAACAAACAACCGTCCCTCGTGACTGAAGTCATGGCGCTAACGGCTCGTACCGGTCAGGCGAAGTTTCTCGAATGTTGGCGGAAGCAGCCGAATGTTTACCAATCACGTAAGTTGCCTACATTCCTTTCAATCACCCTAGCTCCCATTTCCCGAACGCTCCCATTACCCGCGCTCCCCTATTTACCCAACTCAAGAGTAGTTTTATATTTCTGGTAATTATTTGAAATGTGACAAGTTAGAATTTTGCCGGGTATTGGATATTGTTATTGTACTTCAGCTTCATTTTTGAGAAAAATGATACAGGCTGACTTCAGTTTTACCATAAAGTGGAGCACCTTATTAGTTATACTCATTACGGTTGTTGGGGACACTTTAAATGTAGTTGCTATGCTTAACAAAGTATCCTGTGTAGCCATATACCACAAGAATATTAAAATATGTCCATATAAACTCACTAGATGATATCCACCTGTATACGGTTTTGCTAATTTATTTTTTCATCGTTTCTGCTGAATCAATCAATGTTTTCTTTGACATGCGGAAAAATTTAGAGAATTGAAAGTTATCATAGCTACAAAGCCATGGTTCCATCATTAAAAAAAAAATCTGAAAAAAACATTTCTCCCAAGAATATTATGAAAGGTTTCTCATTTAAACTTTCCATATACAGTTGTAGACGAAAAAGCACCGATTATTGAGTGATAATAAAAATAATCAGAGATTATATACGCGCTTTTCTAAAATAAACAACTTGCAACAAAACCGCGGATAAAACCAACGCGTTCAAGCGATTCGTGTAACTGACGTCATCAACCCGTGTGTCATCTTGAACCATATTATAACCGCGGTACATAACACAGAAATTTTGGTTATTCGCTTGGATTTGATTAATAAGGATTTTTTCGCGAGTCCACGGTGTAGCACAGTGCACTACCGGGAACCGATGCTCAAATTTTCGCGAAGAACGGGAATAGGCGAAGACGGATGTGACGTCGTCCGAATATCAAAAAATCACGTGGTACGGATACCCGCCTAACGTCTGTGAGGTACTGGCGGGTGACAGGTCTTAAGTCAATATCATTTAAATAACAGGCATCTCATTTGAAAATTTGCCTTCGCTGTGCTGAAAATTGAGTTAAATCATTAATGGAGGAACACGTCCACCTGATTTTAAATGACGAGGGAGAAGGTCATCGAAGATATATGAACCGCGCTTGTCATATCAAATGATTGATTTCATTGATATACAGGGTGACTTTGAAGTTGAGTCATTAATTTTCAGATAATGATTGTAGAAGGAAGATAAACCAAAATGTGTGTAAAAATAAAAAAAAATTAAAAAAAAAATGTTACCTTGTTTTATAAAGTATCCTCCCGACAAGTATTTCAGTGCGGACCTGTGCGCCCAAAAGCATGTCACAAAAACTGTTCGAAATGATTTCCGTTTTGCTCGACGCACAGCTGGGCGCGTCTTAGCCATGTCTCTTTACAAGCACGCAATAAAATCACTGGTTGATTTCTGATCACTGTACTCATTTCCTCAATTCGAGCACGTAATTCTTCGCGTGTATTAACCGGTGTTTTATACACTAGAGTTTTTAGCCAACCCCACAAACAAAAGTCTAAAGGATTTAAGTCCGGAGAGCTTGGCGGCCAAGGTACAAAACCGCCACGGCCGATCCAACGATTATTAAATTGTCTATTTAAAAATTCACGCACATTTCTTGCATAATGGGGTGGTGCCCCATCTTGTAAAAACCACATGTTTTGTCTAATATTTAAAGGCACATCTTCCAGTAAACCAGGCAAATTGTGTTGCAAGAAATCAAAATAATTTTCACCAGTTAAGCGATTTGGTAATTCAAAAGGCCCCACTAAAATTCCATTAACAATTCCCGCCCACAGGTTGATTGTTTCAAATCGCTGTTGAAAATTGGTTTCCCTTATTTCATGGGGATTTTCAATAGCCCAAACGTGAGAATTACGTGAATTAATAATTCCGTTTCTAGTAAAGAGGGCTTCATCACTCTCTAAAATTTGATTTAAAAAATTGTCATCATTTTGATGTTTATTCAAAAGCCAATTGCAAAAGTCAACCCTTTGTTCATGATCTTCCGGTTGTAAGGCCTGCACTTTTTGTATGTGAAACGGATAGAACTGATTTTCACGTAGAGTTTTCCAAGTTTTATACTGACTAATCGCCAATTGAGTTGAAATTTGTCGGGTGCTTACTGTTGGATCATCACTTACTAATTCTAAAATTTGTTCTTCTAGTTCTATTTGATCGTGTGGACTTGGAGCACCGGCATGATCTCCTCTGTGAGGTCTTAAGTCACCTGATTCACGAGCTCTTTGCACTACATTAACAAAGGCACGAGGGGTTGGTTGCACTCGATTGGGAAACCGATCCGCATAGATCCGTGATGCCGCGGCAGCATTTTGTAAAGACTCCCCGTAAATAAGAACCATGTCCACAAGTTCAGCATTTTCGTAAACATGTGCCATTTTTGATTTGAGCCTCGCAACAGACACGATTATTCACTTACGCGTTACCGACTACCGACTGATACTGACTGTATACAACTGAAGAAAATAATTGTAAAAAGATCGTTCCAAATTCTTTCGCTTTTTTGTTTCCGATGCGATGAACGGATAAGGCGGATTATATCTGATGTTGCCAAACACGAGAACATAATATCATTATTGAGACAGGGCGGTACTCAAACTTCCAAAGGGCTATAACTTTGTTACTTTAATTTTACCAGAAAAATGGTAAAGGAAAAAAATATTTCTTTTGATCAGATCTACTCACTGTTAAAATAAATGACTCAACTTCGAAGTCACCCTGTATATATGCATTGCACAAAAAACGATACGTCTTTTTATTTCAGATTCAAACAAGGCAGCCAAGTTTATCAAGGAGCTTAAAGCAAATATTTCGCGCAACATGCGCCATCTAACCACTCCCGGTGTAACTTGAAACTGTCAAAACTTCGAGAGAAAGGGGAAATTCCATATGTTCCCGCTCCGGTTCACTACGGGATCTCGCGAAAAAATCTCTAATATTGAGGACTAATATTGCTTCACAAAAGACATTTACTGATCGATGACTCTTCTCTAAGGACAGTCTGGGGATACTTTCGCACCGGTGGGCCGTCGGCGATCTAGCTTCCTTCTACCGCTAAACTAAAGGCTTTGCTCCTAAAACGTCTCCTTGATGATGCCACCACGCGATGGCCTGTCAGATAGGCTCGCCTGTCTTTGGCCTCCCATCCTAAAGGTGTCGAACTTCGTACATCCAGAACTGACCGATACGACCGCTCCTATGTTCCTAGTATATCGACATTGTGGGGGGATAAGGAGGCCTTTCCCAGTTCCACCAATCTTAGGGAGTTTAAAAATCGGATTGACAAAATTTCTTCAAGCTCCTCATAAGCAGTCACGCTGCCCTGGCATTTAGGCTTTGCCTGCGCGGCTGCTTCGGAGTAAAAAAACTATGAGCGATATAATAAGCAGCGAACACGTGGGAATGTCCGGATTTTTTTCGGAAAAGAGAATGAAACCCAAAAACCTGAGTTTTGTGGAGGAAACAGTGCCACAATTAGAAAAAATTTCAGTGAAATTTCGTGGTAGTAACCATTTTAAGGCTCCTGATTCTTCTAGACTCAACGATGTGGACTATATAACTTGGCGGCCGGTAGATGGAAGGGAAGTACTGAATTCGGTAGAGTAGCAGAGCGGAGTGGAGTATACTGCAGTCAATGGCGACATAAGAATTAGTCAGTGTACATAAATGTTCTATCAAATTAAATAAATTAGTGCATTTCTTTTTGTGGAATCCAGTGTTTTAATCCACACTCAGAACCCAGAAAAACGCGACATTGGTCTACGTGTAGGGTGTGGATTATTGAACATTTAGTGAAAACAAATCGGACGATCAGTGAAGGAAGAATGGAGCGATTAGTTGATTTGAAAATTGCCGATTTAAAGAGAGAGCTGGAGGAAAGAGAGTGCAACACGGCCGGAAGGAAAGCAGAATTACAGGAGCGGCTTCGTCAAGCACTGATTGAGGAAGGTGAGGACCCGGATATTTTCATTTTTACCGGTGCAGGGGTTATTGGATTAATGCTGTAAAACCTTTCGACCAAGTTAGAAAACAAGCTCGTGAAAAACTGTGCCAACCTAGAAGGAAAGCTCGTGGAAAATTGTGCCAACCTAGAAGGAAAGCTCCTGGAAAATTGTGCCAACCTAGAAGGAAAACTCTTGGAAAGTACAGCCAAACATAAAGAGTGGAATACATAAATGTTCTATCAAGTTAAATAAATTACTGCATTTCTTTTTGGGGAATCCAGTGTTTTAATCCACACCCAAAAGAACCCAGAAAAACGCTACATTGGTGTCAGGTGCGGGGTGTGGATTATTGGACATTTAGTGAAAATAAATCAGACCATCAGTGAAGGAAGAATGGCACGATTGGTTGATTAGAAAATTGCCGGTTTAAAAAGAGAGCTGGACGAAAGAGAGTGCGAGGAAGGCGAGGACCCGGGTATTTTCATTTTTACCGGATATTGTTTCAGTGCTGCAAAACTTTTCGACCAAGTTAGAAAAAAGCTCCTGGAAAATGTGCCGATCTTTTAGAAATCTGTGCCAACCTAGAAGGAAAGCTCGTGGAAAATTGTTCCGATATTTTAGGAAACTCGACCAAATTAGAAAACAAACTCGTCGAAAATTGTGTCAATCTTGAAGGAAAACTAGGTGTTACACGAATGTACAGCCAAATTAGAAGAGAAGTTTTTGGAAAATACCGCCCATTTAAAAAATAATTGGAAGATAAAATTATGGAAAAAACTTTCGAGTTGGAAGAACGGATTTTAGAAACTTTGGAGGACAGAATTCAAGAAGTGCAAGGCGAGTTTGCCGCTTTTGACGCCAAGACCATGGACGAACGACAGCATGGACTTCCGTTGGAAAAATCAAGTGAGGTTGGAGCTTCTGTTGGGTCAGCTGGTCATCTGCGAGATGCGATACGGCCAGTCACATTTAGAACATGTCTACTATAGTCAACTAAAGAATCGAGTTCAGAAGTCAGGCCAGTCCTTGCACGAGTTCGAAGCGGATATTGCGCGGTTGGTACGATTAGCATATCCCGATGTCCAGGAAAGGATATTGGAGCGATTGGCAGCTCCAGCATTCCTGGATGGACTTCGTGATGGTGAAATGAGGCAAGCCTTACTACTAGCACATCCACCTAAGCTAGTCAATGCGCTAACTCGGGCATTAGAATTCGCAGCCGCTAAAAACACAAATAAAAGCAAGGTCCGAGTCCGCCAGATGGTACCAGGAGATAACGAGTTCGGAGAGTCCGTCAAGCGCATTGTTAAGGAACTTGATGGTGAACGTCGCCGCCAGAACAGCAAGTTGGAATGTTGGAAATGAGGAAAAATAGGGTACGTTAGGAGACGTTGTCCTGAAAGTGCTAGTCCTCATCCGGCCAATCCGAAAAAGTAAGGGAGGTGGATGTGAAGGGACGGTCATCGACCTGTAGCCAACAAGCCCCATCAGTTAATACCGCCCAAGTCTCCTCGCTTAAACATCAGTCTACAGTATATTCAGATAAGAGATAGACCGGACATAAACAAGACCACGTGATCATCGAACGCTGTAACATTCGGCAGGGACGTATTAAGAGTCATGCAGTACATATTTTAGATAGTAGATGCTGCTTTGCGTAACTTTGTAGTAAATTAGCACAATTCGATGTGTATACGATTGGTGATGGATATAGGATCATGTGGGGGTGGGGTAAGAAATGTATAATGATGTAAATATACATAAGGGTTTCAAAATTTTCGCTTCGATTTCCAGCTTCGGATGCCGCCTGATGTTTGGTGAAATACAGTCGAATATAATCTCAAAATGGCGTTTAAATTAGCCTAAATTAAAAATAATCGTATATCTCTTAAAATTGCTTTTAGAATATTGATTAGTATATTTTTTGATTTCTAGGCAAATATGTAACCAAATTAAAACGTTCAAAACGTAGGGGGAGTCCGGGAGAGTCTAGCAGGTGGGAGACAATAGCCGCTGCTCATAGAATATTTGTGGCACGAGATGTTACGACATTGCCATACTTCTCTGACGTCATAGGCACCTCCCACCCCGCTCACGTAGCGCCGTTACAATCGGCAGTTTGGTTTGGAAGTAAGAAGTGGCAACACGTTTTCGTACCTGGAAAGTGAGTTTATTCAGTTTTCGACATTTGATCTCTGTTCTTTACTGTGGATAGATTCCAGCACGCCACTTATATACACCGTAAGTGTAATTATTCTAGTCATATTTACGACAGCCAGCTTTTATTCAAGTGTCATAGCTTTTTTTTAAATTTAATAACTGATAGTATGGCGTGGAGTGGGAGACATTACCCTGGAGTTGGGAGGAGACTTTACCCAGGGTAATCTCTCCCTCTCTGTCAGGGTCGTTTCTCCCGCAATAAATTTTATTCATTTTATTTCAGAGAATGCCCTTCAACTATAGAAAAAAACACAACTAGAAAGAGAAGCAATTTAGATCTGTCAGTAATAAAAAATGCTTTAGGTGACATTGATCAAGGAAAGTCTATCCGAGGTGTTGCTTTGGAATATGGAATTGACAGAAATACCTTAAGAAATTATTTAAGAGACAGGTCTAAATTGACTAAAATAAGTGAACAAGGAAGCCAGTTTAAAACATCTATGATATTTACAATCGAAGAAGAGAAGGCGCTTGTTGAATATCTTATAGCTTGCAGCAAAATGAATTATGGATTAACCAGACAGGCGACTATGCAGCTAGCATATGAATATGCAACAATGAATTCCAAAAAGGTTCCAGATTGTTGGACTTCCAACAACTGCGCAGGAAAAGATTGGTTCCGGGGATTTATGACAAGAAACCCTGAACTAAGTTTGAGAACCCCAGAAGCCACCAGTTTATCCAGATCAACCAGCTTCAATAGAAAAAACGTTACTGATTTCTTCGAGAACCTCAAAGAAGTTAGAGAAAAATACCAATTTGAAGCACATAACATCTATAACTGTGATGAAACAGGGTGTACGACTGTACAAGAGTGTCCCAAAGTAATAGCGAGCAAGCATATGCGTCAAGTAGGACAAGTTACTTCAGCTGAACGCGGCAGCCTTGTGACCGTTTGCTTCGCTGTGAACGCTCTGGGAAATGTTCTTCCTCCATTTTTCATTTTCCCTAGGGTTAGATACAACGAATGCTTTGTAGCTGGTGGGCCTCCAGGCTCACATGGTGACTCCTATCCTAGTGGATGGATGACAACCAAGAGTTTCGTAAAATTCATGGAGCATTTTGTGAAATATTCGAACGCATCTCTTAATAACCGAGTCCTGCTTATCCTCGACAACCACGAAAGTCATATCAGTGTTGAAGTCGTTAAATATGCAAAATCAAATGGAGTCACTTTGCTGACTATACCCCCCCACTGCAGCAGAAAGCTACAGCCATTAGATGTTTCCGCCTATTCATCTTTCAAGACTAGATATAATTCAGCCATGAATAACTGGATGATCAGTAACCCAGGACGAACTGTTACGATCTACAATATACCTGGATTTGTAAACACAATCATGTCGCAGGCTTTTAGTCTATCCAATATTTTGAGTGGATTTCGATCAACTGGGATACACTATAACCCGGACATCTTTACAGATGACGACTTTTTATGCTCTGCGGTAACAGATAGAGAAATGACTAGTGAACTCCAAAAGCAAGATGTTTCTTCGATTACTTCACCCTCGGTCGCTGCAAAAGTACCATCAGATTCAACCACGGTCGCATTACCTTCAACATCTACTGTACGTCAGTCAGAGCCTTCAACATCAGCATCAGTATTCACGAATGAAACTGCAGCTCCTAGAATCAATTCACCATCAATTTTGACTGCGGAAGAATCCAAGCAAGCAAATACAATACCAAGACGATCAGCAGAGATAGCTTCTACATCTAATGTTCTGGATATGACAACGATAGATTCTGATTCCGGACACACACCAAAAATAGTTTTACCACAAACAATTCGACCATTTCCAAAAGCTACTTCTAGAAAAAGTCTTCGTCGTGGTAGACAACCCGGAAAAACTAAAATTTTAACAAAAACGCCAGAAAAACTAGACCAAGATGATAAGTATGCACCGAAAAATAAGAAAATTAAAATAACTACGAAAAGGCAAACAGGCAAAGCAAAGAAAAAGACAGTAAAAAGACAAGTTTTACAGTCAAGTGACAGTGAGACAGACCCCAAGTATGATGATAGTTCTGATAGTCCCTGGGATGAAGTACCAGATGTTACTGATAATTGGTTTTGTTTCATCTGTGGGGAAGACAAAGTTATGGACATGAGACTTTGTGCTGTTTGTGGCAAATATGTCCATGAAATGTGTGTTGGACTATCCAAAGACGATAAGGAGCAGTTTATTTGTCCCAATTGCTCCAATTAAAAAAAGTAAGACTGATGAAGGTTGTTATTATCTTTGCTCTTAATTTTGAGAGTTATTTTAATTTTTGTTTTACTGACAACATACAAGGTTTTTAAGTTTAAACTACTTATAAGGTTGACTTCCTGTTTCTAATGGAGAGTATGACTATTTTATAAGTAGATTTTGTTATCTTGTTATGTATTATTTTATTTTTGTTCTTAATTTTGAGAATAACTCTAATTTTTATTTTGCCGACAACGTACAAGATTCCATACCAAAAAATAATTTGTATTACCTACTTTTAAGCTTTAACTACTTATAAGGTTTGTTACCTAGTTATGTGAAAGATGGAGTAGGTTCAGGTAATACTATGTGCCATATTTTTTTAATTAAATTTATAGATTTACAATGTGTAATGATTATTTTGCCTAATCCTAAAGTGGAGGGTAAAGGCTCCCTACTCGAGGGGTCAAGTCTCCCACCCATGCGGGAGATATTAGCCGAATGTCACCTTGGCAGAAATCGTTGATAACTCGTAAACTCTTAATGCTACATTAAGCTTTCTTGAGAAAAAATGTAGCTAAATAATGCGTTCTAAGACATAATTTATCGGAAATGAAGATTTGTAAGTGTGTAAAGACTTAAAAGCATTTTAGTGGAAGGTGGGTATACTCTCCCGGACTCCCCCTAAAAAAAAGGTGCATGGTTGAACATTGTCAGAAAGTAGATTCTTGAATAGGTTTTGCCAAAATGGGTTCAAAAATGTCAATAATTAATTAAAAAATACAGTAGCTTTATAATTACTTATAACTTACCGAATTTGATGAACGACATCTTTTATTGGAAAGATGAGCTTGATGAGCTTTCATCATCGCTACTGCCTGAAGCACCAACGACAATAATGAATGGCTCGACTTGTTCCTCTAAAATATTGTCCAGTTCCCACATTCTCTTTTCAACTTTGTCTTTCACGTGCTTAATACAGTTTTCCCATTTTTGCGCTGTTATTAATTCTAGTGCTTCTTTGAAAAGTCCTTTGAGGTCACAAAATTTAAAAGTTGTATTGTGCTTAGCTATATAATTTTTAACCTCTGCCCATATGAGCTCAATGGGATTGAGCTCGCAATGGTATGGAGGTAAACGGAGCACAGTTTTATTTTGACTTGCTGCCATTTCGTCAATGGCGTATTTTTGATATTCCGCCTTGTGATCCTTGACAATTCTTAATAATTGTACTTTCAGCACTGCTTCTTCAAAGTTGATATTTTTCGAGCGGAGCCAATTTTGAACATCAACTTTCCTTGAAGCCGTTGTTGGGACCTTCTCCATTCTTCGAGAATGATAAGGCGCATTATCCAACACAATTACTGCGATTCGCCATTCATTTCCTCGTGGTAATCTCCAGTTTTCTTAGACTCAAAGCACCACAGACCGTCAACAACAAATCCATCCTCACTGCCAATATGGCAGATAATGACCCTTTTCCCTTTACCTGGAAGTACTAACTGGTGTAGATTTATTTCAATAAGCAAACCTTTTTCAAATGTTTTCATCACATTCAGCGAAAAAACATTGAGACATGAGTATCAGATTGCTATAATTGGGATTATTTAGTCATATTGAAAGAAAGAATATTGAACGTCGTATGATTACTCAGCGCTTCACAATTTAATTTAAAGTTATAAACCTTTAAAAAATGAATGATCAGGAACCTGAAATACGCGCAAATGTTAATATTAACAAATTATAACTTTATAAAGCTTAAAGTATGAATTAAAATGATTAGAAATATTAGGAACGGTACACAATATAAAACTTAGTAACTTTAAAAAGTTCTAATAAATGAAAATGACAATAAAACATCCACGCATTTTATCGAAAGTTATAAAAGTTTTGTTACTTGTAATATGTTTTATCTGCCCCCTGGAATTAATGTTTAGAACCTTGTTCCCAAGGTTTGAAAAACATCCGATTGTTGTCTATTACTCGTATTTACCTGCTGGATTTTTTAATCTGGTGGACAGTCCATCTAGAAAGGCCCTCCTGGATGAAGTTACAGAATCATCAACCCATACTTTACTTGTAGTGTGTCCTGCGTTTACCCACGTTTCATCAAGGTAATAAATCTTCCTGTTTTGATTTCTATATTTCCCAATTTTTGTTAAATAAGCAATAGCACAATTTCTTCTCTATCCAGTAGTAAACTATTACGACCCCGTTTTTTCCATTTGAAATTTAAATGCTTCAGTAATGCATGGAAAGTAGATCGTTTGAAATTTGGCAACGTTGTATCTCCATTTACTTCCTGCAGTACTTTATCTATAGTAGGTGTTTCATTCCTAAAGAAGAATTCATGCACTTTCCTCCTAATCGCATGCTTATCAGCTTCATCCAATGATTTAACAATACTTTTGCGATGTTTACTGGTCATTGGCTCAGAAAAGGTGTGATTTTTTTGTATTGTCTTAACACATTAAACACTGATGCGCGACACACCCCAACTTTGTGAGAAACATTCACAACAATTTCTTTGATGGTTGATGCCTCGTTCTCCTCGCGCTCGATCT
The DNA here is from genome assembly GCA_963669975.1 of Acanthoscelides obtectus. Lineage (NCBI taxonomy): Eukaryota > Metazoa > Arthropoda > Insecta > Coleoptera > Chrysomelidae > Acanthoscelides > Acanthoscelides obtectus. The sequence goes on from CAVLJG010000004.1 coordinate 65,177,053, forward strand.
TATATATATTCAAAATGACCTCTTTCATTTCTGCACTCAGGTGTCTTTTTTTAGAGCGTTTCCTAGGTGGACTACAGGAGTTTACAACTTCATCGGCAGTATCTGTACTACTGGGCATTTTGCGCAAGCAGTTGATAACAATAACAATCAATAACAAGGTATAACAATAACAACGACAAACTCAACAACTTAATAAGATAACAAACGAAAACGTCCAAAGAAATATCAAATTGCAATGATGCACTCGACATACGTAATACGTCTGAACCTGAATGTGACTCTGCCTTGATACGACTGCTCTGCCGCTCGGCATAGGCATTTAATTGCGAATTGACCAATGAGGGCTCCTGTTTTACGTCGAGACGGCGGCGTTAGCGTGAAAATCACCCGAACCTTTTGTTTACATCCGGTCTATCTCTTATATGAATATACTGTAATAGTGTTTTTGTCGGTGCTTTTGTGGATGGGACTCTCCACACCGTACTGCTGGATACAGGTGCGACAAAGGCTATCATAAAGCCCGACATGGTAAAAGCATCGGAGAAGATCGACCATCCAAATGGCGACTACGAACGGCGACGGGTGACCGAGCAAACGTGTACGGTGAAGTAAACATCGCATTTGGAATAGGAAAAGCTACATTCGAACATCCGGCGATAGTAGCTGATATTGAGGACGAGGTAATCATCGGAATGGACATCATGGACACAAAGAGGGCTTCGAGTTGAACTTTAAGCAAGGAATCTTGAGAGTCAACAATGAGGAGGTCATTTTACACCGGGAACGGAATGGAAACGAGTTGTATTGTCTGAAGATACCGTGATCCCAGAACGAAGCGTAGTTGTATTGAATAGCTCGGTAGAGGACCAGACTACAGACTAACGAATGTCAGTCATTACGCTGTGTCACTGAAGAAGGGCTCGGAGCTGGGACACTGCTGTCCAGTTTCTGCAATCATTAGAAATATACCAGCTGTGGAAAACTCAGCGGTCATTCCTAAGGAACTGGAAGAACTAATATCGTCATCAGATTATGGCAGTTTAATGTTCTGCCATTCGGCCTGTGCAATGCTCCTGCCACCTTTGAAAGGCTGATGGACACGGTTCTAAGAGGACTATCCTGGAAAACCTGCCTGGTTTACCTTGATGACATTTTTCTGGTGGGAAAATCATTTAGGGACCACATGACGAACCTAGAGGAAGATTTCTTAAGGCTACGAGGTTCTGGCTTGAAATTAAGCCCAAAGAAATGCCACCTGTTTCAAAGAGCTGTGCAGTATCTTGGCCATGTTGTTTCCAGTCAGGGAGTCGTGGTTGACAAGGAGAAAATCCAGACTGTGAAAGAATGACCAGTTTCAAAGGACAAACGTGAGCTACGCAGCTTCCTAGGATTGTGTACATTTTACCAACGTTACGTGGAAGGATTTGCTAACATCGCAAAGCCATTGACCAGGCTGACAGAAGGGAAACGCAATTTCCGATGGGAGCAGGAGTGCCAACAAGCTATTACCCACTTGAAAGAAGCTTCAACAAGCGCCCCTATACTCAGATATCCACCGCCAGAAGGAAAGTTTGTGTTAGACACTGATGCTAGCAATGTGGGCATAGGTGCTGTATTATCCCAAGTCCAGGAAGGCAAAGAAGAAAAGGTCATCAGTTATTTCAGCAAAACCCTGTCCAAATCATAGTTTAACTATTGCGTTACCCGGAGGGAGTTCCTCTAAAATTCTTACTCCGGACCGGTCACGCAGCTTCAAAATGTCTACTCCAGTTTAAGATTCCAGAGGGTCAAGTTGCAAGATGGATAGAGAGGCTGCAAGACTTTGACTTCGACATCGAACATCGAGCGGCAAAAATCCATGGAAATGCAGATGCCAAATCGAGGAGACCTGTCAGTCGTCCCTACAATTGTAGGGTGCGTTTATGGCCTCCTTGATTGTCATACTCTTTTCTCTCCTTCAAAAATTTATAGATTACACTCGTCCCGTGTCAGCGTCAGCGCTCTCCTATTGTTAAGATATGTTTTCCGTTTAAATTGTAGGACATTTCAGGCTGATAAAATATGATATAACTCAAAAGCAAGCACAATTTGATGCAAATAGATGTTTGTGACATAACCTCAAAATAGAGTTCTGACACGGAGAAGTAGAAAACTATGACAATCAAGGAGGCCATAAAGGCGCCCTACAATTGTAGGGACGACTGACGATACGGGCCTAAGTATTAAGAATCACTATCGTAAGTGATACTGGGCAAAATGAAGACCTCATTAAAGACCAAGAGGGCGACCCAGATCTCCAAATAATTCTGAACTGGATGAAAGAACAACGTAAACCAGCCTGGGAAGAAGTTGCCAAGTATTTTTTTTTTTTTTTATACTCCAACTACCACGAAGGCCTAAGGCCTAAGCATCCATTGGGTACCGTGGGGCTATAGGGGAATGCGGGATGCATGGGAAAGGGGGGACGCCACACGGACTCTGGCGAGGGAACACGTGTGCATGCAACATGCACACATTCTGGCTCCGCCTACGAGAACCGCCGGGTGGTACCTGCGCGTTCGACAGTCAGAGACCATCTACCACCTACGGACAATCACAACATCCATAGCCAAGAGAAAAATTTCTCCTGGGACGGGACTCGAACCCGCACAGCGCACGGCGACTGATCAGGAGACCGAAGAGTCTACTACTCCGGCCACCGCTGATGCCCTATGTGTGGAGTTAGTGAAAGTGCGGAAGTGTGTGATGAAAGTGGCGGACAACCAAATGCAAATAGATATCCAAGACGTAATGTTCAAAAGCCAAAATATTTTGATAATTACTTGATGGATGAAGATCTTGAATATGCAATGGTAGTCACTTATCATAGTTCTGAGCCTACAACACTTTCTGAAGCTTTGTCCGGTTCCGACAAAATGGAATGGAAAAGTGCTATAAAAATGGAAATGGATGCTCTTAAAGCCAATGAAGCATGGGAGTTAGTCGGCAGACCACCCGGAAAAAATATTGTAAAAAATAAGTGGATCTTTAAAATAAAAAGGGATAGTGATGGAAAAATATCAAAGTATAGAGCAAGGTTAGTTGCTAAAGGCTTCACCCAAAAATATGGCCTTGATTATACACAAACTTTTTCGCCTGTTATAAGGTTTAGTAATTTGAGACTCTTATTGGCGATGAGTTAAATTTATCAGCTGAGCATTGGGATGTAGAGACTGCATTCCTCAATGGTGACTTAGATGACGATATATATATATATATATATATATATATATATGAGTCAGCCAGAAGGCTTTAAAGTTCCAGGCTCAGATTCCCCTACCATAAAATGATAATGGGCACAATGGAATTCTCTAGTTATGGACGACGGACTCTTAATGCGTAAAATGGTGGACCACGACAGCAAAGAGGAAAGAAGGCAAATCGTTATCCCCAGATGTCAGATCCCGGAGCTGCTAGAGGACATCCATTCCGGTGTATCAGGAGGTCGTCTCGGAGTTACAAAAACCTTGGGAAAAAAGAGGGAAATACTTTACTGGGTCAATAGCCAGGCGGACGTAAAAGATTGGTGCAGAAAATGCGTTGTGTGTGCGGCAAGTAATGGACCGCAAAGGAAACCAAAAGCTTCGATGCGCGAATACAACGTGAAGAGCCCCTTTGGAAGGATTGTTATTGATGTGGCGGGACCCTTTCCAGAAAGTGAAGAACACACATGATTGTGGTAATGGATTACTTCAGCAAGTGGGTTGAGCCATACGCTCTACCAAATCAGGAAGCCTCTACGGTAGCCGATACTTTAGTAAAGGAATGGATCTGTCGATTTGGCGTACCTTCGGACTAAGGGCGCAATTTCGAGTCAAATTTGTTGCAAAATATGTCAAATCCTCAGGATTAAGAAGATCAGGGCTACTGCCTTACACCAGCAGTCAGATGGAATGGTGGAGCGCATGAATAGGACCATTAACCGGTATTTGGCTAAGGTAGTTTTTAGCCATCAAAGAGACTGGGATAGTTTTCTTCATCTCTTCTTATTGGCTTACCGATCATCGATTCATGAAAGCACAGGGAAGACCCCGGCTTGAATAGGAGAGAGGGAGAGAGGGAGAGAACTTCGTCTGCCATGCGATCTAAAGTACGGCTATCCGCCAGAAACTAGTATTGCCGGAGAAGATTACGTAAGTAACCTGCGTAGAAGAATGGATGCCATCCATAGCCAGGTTCATGTTTCAATTCAAGGTGCCAGCGACCGGATGAAGGAAGCTTATGACGTTAATGCCAAAGACCAGAGGTATGACAACGGTGGTACGGTTTGGCTTTACGACCCAAAGAGGCGAAAAGGGCTGTCGCCTTCAATCATCCTGGGACGGGCCATATAAAGTTCAGCATGCCATTAAGGATGTTCTCTACAGGATTCAGAAGGTACCACGTGGTAAAGTCCGAATTGTACGTTTCAACCGACTTGCCCCTTCTCATGGAAACAACGAAGATGCGGCGGTGCGGCAAATCCAACCAGAACCGGACATGACATTTGAGCAATCTATGGCCCACCATGCTAATGGCCATAAGAGTCGGTATGGCATGACATGTGAAGTACAGCAAGATCTGTTTACCACTTCAACAGAGTATGCCCACTGTGTGGCTCAAGACTTGCAAATGTCGAGAGGTAAAGCAAATGTCTTTCTCAGGAAGTTTGGAGGAGTGCCCGAGCTGCATCAATCTAACCCGGACGTCGAAGAAGTACTCCAGATAACTGAAGGGGTTACCAACCGAAAGATCTTCTGGTTACCAAGAAAGCTTTGTATCAGAAACCGAATTACGAGGATATCTGGAGCGCTTTGTGTTCTCTTAGAGATGTGTTGCGTGCCGAGGACCTGAGAAAACTGGCAATACCTATGTTGGCATGTAGACTGGACAACTTCGACTGGAGAATTATCCGAAGCATGCTTGAGGTAGTCTTCCGGTATACAGGCATTCGATTTCTGGTATGTTGTCATAGTCCTAGACGGCTACCTCCTGGAAAGAGTATGGATTGTTACTTCTTCAAGAACTCCTACTGCTAGAAAGGGCAGTCGTGCCGATATCGACATCCACCACCAGTAAGATCATTCCAGGAAGGAATGACTTTAGGGAAGGGGCAGTGTAACAAGAATGAATGGTACTACTAGCGCCATCTGTTGGGAATTGGTATTATTGGCAACATATGTTGGGAACCGCGCCAGGGACTCTTCTTCGGCATCGACGCTAGGTGCACCCCGAAGGTTCTGCACTGGCCGCTATGCGGAATATATATGCCGACGGCCGGGAGAGAGAGGCAGAGTTGAGTGAATGGCGTGACATTCGTAAATAAGTAGTCAGACATAAATAGTGGTGTACATAAATGTTCTATCTAGTCAAGTTAAAGTTAGTTGTGTTGTGTCTTAAATAAATTAGTGCATTTCTTTCTTGTGGAATCGAGTGTTTAAATCCACATCCAAAAGAACTCAGAAAAACGCTACATTATTCTGCAACTAGTAAAGTCGGGCATGATCCTGTGAATCATGTGATCTTCGCGTATGCTTTGACCTTCGAATCAATGAAATTTCCAAGTGGCAGATGAAATAATCGGTAATGAATAAAATAAAGTTACAGTTATCATACGATTTATGTGAACAACAAAGTCGTAATCATTGATTTTAGACTATATACACAATAATACACAATGTTGTTTCAAATATAATAAAAAAGTAGCTATTATGGATACCTATTATTTTTTAAATTATTTATTAATCATCGCTATTATGAAACATTTGGTGTTGAAAACCTTCCCATCGTAATCGTCAACACTTTAAATAAAAGAACCGAACGCGTATCACGTAACTTGAAAAGTGACATTATGCCGATTTTTTTTTGACATTATGCTGGTTTTTTGACATATACGTTTTTCTACAAGGTATTAACTTAGCACTTAGATGTACGTGTTGCCTAAACGTCATGAGACTTGTTATCAATCTTTGGTTCTGATTTGATGTAAAATGTGCTTCTGAGATGGCATTACTGGAGGTCTGAGCTGTAAGTGGTATGTGTTAATGATAATTACATTGGGTTCTTGTCTCAAATACATTTAAGATTTAAAGCTAGTTGCGCATTCACTTTTTCTTATCTATCTTGGAAATTACGTATACAAACTTGCTGATTTCAAAAATGAGAGAGATAAGAAATAATTATATTCACTGTACACTGTCGACTTACAAGCCATATACATACTAACAGTAATTACACACAACGCGGTCGCCGTGATGATTTTCCGCAATTCTCCTCAGTTTTTCGTAATTTATAACTTTGAACATAATCTCTCTTCGGAAAGCACAACATAAAAATAATCCGTCGGGCACAGCCAATAGAAATCACTGATTTTATACACATGCAGACCAATACACATAATCGTCCAGATGCGATCATGCTATTCAACTAACTTTCTTCTCAGAGATAAAAACTACAGACAAGAACCATTTGGTCTCACAAAACATATGCAACCAATAATGCGTTTAGTTTAGTTGAGTGATTCCTCCTTAGATGGACGTTCACTTGTGAGCAAACGTGGAAGAACATAGTTTGCAAGATGACATCTTATAGGTTTTTTTTACGTTTTATAGGTTTTTTACATGATACCCGTGCCGGAAGGGTTATTACGTAAAAAACCTATATAATGTAAAAAACGATAAAATGTCATCTTGCTGACTAGATGGTTTCTAGCACAAAACATATACACTGAAGAAGGTTTAGTCACGTGCTATCCATAGGGCAACACGGTCGATATATGTCAGTGTCAATCGCCATTTTTTCTGGATGCCACATGGTTGCCAGACTGTGTACGAATGCCGCATGCGACGTTGCCGGCTCTTTACATAAATCTGAGACTTTTGTATAATTATATATTGGGCATATATTAATGATATATGGAAGATTTTATAACGACATGTATTATTAACATATTTTTGCTGTTTTGACAAATAAGTATGTAGGCCCTTATCTGTTGCAGCAGCAGCGTCAATAACACAGGCCATTATAAAATCATCCATATATCCTAGCTATTTGAAATTTTGAGAGCAGTAAAAAAATATACTTGAGAATATATTTTTATATAAATTTTATACTGTATGAACACATCAATAATATTCATGGTCCAAATATTATTATTTCGGGTGATGGTCTTATGCAGCACCTGCTTGGAAAAACCGTTAGAATTAGTGGTGAAAGCAAATTATTTCAAAAAGAAATAATAATTATCGTTAACAACAGTAAGGTTACTAGAGTTATCAGATTTTTCATAAGAATTATAGCATAGGGTATCTAATCACTTTCCATAACAGTGATAATCAGAGTACAAGAGTTTTATGAAAAATATGATTATATATAATTTCGGAATTTTTACATCATCATTGAAATATAGCATACTTTTTAAGCTATACATATTTGACTTGAAATCTATGGAAATTGTCAAAAGTTTCTCATATCAACTACAGAATACCAATATTAATAGAGAAGTGCTATAAATCGATCGATTTGACATAAATTTACATTAGCCATAATTGTGAAACACATTAGCCATTGTCCTGAATCACTCAGTTGTCGAGATATATGCTCTGAAGAGAAAAGGCTAGCAGGTAAATCTATATTCTGATCGCCATTGGTTGACAGTGGAATGAAGCGCCTTCAACTCTTGCTTCTTCAATGTTTCATAGCATTCCTGATTTGTGACTGTTGAATCAAGCAGAAATCCTCAATAGTCGTAATGTTCTAACAAATACATCCTTCCAATTTAGAATCTCTTTATCACTAAAGCTTATTTTCATGCGACCAGGAAGCTCTCTTTGACCGTTGTGAAGTTGGCAGACAAATATTAGCAGACAATTTGCCGAAGATACCCGAATGACCAGTGGCGTCGACATCCTCGACCAGACTGAAGGATACAGCTAACAGCTCGCAACAATAAATATACATGCACGAGAATAAGCACCCCTATAGGAAGAATCATTTTACACCCCAATTAAATAATTCGCAAGAACAAGCCTTAACCCAAAACCTTTTATCGAATTTTCACTTACGGATTATTGTATATACGGTATTGAAAGTAATTAATGAGCTAAATAGTATAGAGTGAGAAAATCTCTAAAGGGGTGGTAGATAAAAAAATATAAATAAAACTTCATTTTCACCCCCAAAAATATGATTTATAGGCTAGGTGGCATTGTGTGAGAAAGCTTCTGAAGGGGTAGCAGCTAAAAAAATATACTTATAAATTCATTTTCACCCTCAAGGAAATGATTCTCCAAAATAAGTTATACCGCAAAAAAAATACTCTATTATAGAGACAATTTATACGCTAGGTGGCATGGTGTCAGAAATCTTCTGAAGGGGTGGCAGCTAAAATAATATATTTATAAATTCATTTTCACCCCCAAGGAAATGATTCGCCAAAATGAGTTGCACATCAAAACAATATCATAGAGACAATTCAGAGACTAGGTGGCGTGGTGTGAGAAAGCTTCTGAAGGAGTGGCAGCTAAAAAATATATTTATAAGTTCATTTTCACCCTCAAGGGAATGATTCTAAACAATCAGTTGTACCTCAAAAAAATACTCTATTATAGAGACAATTTATAGGCTAGGTGGCATGGTGTGAGAAAGCTTCTGAACGGTTATTTTGAGATACAACTGATCTTGGGTAATCGTTTCCTTGAGGGTGAAAATGAATTTATATAATAATAATAATAAATCGTCTTTATTTAGAGGGCGAAGTTTAGCATAATGCTACTCTGCCACTTAACCCAAAAAAAGGAAAAACCGAAAAAACAATACGAAAAACATAAATACATTTTATAAGTTAGACTTTTAAAAATGTAGGTGTATAAAAAATATGATGTATATAACATATATAACTGAAGGCTATTCAATATTTCATGATTTAAAAGTATAAAATTGTAACAGTTATACAAAACAAAGTAATGCTATATTGGAAATATTTTTGTGTGAGGTGACAGATAAATTTTATCAACTAATTTATATACTTCTATTCAAAATAAATTTCCTCATATGTCTTTTAAATTCACCATATGATAGCAATTTTGTGGATCGAGGTAGAGCATTGTAAAAAATAATTGCGTTGTAGGTGAAGCATTTACGAAAGAATTATGTCCTGTGGAGGGGCATTGTGAGTGTTTCAGTGAATCGAATGTCTCTAAAATGGATATTGCTTCTAGATATCAGCTTATTTCTCAAAAACGGCGGAATGGATGATACCAAAAGCCTGTGGGTGTGAGTAACTAAGTGTAGCTCACACAATTAATTTACTCTCAACCACTTCATGCCATTGAAAAAATGGCTGATATGATCAACTTTTTTCAAATTATTGATCAACCTACAACATGAGTTTTGGATTTTTTGGAGACGTGCCAGAGATATTGAGTCAAGCAATGGAAGATAAGCTAAATCGCAATAACTAATTTTGGACATTACCAAAGATTCATACAATTTTTTTTAGTTGTAAAGTCAAGAAATTGTTTATTAAGATATAATTGACATAAAATTGAAAAACAACTCTTACTGATATTATTTACATGTGGTTTAAAATTTAGACATTCATCTAAAGTTACGCCCAAGTTTCTCATAGACTCACTTACTGCTATAGTCTCGCCATTTAATTTTACTTTGAAATTTCTTTTGGCATCACTTCTAAATAGTTTTGGTGAAAAAATGATGACTTTCAATTTTAAAGGGTTCAACTGAAGGTTAAGATTTTTTGCATACATACTAATAGATATTATATCTTCCTTTACTTCAGATTCAGCATTTTGAATGTCGTGATTATGGAAATGACTGTAGATCTGTGAATCGTCGGAAAATAATAATTGGATACAATATTTAACAACTGAGTGGAGATCAGAAATATACAAGTGGCCCAAGTACAGACCCTTGAGGCACTCCGGAGGAAATGAGACATTTTGAAGATAGAACCATGTCAATGTTTACCATTTGATATCGATTTCCTAAGAAGCTCTGAATCATTTTTGAGGCAGAGTCAGAAAAACCAAAATATTTGCACTTGGCTACTAGAAGACGATGATTTATGGTATCGAATGCCTTAGAGAAGTCAAAAAGAACTAATGATGATCATATGTTGATCCCAGGCTCTAACAATGTTATCGGTTAAGTCTAATATGGCACCTGCAGTGTTATATCATTTTCGATAACCGCATCGTTTGGGAGGCAAAATTTTATGTTTAGAGAGATAATTGTAAATTTGGGCGTACATGCTTTTTCTAATAATTTGGACAAACAGGTAAAATACCAATTGGTCTTAAAATCAGAATATAATTTTGGTTTACTTATTTTAGCTAGAGGTAACACTAATGCTTCTTTCCACGATTCTGGAAAGAATCCCCTTTCCAAACAGGTATTTATGATGTGTAAAATGTGACCTGGAATCGCAAAGAAGCATAGTTTTAGCATTCTGAGTGACACGCCATCACTTCCCGAGGCACTCGATTTCAGAGACTGGAACATCGATTTTAAATCATGTCGATTGGTTTAAACTTGAATGGATCATAAAAATGATCGGTATATGTATATTTTTTTAGCTGTCACCCCTTCAGAAGCTTTCTCACACCATTTCACCTAGCCTATAAATTGTCTCTATAACAGAGTATTTTGTTGAGCTACAACTGATTTTGGGGAATCATTTCTTTGGGGGTGAAAATGAATTTATAAACATATTTTTTATCTGTCACCCTTTCACATAAGTCTGCCGAATCGAAGGAGACGAAATCGGTAGATAATGTCGTAGATTCGATGACAAAATCGATAGGAGGAAGAAATCAGGGCCTTCACAAGATCAGCGATGGATCAAGGGACTTACTTGCTGCTTGTGCCACGCAGCGCCCTCTATGAAAAAAGTATATTTTTGTATTACGCTCTCATACACAACACAGGTTTTTGAGGACATCTGTTCCTGAAAATCTTATGTTCTTTATTACAACTTGTACAATGAGCATATTTGTCGCTCTTGGAATTTCTTTGCAACCATCATTGAAACTCGTCTAAGAAGTATATGCCGAGTCCTTTCAAGTGCTTTTCTGTGAGCCAGTTGAGTTGGTCGGAGTAATTCAATAGTGCTTAACACCCATATCGTTCAAATACATTTTATATTCCCATATATACACTTTCTAGATTAGTTCAGGAGAATATCAATCTCAAACAAAACACGATTGGAAAGCAGCTTTTGTATTCAATAATCATAATGAGTTTTTTTTTTTAGGGTACATTGATTTGCTAGATGCAGAAGAGGTCTAGAATATTATTTAATAATATTTTTGTAACAAATCAAACCATTAATCACATCTAGCATGAATTTTCTTTTTAAACCCCATTTTAGAAAAGCATTCCTACAGATTTTGCTAAAATAACCAAGGAAGAATTTTCAAGAATATACTGGTAATATGTATCAGATTAACGCTTGAAAATATGTTGCTCCATATAACTCCTAAATATTTACGAAAAATATTAGATATTTCATCAAAATATAAAACTCATATTAATTCTTAATAAATTCTTTCCTCATATATTTTCTACATATTTGGAAAAATATCGCGAAAATATATAAATTATATATATTACAAATACCTATAATGAACATTTTATGAATCTATAAAAAAATCATTTATTGAATATTAAAAAATCTGTTGCTGCAAATATTTAACAAACATTTTTTAAACATATTTAGTAGATATTTATATAATATATTTAAATAACGTATGGAACAAGTTCGAAAACATGTACGTCAAACAATTACAAATGCTAAAATGGTACAAAGTAAAACCAACTAGGGATCGTCTTTTCTTATCTCTCTCATTTTTGAAATTCAGCAAATTTGCATGTGTAATTTCCAGGATGAATAAGAAAAAGTGGTTGCGCTACAAATTTCTAGCTTTGCATACATTTCAACATCACCTCAAGTAAGTGTAATTTAACCGTTTTTGGCAGGACTTTGATGACATCAAGAAACCGTCATACTTGTCAAAGCCGCCATCTCTTGAAAATGCATGTTGTTAGGTTGTGGTCCGGCAACACCGCTTTGTTTCATATTTCCTCATCTCATATGAGTGACTCCTCATGAGTGGTATAATTGTAGTCACCGTTCTTGGCGATTACGTCATCAACGCCATATGGAATAAGTAAACAGGTCGAGTCTCCATACCATGGGCGGAACACTGCGCAGACTAATGTTCAGCGCATCTGCTACTCTCTCCAGCACGCATGAAGTGGGTAAAAATGGGACTGCTGTTTTCATTCTCTTCCTGGAATTACTCTAATAAATTTAGCACGAGCTGTCAGCCTTCTCCATTGGTCGTATTTCCGGGCATTGTACAATTTTACGAGTATATTGAAGATTACAGGACAACTCGAATTGCACGCCGATGTCAAGTAAGTTGTCACTCTGAAAAATATGATTGATGAAGGGCACTCATACGTAACGACAAAGTTTTCGAGGCGGAGACACACAACACACAACTAAAAAACGTATGTCTTTGAGCGTACCGAACAAACATTCACACACAGGAGTAGGTTGCATGTGTGTATATGAGGGAGATGGAGATGTATAAAGGCACAGCCGACGTTAACTATGAGCCGTGAACAAAGAAATCTGGCAACGTAGGTGGTAGTGTTACTCCTGCCGCTGCTTGCTGCATCGACGCGTGACGCAACTCGTGCTCAAAACGCTGAGAAAACATAACCTTTTCAATTTGTGATTTGGGAATTCCAGAGGCTGTAATTAAGAGATAAGCTTGTTTTCTAAGCTTCAAAGTGTGTGTATGTGTTCAAAGTGATCGGTGACTATAATATATGAGAAATAGACTCCAGTTGTAGTGCTTCTGTGCTTTAAAAATAAACCAAGAAGTGTGACTGTGGCTGTTCGCGCCTCAGGACGCTAAGGATTTCAACTATTGAAAACGTGCAAATTCAGGTTGTATTTTTCTTTTTTCATTTATCAAGTATTTGACGCAGACAATATGCCTCGTTGTTGCTGTGTTCCTTTATGCAATGCAAACTATAATTCTGCTTTGAAAACAGAAAGCTATGTTTCAACTTTTCGCTTCCCAAGTACCGAAAGTCTGAAAAACAAATGGCTTATGGCAATTCCCAGAAAAAATTGGACACCTTCAAAATATTCAGTTGTGTGCAGTCGTCATTTTAGAGAATCGGATATCATCAGGACAGAAAATATAGTTTTGGCGGATGGAACAGTCCAAAATAATATACCTTTGAAATATCCAAAATTGAAAGAAAATGCTGTTCCCTCCATTTTCCCAAACTTGCCATCATATCTTTCAAAAACTGAAGCATCCAAAAGAACTGACCCAATGCAAAGAAAACAAAAATTAATTGAGAAACATGAAAAAGCTATCCAGAATTTCGATATGGATAAGATCAAAGACTTTCAAGAATTACATTCTTCATTTTCAAAAATTAAAGCCTCACAGAAATGGAATAATAAATTATCTGATGGAAAGCTATATTTTTATAAATTGGATTTTGAAAATGATATCTTAACTTTGAATACACAGATTATAGTTGATGGTCAGATGGAAGTTCAGGTTATTTATAAAGGATGTAAGCTTTCTTTTAGTGACTTTAAGTGGGTTTTGCCATATGATCTCAAAATTACCAGATGGTCCCAATTAGAAAACCTGCTAAATAGGTATTTTTTCTATTTTTCTGAGAACCAACACAAAAACTCTGTTGAAGTTTGCATCATGAATGCATTGGAACAACTTGACACAGCGATTTCCATAATTAATAATGACTCAGTTATGTTTCCATATACAAAAAATCTAGAGATTATTGCTGATCAGCTGAGACAAATACATAACAGGAAAAACAGATATGCATCACTTTCAATAATAATGGCTTTTCCGTTTTATAACCACTCATCATCAACATATAATTTAATTAAAAGATTTTTTATTTTGCCAAGTAAGCGATACTTACAACATATCTCCTCAAGTATGGATATATCTCCAAAAAATGATAGGAATAATGAACACTACCTTTCGAATATGGGTGAATATCAGTTATTTGGGAATTCAATGTTCCTGCAAAAAAATCTTAATCCAATGGACAAATTGTGGAAATAGACCATTCAAATAGTGGAAGATGTCAATCTTTAGTTGGAACATATGGCGAAATTGAGGTAACCATTAAGATTTAGGAAAAATCTGATTGAAAGTTAACAAAATGTATACTCCCCTGGCATGTTCCATTCCCAAATTTCACTACAAACATCAACAAATCTCTGAATTATGTACTGGTATAACAATAAGCGGATACTCCTTGTATTACCTAATACATCTGATAACATATTTTCGCAAAAAGACACACTAAAAATATACATAAATGCGTAAAAAATCCCGTTTATTAGTGGTTCTTGAGAACAGTGTCACCCTCACCTGGCGCAATTCAAATTGCATATATTCATCAAAATATGGCAACTAAGCGACTTGACCTTGAGCAGCAAGTAGCAAATGAAGAAGGGATAGTGCGAAACTATCGTAATTTGGAAAACGAAGACCAGGGACGCGTCAGTAGCCCACTAACAGTTGGCCGATACCCTTTTGCCAGTGAGTGAAGCATTTCCCCTGGTAAGCATATCTTTGTGAATTTAAAAGTTACATTTTTGCGACTTTATAAAAAATTAAGATTTTTTAATACAAAAGCCATGAATCACGTTAAAATAATATAATAATCAAGATATCTTGCTTTTTTGGGGCTTACGCACGTTTTTGTCACTTCCCTGGCGTCACTCCCCTGGCAGTTTTTATGTCAGGGGAAATACACACTGCCCAGGGGAAATACAAAGGCACCTTTTTGTATAAGATGTGTAGCTACTATACCAAATTCAACTTCAAGAGGCAGTAGATCTGAAATAGGTCAGGCATGAGGGGCCGGGCCAGACACGGCCAGACGCCTAGCGCCGCATTCAGTGCTCAAACGCTAATTGTCAGTGTTCATACCAATCTGTTACATCAATCAGCGGGCTGCACCTAAGAAGTTGCCTGGCCAGTTTACAGCTCTGAGCGGCCTGCTTCCTGCTCTTGAAGTTGAATGTGGTAAAGACACTATTTCATTAATTTCAGATACCAAAAAAACCATGACTCGCTAAAATATCAAAATTATAAAAAAGCAAACCCGAGAGGAAAGATTGGAGAAAAAACGCCAAGCAGAAAGACCACGCGACCAGCGAATTAAAAATGATCCAATCAAGAATGCTGAGTTAAAAGAAAAAGAGAAGTATCACAGAAAGAAGGAGAAAGTACAAGTTAGAAGTATAAAATATCTGACAGATAGGGAACAGCGAGCTATAAGAAAGATATGGAGAGAACAAACTGAAAGATATAGGGATCGTGTGAGGCAAAAAACTATTGTTAACTATCCAGAGTCACCGCCGCCTTCGGACCATGAAGATCCACACTTCGATCCTCAAATATTGGACAATAGAGCTTCAGGTGCCAAAAGACCCTGAGAAAAACAGAGGAAACGGATAAATGAGCTTGTCAAAAAACAAAAAAACGAAATTGATCGATTAAAAAACAAGGTGAAGAGATTTCAAAGGAAACTGGATCACGTAAGAAGTCTAAAAATGTCACCAAAGTCGAAAGTGGACCGATTACTAAAAAAAAAAGCGAAACCAAGTAATCAGGAGAACGTGGAAGAAGTTAAAAAGCATCTGTCATTCAGTAAGGTAGTTCAAAATCACCTAAAAGAAAAATATAAGGCATACCAAAAAGAAAAATGAGAAGACACTTTCGTAAAGTATTGAGTGGTAGGTTTGTTAGAAAGTACAATGTTTTAAGTCAAATTGATATGAAGCCTGTGGAACGATAACCCACTGAGGGAGAGGTTTGATAGACGTGACAAGGAGAACAAGAATGAGTGAAACTAGAAAGAAGATAAAGAACGTAATTAATTAGAAAATGACTACATTAGGAAAAACAAAGTAAAAAAACAAAAGAGGGTTTTACTAGACTCAATGAAGCATTTACACGCACGGTTCGTTAAAACCAAAGGAGTGCCGATAAGTTATACTTCATTTTGTCGTTTGAGACCTTTTTGGATTCTATATCCAAACGTTCATAAAAGAGAAACATGCTTGTGTGTAATTCATGCAAATATGGAGTTGATTTTGCTCTCCTTAAGAAGAACGAAAATTATAGACTTTATGAGTTTTCAAGCAATGCTAAATTACTTATGTTTCTATCGCATGACATTTCCGACATAAAGTTGGAGAAGTATTAGAAAGACTGCCGGTGCCAAATATAGTAATGAGAGGAAATAGATTATTTTATAAATTCAGAACTCCTATACCTGTATTCGAAAAATGAGTATCTACTCGAATTCATAGAAAATATTATACCTATGTTAATTTTATTTTTATGCTAGCTACCGTTTTTTATTTATAAGCACTGATTGCGATTCAAAGACTGACCATAAGTTTATGTCAATTTTTTGTTTTAAGTTTTTATAATTTTATTTCTATTATTATTATTATTACTCAGGTACATACATTGCTATCTATATTAAGTTGCAAGATACAAACAGCTATAGTGGTTTTTATTTATATTAGTTCTTGTGTGAGCAGGGTTCGCTCAGTTGATCCAAATGTTATTTTTTAAGAGACTAATAGAACATGTAGGATTTTGTTATTTTCAATAAAAAACTATTGAACTTATTTATATTCTTTTATGAAGTGTCCTTTAAGATCATTCACATGAGAAGTTGTCACTCTTCTATCTCAGTTTGTTACTACCCTGTGTCTAGTGTCACTCCCCTGACTACACATTTTCCCCTGGTAGCTGTAAAATCTCTAAAAATCAAAAAACTATCTGGTCCTGTCAAAGATGCATCACAAATAGTATGATCTTAAGAGGTAATGAATATGAAACTGAAATAAGTAATTTTTCTTAGGTACCACTAAAAACCCAAATACCTGATATTCACCCATGGGTGAATATCAGTTATTGGGGAATTCAATGTTCCTGCAATAAAATCTTAATCCAATGGACAAATTGTGGAAATAGACCATTCAAATAGTGGAAGATGTCAATCTTTATTTGGAACATATGACGCAATTGAGGTAACCATTAAGATTTAGGAAAAATCTGATTGAAAGTTAACAAAATGTATACTCCCCTGGCATGTTCCATTCCCAAATTTCACTTCAAACATCAATAAATCTCTGTATTATGTACTGGTATAACAATAAGCGGATACTCTTTGTATTACCTAATACATCTGATAACATATTTTCGCAAAAAGGCACACTAAAAATATACATAAATGCGTAAAAAATCCCGTTTATTAGTGGTTCCTGAGAACAGTGTCACCCTCACCTGGCACAATTCAAATTGCATATATGCATCAAAATATGGCAACTATGCGACTTTACCTTGAGCATCAAGTAGCAAATGAAGAAGGGATAGTGCGAAACTATTGTAATTTGGAAAACGAAGACCAGGGACGCGTCAGTAGCCCACTAACAGTCGTCCGATACCCTTTTGCCAGTGAGTGAAGCATTTCCCCTGGTAAGCATATCTTTGTGAAATTAAAAGTTACATTTTGGCGACTTTATAAAAAATTAAGATTTTTGAATACAAAAGCCACGAATCACGTTAAAATAATATAATAATCAACATATCTTGCTTTTTTGGGGCTTACGCACGTTTTTGTCACTTCCCTGGCGTCACTCGCCTGGCATTTTTTATGTCAGGGGAAATACACACTGCCCAGGGGAAATACAAAGGCACCTTTTTGTATAAGATGTGTAGCTACTATACCAAATTCAACTTCAAGAGGCAGTAGATATGAAATAGGTCAGGCATGAGGGGCCGGGCCAGACACGGCCAGACGCCTAGGGCCGTATTCAGTGATCAAACGCTCATTGTCAGTGTTCATACCAATCTGTTACATCAATCTGCACCTAAGAAGTTGCCTGGTCCAGTTTAGGGCTCTGAGCGGCCTGCTTCCTGCTCTTGAAGTTGAATGTGGTATAGACACTATTTCATTAATTTCAGGTACCAAAAAAAAACATAACTCGCTAAAATGGCAAAATTATAAAAAAGCAAACCCGAGAGTAAAGATTGGAGAAAAAACGCCAAGCAGAAAGACCACGCGACCAGCGAATTAAAAATGATCCAATCAAGAATGCTGAGTTAAAAGAAAAAGAGACGTATCACAGAAAGAAGGAGAAAGTACAAGTTAGAAGTATAAAAGATCTGACAGATAGGGAACAGCGAGCTATGAGAAAGATATGGAGAGAGCAAACTGAAAGATATAGGGATCGTGTGAGGCAAAAAACTATTGTTAATTATCCAGAGTCACCGCCGCCTTCGGACCATGAAGATCCACACTTCGATCCTCAAATATTGGACAATAGAGCTTCAGGTGCCAATAGACCCTCAGAAAAACAGAGGAAACAGATAAATGAGCTTATCAAAAAACAAAAAAACGAAATTGATCGATTAAAAAACAAGGTGAAGGGATTTCAAAGGAAACTAGATCACGTAAGAAGTCTAAAAATGTCACCAAAGTCGAAAGTGGACCGATTACTAAAAAAAAAAACGAAACCAAGTAATCAGGAGAACGTGGAAGAAGCACCTGTCATTCAGTAAGGTAGTTCAAAATCAACTAAAAGAAAATATAAAGCATACCAAAAAGAAAAATGAGAAGACACGTAAAGTATTGAGTGGTAGGTTTGTTAGAAAGTACAATGTTTTAAGTCAAATTGATATGAAGCCTGTGAAACGATAACCCACTGTGGGAGAGGTTTGATAGACGTGACAAGTAGAACAAGAATGAATGAAACTAGAGAGAAGGTAAAGAACGTAATTAAATTTGTTTTTGAAGGAGACTGCAACAGTCGCTTATGCGCAGGAAAAAATGACTACATTACGAAAAACAAAGTAAAAAACAAAAGAGGGTTTTACACGAACGGTTCGTTAAAAACAAAGGAGTGCCGATAAGTTATACTTCATTTTGACGTTTGAGACCTTTTTCTATTGTATATCCAAACGTTCATAGAAGAGAAACATGCTTGTGTGTAATTCAGGCAAATATGGAGTTGATTTTGATCTCTTTAAGAAGAACGAAAATTATAGGCTTTATGAGTTTTCAAGCAATGCTAAATTACTATCTATCGCATGACATTTCCGACATAAATTTGGAAAAGTATTAGAAAGGCTGCCGGTGCCAAATATAGTAATGAGAGGAAATAGATTATTTTATAAATTCACACTCCTATACCTGTATTCGAAAAATGAGTATCTACTCGAATTCATAAAAAATCGGGTTATACCTATGTTAATTTTATTTTTATGCTAGCTACCTTTTTTGATTTATAAGCACTGATTGCGATTCAAAGACTGACCATAAGTATTATGACAATTTTTTGTTTTAAGTTTTTATAATTTTATTTCTTTTATTATTATTATTATTATTATTATTACTCAGGTACCTACATTGCTATCTATATTAAGTTGCAAGATATAAACAGCTATAGTGGTTTTTATTTATATTAGTTCTTGTGTGAGCAGGGTTCACTCAGTTGATCCAAATGTTATTTTTTAAGAGACTAATAGAACATGTAGGATTTTGTTATTTTCAATAACTTATTTACCTATTGGTATTTATATTCTTTTATAAAGTGTCCTTTAAGATCATTCACATGAGAAGTTGTCACTCTTCTGTCTCAGTTTGTCACTACCCTGTGTATAATGGCACTCCCCTGACTACACATTTTCCCCTGGTAGCTGTAAAAACTCTAAAAATCAAAAAACTATCTGGTCCTGTCAAAGATGCATCATATCGTCTTAAGAGGTAATGAATATGAAACTGAAATGAGTAATTTTTCTTAGGTACCACTAAAAACCCAAATACCTGATATTCACCCATATGCTTAGATAGAATGTCTGGATGATTTAATGCATCCACCATTTCCCTTAGTGCTTTGGATACACTAGGTTGACTGAGCTCATGTAAATAACCCATGCCAATGTTTCTGGCAGGAACCAGCGGCTAGCACCAGAAGTGCTGCTAATACCTAAAACCAATATGTTTCTATACTGTGGTAGGAAGGTGCAAGTAAGCTTATTTGATAATCATTATGAACTTCAAGTCATAGATACTGAAAAATACTTCGTAGGCGAGAAGTTTGCTATCTTTGATCGTGCATTCTTTCGCTTTCCAATGCTTCAATAAGTAAAAATGCACGAATCAAAATTGCTGAAAATACAAATTGGGAGCATACAACGACTTCTTAGACTCATCAAGCTGATTTATTCCTTATTTGAACTTTTTATACTTACCTTTCTTGTTAAAAAAATTAATAGTTTTGACAAATTTATCCAAACAAAACACTAGCAACCGACTAGTCGACTACCACAGAGCAGTTGTTAATTTGACAGTTCAAATCGCTAGTAAGTTGCTGTTGGGTTGCTGCCAATGAGTTAGGGAATCCCAATTTTTGATACTCCTAACAAAAGAATTCACTTTTCGTTCACCAGTTGGTCCATAGAGGCGCCACCGTAGCCGGTCGGCGATTGAGACGCGCTGACTGATATCACAGCCGACGTCAACTACGAGCCGTGATGAAAGAAAGGCAACACCGCACTCGGACGGCATGGTAGTGCTACCTGTGAATGTCGGCCGCCAGCGGCTGTGTGCTCCGTCTCCGTGTAACGTTCAAGAACTAAATTTAATTTTGGAAAAGAGGACAGTTCGATTCGATACAAATCGTCTGAATATGAAATAGCTCTAAAAAATTTAAAAATACGAAATAATCGTGATATATATGAGTCGCTAATGCAGTTAACCTAATTAAAAGTATTTTGTTTACGTTTTTTGGTGTCAGCACACTGTGTTCCAACAGGCCCAGCTTGGAAATGTGGAGTTACCTGTTTGTTTTTAATACATTTACTTTCAGTTTTACTGTTATCTTTCAATTTTACATAATCATTCAAAATTATGTTTGAAAAAATAGACAAAAGCTTAGATAAAATATCTGCATAATTGCGGCCACAGATACAAGTTAAAGAAAATTCACTGTATATAAAGTCAGACTGAATGCTGAGCAAGGTTAACTGACACAAAATAAATTTTTGATTATTGCTTTTCAAGAAGAAAATTTCCAATCCGTCTACATTAATAATAGATTCAAAAATGGCATACATATGGTAGAATATGATTGGTACATAACTGGTTGGAATTGACAGTCCTCCTCTTTGCAAATGATCAAAATAAACATTTGTTGTTAATGAACCTTTTTCTTTAACTATTAGCGATTTGCATATCTCGCAGGTTTTTAGAGATAGTGTGTGAAGTATATCCAGATATATAAGTCTTAGAACTATCCTCTATGTCACAATTGGCTAAGTAATTTGTCTCAAATACTTCATTGAATATATCCAAAACTTCAGGATTTTGTTTGGTATCCAAGAAATCAAAATTTTCTTGAGTTTCTAAGCAGTATTGGAACCTTGTTTTAATTTCTGCTAAAGAAAATGACGATTTCTTTTCATTGAAAATATGCTTCAGCCGTATTTTCTTTTCAGCATTTAAAATTTCATCATATGACACATTGTAACTGCAAATTTTTGAACTAAATTTATCACATGTTCAACCAAAGGTGTCATTTCATCACCTGTTAGATTTGAAACTGGTAGTAATTTGATAATTTCTGTTATGTTTCCAAATGCTGAAGATAGCATGAAGGCTAAAACAGTTTTAGCCATGCCATTTTTATTTGAGGCATACCCAACAATGTTTTGTGAGCGATAGTCCAGCCTAGATGTTATATAAATTTCATCGATCATCAAAATTACAATTTTTTCTCTTGGAGCTAATTTAATTGCTATATATTTACTTCCCTCAAACACCATTAGAGATTATAGTGATTATATTGCCATGCATATTAAGCAAGTGAGATTGCATATCAAAATTAAATGGTGGATCATTAACTGAGAAACCAATGAGTTCTGCTACATCAAAAAGTTTCAACACATGGAAGTTTACATTACCTGATAAAATTCCATAGCTGTGGAAGTTGAAATTTCCTATTAACAAGAGTAATAAGTCAATATTCATCGATCCTAAGATCAATACCTCAGACTCATTATCTGTAAGATTAACAATACAGCAACAAATCCGAGTCTTAATATTTCACATAGTTTAGGCAACATACCGATTTCAGCACTAATATCTACTTTAATTTTTTATACTTTAGTTGTAATTATTGTTATATTACCTGCTTGAAGATGAGTAATAATGAAAGATATATTTTTACAGGCGACTCTGGACATCCATTGAGAATCGGTCTTGCCAGAAATACCATAGGGTGATGCACAGGAGTATTATAATTTGTATTATCTACTGTATCGAACATTTTAAATTTCCATGAAATAATGTTCATTGTCATATGCTTATGCTTAATGATAGCTCTGCTTTAAAAAGGTTTTATCAACCACTGTAAAGAAAAAGTTAATGTTTATAGAATTAGTTTTCTAGGAAGGTTTATTTTCACATGTCCATATTCAACAATATCTATTTTAGAGGATTTGGAACAAGCCTAAAAGTATTCTTTAAGTGAACATCAAGAAAAGTTGCAAAATGCATTTGTAACAAAAAGCACTGCCTTTTTAAAATATAGTTATAAAACTGCTGACCTTCTTTTTGTAATAGAACCCACAACTTTTTTATCAATTTAAGCATTAATGGTTCTAAATACAATCGTAAAAGTTTCAAAAAAAACTCGGTGTTCCACAATCACTCAAACAGCCTAGAACTTTGCCACTTGTGAAGATTAGTACTAATCGCTAAATGTATTTCTAATGGGGAGCAATTCTCTTTAGAAAATGTATCAAATGCATTTCTACAAATACAATTTTTTTAATGACACTCTTATTTTATTTTTGTCAATTTGTAAAGCAATTATTTTAAATACAATAAAAAAAATCTTATTGTCATAGAAATATGTTGAGACAAACTTTTTACCGTATTAAAGAGTTATAAATGATTTATGGATTGGAGGTGCCATTACAAAAAATAAGTCAGTGATTTTTATGAAATGATTTAAGAGAAGTAGTTTTAATACAAAAAAATAGGGCATTGTTACACAACAGAGATAGGAATAATAGTAAATTGATTTGTGCAAATATCTTTTATTAAAATGACAAAGATTAGGTCACACAATTAAACAATAATCATCAAAATACTTTATCCTTTCTAAATTTCAATCAGGTTTGAAGTATTTAGATGCTTGACCAAATTTCTTGTGAAATTTTTGAAGTTGCATTAATGCTGTCTCTGCCTGCATAAAACTTTCGTGCACCCTGCCTAGCTATTTGTAATTCTATATCTGGTGGTGGCTCAACAGCTGAAGATGAAGGAGTTGGTTCTGAAAATCAAAAAGCTTTTAATTAATATCTGAAGTTATGAAGCAATACCAAGTAGAAACTGAAATCATATGAAATTTTTCATTCTGAAACAAGATCATCACTAGTGAAAAATTAAAATAAAAATTTGTATTTTTTCCATTTGAAGCAGAACTTTGTACTTGTGGTCAAGTGTTAGAAGATGATGTGGAGTGCCAGGAAGTAAAATCAAATTAAATGTGGTTTAACTAAGTGGGCAATAGAGATAGAGAATATATGTAAACTGATTTTTCATTAATTAAAATTAATCCCATTTAAATTTATCCAGGAGTTATATACTTACACTAAATGGAATTGGAAGTTTAGTATCTCCAAATACTGCTGCTGTTCCCAATATATATCTAATTCAGATAAGTTATCAACATTAGCACCCTCCACCAATACCTGTAGCATCCTGCCTTTATTGTGCAGCTCTAGATTGTAGCCTATGTTTAAGGTCTATCCAATACTGTAAAAAAGTATTATTGTAATAATACATGAATGAAACCATATGGAACATGGAACAAAATGCCTTATTATAACCTACAACTAATCCAAGAAAATGACACATGGAATCTGTGTAAACTATGGTAGCAACTATTTGGAAAAATTCAAATGCATTGAATCAAACAAACTATTTTCTACCAGTAGAGTACAAAAGAGTTTCATATAAAGTCTCGTCTAATAAGAATTGAATTATTGCAAAAATGGATAAACATCATCGTTTCTCAAGTTACTTAAATAAAAAAAAGTTTTGGATAAAATATTGTGAAAAGGTAGTCTTTGAGAACAATTGTGCTATTACACTGTTGAAGATAATTTTCTATTAATCAACATTGCATTTTTTCTATTTTTTCTTCTATGAACAGTTCTACAACTTTTTTGAATTTATCTAATGAAAAGAGGGATACAACAGAATAATGACCATAGCAAAAGGTTATAATCTTATAATGAAAAATAAGATTCAGCACAATTATAAAAATTATGAATTAGCGATGACAAAAGGATGAATAACAAAATGTAACATAAACTCACCCTTCTCCAGCATTGTCCATTTTTTGTAGCGCCAGATTCAGACATATCGCTAATTCGTCCCACTTTCTATTAATTGTCTCCTTTGATCTCCCTCCAAGCCCAACACTGTCCTTAGCTAAATTAGGATGAATTTCTGCAAAGACAAGTACCTCATCGATTTACAATGTTGAGATTATATTTCATTTTGAAAATTAACACAAACACCTCCTAGTCAGACAAAATCTCAAACACAAATAAACACTATGTTCACGTTTTCTAAGGCATTTGCAGCCTTTAATGAACAAGCAGTCATCTAGAACTATATAGGTAAGTGCCAGCAAGTGCTGATTGATTTAGAGTCCATCTGGAGAGGCTACCACAAATCCAACCCCTTCTGAGCAAAATGAAAACTCCAGTGTTATTCTGGAAGATCAAAACATTGAAATCAGTGGAAGTGGTTCTAGAACAGAAACTAATTATTTAGATAAATATTATTTTTTCTGGCATATTAACAAAATCTGGTACATCAAAGAAGGAATTGAGCCCAAAGGAATCAATGATGGATAAAGTCCACGGGAATGTTTGCTCAAGGCTATCCAAATTAAAATCAATTTTCATTGTCGCTGGGGTTAACAAATCAAACTATTTCAAATTTGTTGAAGGCTGGCACATAACAATTAGATCTGTTATGTCACTATGTAGGGATCTTAAGGAGAGGGGCTTGAAATATCTTTGTTTGAGAAATTTAAATCAAGATTCCCTGGAAAATTTATTTGGTCAAGTAAGACAGCATGGTATCTTTAATACAAATCCCACCTGTCATCAGTTGTTGCTGTCTTAAAAACAGTAATTAATAATTTCAACACACCTTTTTCGAAAGGTAATTGTGAAATCGATTTTTGTGATACTTTGGTCAATTTCAGTGACTTTTTGGATAAATATGAGCAAAGTAATGATACAATGCTTCATTTAGACCAGGACTGTCCAACATACTCCTTTCTTGCGGCCCGCTTTCGGGTCATGTATACATCACAAGTATGAATTACTCTCAAATACCGAATATGCATATACCTATTAAAACTCAGTAATAATGTTGTATAGAAAGATTTTATAATGCGGCCCTCCAAACTGCATTTTTTTTAAGTGGCACTTGGGCCACATGAAGTTGGACAGCCCTGATTTAGACCATGAGATTCTAAGTGACTCTGTCATGGAAATAATGGACAGTTCTGTTGAATAGAATCCTTCAAATGGTTATGTGGGTGGCTGGCTACATTTTGGACAGACTCAAAATTGATAGTAATTATGAATCCTGTGCAATGTTATTTTCTTTGGTTGTCACTGAAAAACATCTATTTGTGACGTTTAAAGAGCATGATGAGGAAAAGGGATTGAATTATGAAGTGAAGATTTAATTATCCTGATTGGTCTTCTGTATGCATTTTTAGAGCAGCATGTACAGATGACCAACTGGAAGTTAAATCTAAACAGAAGTATTCCTACATCCTTCAAAATTACAGCTTTTGTCAGCAGCATGATGTGGCAAAAGGTATAATTGAAAAAACTGCTCGGTTGAGAATTTACAAATATGTAAAGAGAAATTCTTTGAAAAGGAGTGGTGAGACTACTAATAGTCACATATCAACAAATAAGAAATTCAAGACAGCTAAAGTCAGGTAATGCTTTTTTATGTAGTCCAGCACTCTTCATTCATTGAATTTTCTATTTACTTTCAGTAACCAAATACTACTGTGATATTATACCTAGACAATATTTTTTTGTTTCATAGTTGCAGCATCCTTGGGAGGGATCAGTTGGACGAAGAATAATTATTTATTTTGTTACTGCTGTCATGTTAAAGCCATGAGGAGCTTTTGGTTTTAAGTATGAGGAATGTCTTGTTTATTTTTAACTTTGATTCCTTCTTTGAAGAAAATGTTACTCATTTTTACACTATAAAAAATAATGTTTTTTCTCTGATATTTTTTTCATTTAACTACAGAGATTTATTTTTTGTTTTTTTAGTATTAATGTTGATGTTTCAGTGATAAATATACCTCAAGATGGATTAACAATAGGTAGTTCTTGCTAAGCACTTCCTTTGATTTGTGAGGGTCCCTTTTTATCGTTTTGTATGCTACTAAAGTATGATTTGTATTTTTTTTTTTGAAACATGACTTATTCACTTTATATGTAATATAGAGAAAACTCCGGATGTCTAAAAATACCTTTATATATTATCAATGTAGGGTGATGATAAATTATTACTTATTCTTATTCATATATTTAACTATTTATATATTATCCAAAATCATTTTTGCAAACTTATTCAGTGGTTTAATAACCGAAAATTAACAATTAACCTTACTAAAACTCATTTTTTACCATTTTCATCACTATCTAATCATCTACCAAAATATAACCACCTTCGGTTTAAGGTAAATGATAAAAATATAAAAATCAATAGAGTTAATGATACAAAATATTTAGGAATTTATCTAGATCCCCACTTGAGATGGGATGTACATATTTCTCACATACTAAAGAAAATTAGATTCATAGCATATAAAATAAAATTTCTAACCGGTATATTAACTGAATATTATCTACGAATAATATATCAAGCTAGTCGAGCCACACATAACATATGGTATAGTAGTGTGGGGTGCTGCATGCACGACATACTTTAACGATTTAGATGTACTTCAAAGAAGAATTTTAAAATCAATGTTAGGCAAATCAAAATTATACCCAACTAATGACTTATATAATGATGCACAAGTATATGATACTAAACAACTTTACTTCTTACATACCATCACTCATTATCACAAAACTATTAGTGAACACGACATAATTAAACATAATCATAAAACCAGATATAAATTACGCGCAAAAAATGTTCCTAAACCAAACAAATCCCTAATGAAACGATGTCACCTGTATATAGCTCCAAAATTGTACGAACATTTACCAAATAATTTAAAACAATTACGCAATACATTAGGCTTCAAAAAAAAATTAAAAAAATTTATTAACACGATTGGGAGAAATCAAATTAATAAAATAATCTCAAATATTACACAATAAATGCTCTACCATTCTTACCAATAATTTCTTTTTTCTCTCTATTTTATTATATTTTGCAATTCAACATACATATGATCCATGCACAGGCGTTGTCCTCCTATGGATATATTATATTTATTTACTCGTTTCATGTTCCCTGTATTTTAGAGTAAATAAATATTATTATTATTATTATTTAATAAATATTTTACCAATTGCCCATTTATTTTTTATTATCCCAAAATTGGTTTCCATCAAAACTGCTAAATCAGGTATTTCCTTTATTGAGGATATTTTATGCGTCTATGCTTATAAAATTTTTCTTCAATATGGGAAATATCACTTTCAGAAGATTTTAAATTGTAAACAAACTAAATCCTCGGCACATTCCTAGCATGCCTAATCTCCCGGCGCATTCTTTGAATTCCTTCGATAGTTCTTCCAGATCTCCAGGCAAGAAGGCGGCGCAACCACCTGCCAAAACGTTAACGGTGTTGCCGTTGTTTAACGTTCAGCTCCCACTTCTTCAGTCTTATGTGTTCTGTGTGGTAGTCCTACTTTGACCCGCCAAGAACGGTGACGATAACTATAGCATCAGGGGGGTGAAACTCATATGGGCGAATGGGAAACAAAGTACATTTCCTATCATGTGACAAATTTTTTAGTTTGATTTTATTCAAAAATGGCACAATTTATCGATATTCAATAAGAGAGTACCTTTTTTATATAGAAAACCATACATTTTCAAATTCTAGTCCCTGTTACACACGCTTCCAAACAAAACTGTCTAAAATTGTTAATATTTTTAAATCCAGCCTAAAAAACTAGGCTAGAATACCAAATTTTGTCTTTATCTCAACACGTTTCGGAAATATTAAGGAAAAACTATCTTCAGAGGAGTCCCTTTAAAAGACCGTAGCACCCTTAGGGGACGTTTGTCGATCTATGTTTATATAAACTTTTGTTCCTATTGTAAGCTCTAGAAACCGCTGGTAGAATATTGCACACTTTTTCGGGACACCCTGTATATAAAAGTATAGTAATCTCATATTTATATGCAGAGCTGGCAACGTTGCCTAAAAAATGGCCTCTGACAACCACACAAGTCAGCCGTGTTGCCAAATTAATTAGCATGGAATTGAACCTTCAGTGTATATGTTTTGTGGGCAGCATGGTACGTGCTTTGGCAGTGGCTGGCAAGCTAGCTGATATATTTCTTTTTTTTGTTAGAGTGGGCCATGTAGTATTGATGTATAACATCTTAAGATTACTCTATTTAAGCCTTAATTATTGTATATATTAGTTAGTCGATTGCTATTCATTGTTATATCTTTTTTTTGTATGTGTTTCTGCGCTGTGAGGTTAAGTGGTAGAGTAGCCAGCTGGATAAACTTCGCCTCGCAGTGTGGATGGATTTCTAAAGACATTATTATTATTATATTTAGCTTTGTGAGAAAAGGTGATATAATTTTTATATGAATGATTGACCATAAAATGACTATAATTATTTCTTGAATTTTAATTCCTCCCTTCGTATCCCCTGGAAAGATTTTCCACAAGCCATTTTACGTAATAAAAACACTCCGAATGGTTTAATTTCTGCTATATTAGTCAGTAATACGTGACGCGCGACTCATCCCAGCATTGGAGAAAGACACTGTGTGTCGAAATGCGCGTCATGTATTAAATGACTAAGAAAGTGGAAATTAACCCATTTGGAGTGTTTTTGTTACGTAAGACGATTTATTATTAACAGAATGTAAAAAGCCCCATTAGGTTTGTCCTATTAAGATGGAAAGGCCCATTATTCAGCACTGGTGTGCGGCCAATCCACCAGAGGTCGCAGAAATACGGTAACTTATTTTATTATTGGAGTTTCCCATCTCTAGAAGGGTTTATCTCTGGTGGCTGGCTTTTGACATTTGACATGACAATTTGACAGAGACAGCTACATATTTGAAAAGAGGTTACAAAATTGTTTCTGTTTTAGAACTAGAAATTGGTATTTTCTTAAATATTTGATAAGGACTGTAATGAGTGTAGAATACATTTATAATTTATAATAATGGCCGAAAATGCAGCTAATCTCACAGCAACTCTGCAGGTCAAACCTAGTATATTTGAAATAATTGCACAAAAATCATTGAATGATATTTTACAACCAGCTTTTAGGAAACTGGCAGAGGTAAGTTTAGCCTTTTTGTTGCAATAAAAAAAAACAGTCTTTTTGTAGGTATTAGCTACTAATTTTCCAAAAAGATTTGCATGGCTTAACAATTATTGTGAAGAATCTTTTGTAGTGATAAACTGGCTTTTACAGTACAACTATCTGAAAAATTATGGTAAATACATTTTCGTATCTTATGACTACTTGCTAGTTATATTAAATAATGTTCATGGCAGAGGTATACCTGAGAAGTTGGGAGCCTCTTAAATAATTCCACAAAAGATTGGATTCTTTTTAGAGGAAGCTCTACTGCACCTAGATCTAAGGTATACTTTTGATTAAAACAATATTTAATTATAGTATTTTACTATACAGCTGGATGTGAAGTATAATATAAGAAATTATATATGAAATATAATTGTCCTAAAAAATACCAAGAAGTGGTAAATAAGTGCAATTATCCCTTATCACCTTGAACTTCCTAGTTGTGTGTGAACTTTCACTACTAAGTAATATCTCTCTAAATGCTGTATAGATAATATGATAAAATCATTACAATCCTGTTTTTGTAGATTCAACATTCTCTGAGAATTTTTATGGGTTTAAGAGGATGTGTGTTGATGGGAAAAGCCTCTCAAACCATCACATAGAATTGTCTTTGTTATTTATTGTTTTGGTGCCTTACTTTAAGAGGAAGTTTGATAAAAAAGTTACTTTATATATGATAGAGGAAGCAGATGGATATTTTAAACAGGCAAGTATTTTGGGTACAAATCTCCGGAGAAAAATGTGAGTCTTCAATGATGAACATTAGTAAAGAAGCAAAAAAGATATGATCTGCTTATTATTGGATTCAAAAATCACAAAATGAAAATTCATATTCTATTTACTCATCCATTAATCCTTAAGACAGTATATCAGTGCTGGATTAAGCTAATGTAGGGTTTGAACCAGCAGTGGTCTCTCCCCCAGGAGTGGTGCTTCTATAAAGTGTTTGTGTGAAGGGACTTCATATGCGCAAGACCTCTGGTATTTGTGACACTTGTTAATCTACCACTTTTTCAGTACAAGGTTTGAGTTATGCAAAAAATTTTAGAAAAAAGTCAAAATCATGTGATTAACCATAGTAATGAAGAGCAACTCATTTGTTTCCTTATTTTTATCATTTATCTTGATATATAGTCTCCTTATACTTTATGAAATACATTTGTTGATAACATGCAATATAAACATAAAAAGAATTTTCTCCATACAGTCTTTTAACACTAACTACTACTAACTGAAAGCTCAACACAAACAAATATTGTTTTTATACACATCGTGCTACATAATGATAAATGTTACATATCACATCTATTCTATTCAATCACCAAGGAATTCCTCAACACTCTATGACCCCAGGTCTATCAAGAACTCTCATAGCTCCCTTTTAAATATCTTTGTGTTCGTAACAGATATAATCGTATTGCCCAGATTGTTATAAAGTTTAATTCCCTTGTAGTAAAGTTAATCTGTGTTTTGAGAGACATAAAATTGTTTGGGAATTATAATTAGGACTAGTTCTTCCAAGACACTTATATGTATTGTTAAAAACAAATAAAATAGTAAATAGTTAAAATTATTTTTAAGTCTTAAAATGTGCTTCTGCAAGTTTGCAAAATACAGTGTTTTTATTGTTGCTTCATTTAAGTATTTTGAGAAGTCAGATGCATAATTGAAGAATGAAGGCTACAAACACAATGATAATTTCAATAGAAAAGAAGAAGGCCTTGCTTTAAACAAAACGTGGTTCCCAATTCTAAAAAACACAGCGCAAAAACCACGTCACTCAAGGGACCCAGAGTACTCCCACCAGACAACTCAGTCCGCCGATCGCCTATAAAACCGTACGCCCATCCAGTTGACCGATCAGTTTCAGTCGACCCGCCAAGCTGAGTACTTCGTTCTCGCCGACAGCGCCACTGAAGATGGCTACCGAAGATGTAGACGAAAGCTCTGGATCAAATCGAACCCGACCACAGCTCAACAGCCTGAAAAACCTAAATGATATCAGATGCATAAGTTTTATTGAGTTCTTTATGTATATAATTATGTATGTTCATCCAGTTTAAGAAGCAATGCAGATGCAAAAATTTAGTGCGGTTGGTTACTTTTAATTCAGAGTTGTTTATGGAAACTGATTCAGGTTTTTCTGTTTTGTTTAATTTGGTCTTGAATAGAATTAAGATTGTATTTTTCCTCATTTAAACCTAATTTGCTACTAAACCACGTACCTGCTAATGTAAATACATCTTGCACATTTTCTATGAGCTTAGAATTAGTTGATACCTTTACTAATGAATTGGTGTCATCTGCAAATTGAATGATATTCAAATGGTTTAGTATTGCACCACTTAAATCACTTACATACATTATACATAAAATGGGAACCAATCCTATCCTGGGGTACCCCCACTTTACTATAAGATATTTCAGGTTTATGGGATACAACATCTCTGAGTCACAACGCTTTGAAGCCTGTTATACATATAAAACTCGAACCACTTTAGCGCCACTCCTGCGTTTCCTTATAATTCAAGGTTTTGAAGAAGCATAATCCG
The DNA here is from genome assembly GCA_963669975.1 of Acanthoscelides obtectus. NCBI lineage: Eukaryota > Metazoa > Arthropoda > Insecta > Coleoptera > Chrysomelidae > Acanthoscelides > Acanthoscelides obtectus. The sequence goes on from CAVLJG010000004.1 coordinate 65,209,395, forward strand.
ATCTAAACAACCAAATGCCTTTGATAGATCCAAATGCATAACAAGCCTCATATCACCCTCCAAATAGCTGTATGTGTCGGCATTGTATTGATGTTTACAAAAAACGTTGCATTCTGTCATACACTCGTTAATGAACACGTGATAACTCATTCATTATATCAGGTAACATAATGTAGTCGTTGACTGTCTCATGAGAATTTCTAGCAATTGAGAAGCCAGTTTCAAAAATGATATTTTACATCATTTTCCTATAAATTGCCACATACATGTAATTTTATTTTCCGTATCCTTTATTCTAGTAGAATAATTATATTATCTAATCTGGTTTTAATCAGTAGTTGATCATACTTCTTTCTTCTATGTACATCTTATGATAGTTGTTTTGCGTTTTCAATACCAGGAGAAGCTCCAACCATTGTTTTACTTTTAGAATTTTCCCATTTCTTGGATATTATATCCATTTACGTCTCAGGTTTGGATCAAACAACTTCTTTGGGAAATTCTCATTAAAGAACATTAAAAAAGTTTTCATAAATACATTGGCTTACATTTTCAAGAACATCACCATGCTTCAGAGCAAACGACAAACCCAGAAGTACAAAACAGTTTACGATTTCTTTATCTGATAAAAAATAAAATATTAGTCGTCATACCCATTTCTTATAGTAAAGCTCTTGAAAGTAACAGAATTTATTTGCGGATTCTAATGATGTGAACCATTATTTCTGCTGTATTTTTATGCTCAGTTTGCCTGCTGTGTTTTGTAGTAGTGGGTTATAAGGATCTTGGTTTCCATTTTTTAAATAATTCATAAGTTTTCCAAGTTCCTTTATCTAGGTCTACGCATAAAAATCGAGCATACATAGGTCCCACAGAAAATTCTATATTTTTGCAATATTTTGAATTTTTGTAGTTGCCATATCTTACCCGTGAATCTTCAGAAAAGCTGCATGGTACTGTGAAACCGAATCACTCTTGGTAAACTGACTACTGCATATGCATTTTGTTATCGAGTGAATGAATAATTTTGTCAATATAAAGTGCTTTGTTCCATGAATGGAGGATTTAGTTTTTTTTGTAATTTCGATGACATTCTGCATGACCTAGTATTTTATTTTATTAACGAAAAAATGATGGTTGTGTCGCTTTGTAATACATATTATGACAAAGAGTAGAAGTGGAGGAAATTTGTTTAATGACATTTTCATCATTTCGTTCGGAAAGCCATGAAGCGCTGGGAAATCGAGTCATTAGATATTTTGACAACTTTGAAACAATGTATAGGGAGAATATACATCAAAATCAATGATAAAAATAAGAGAACAAAGGAGTTGATCTTCGTTCTTCAACAAGCGATGGTTTATCGCATGATTTTGGCTTTTTTTCTAGAAATTCACAAAATTGTGCATAACTCAAAAACGGTTAAGGTATATGTGACTCAGTGTGTTCCAAATGAGGTATATTGTCACCCCTTAAAAGGTTGGTATCGACGTTTCTAACACCCTGTGTAATAGATCATATAGTAAAATGCATTCCCTCTAAGGGCGAATCCAGACCCACTTGAGCGAATCAAGATTGTTCATTAATAAGTTTTTGATATCCCTGCTCTTCAATTTCCTTTGGCTCTCTGAAACAGTGATTCAGCAGGCGCCACCACGACACTATTCTTCAATTTTCAATCGCTAAGAAAAAGGATAATTTATTTACTCACATACATTTTTTAATTTTGGTTATGTCTTCTGCACTAACCCCATCTCTATACATTTCACGATTTCTGGTTCATATCTCAAAAACAAATAAGTTAGTATGATACTACAAAAATTACTTAAATATTTACACTTTTACCTTAAAATTGAAAAGCATTTATCTCCACTGAGCACATATATCTTGTACATAACTCAAAAAATAAACGGGTTATGATGGAACTGCAGATATACAAATATATTTATACATTAATATGTAGGGTTACTGAAGAACCTTAATGTTTGGAACATTGAGCTTTCTCTGTATATGTACTCGTAGTTTCCATGGATATGACTAAGGATCTGCTTTGTAGGATTTTGAAAGCAAGTTTAAAAAAATAGTAATTCATTCACATTCCGCCATGGAACTAACATGGAGCCTTATAAGCATTTATAATTATATGAAATATATGACCAATCAAACAGAGTTCCAAACTCCTTCATACAGAATGATAGATGTTAAGCTGGTATATGATACACAACCACCACATGGTACAAGTTTTTGGCCTAATGTTTTGAAAGGAGAAATAAGGTATTTCCACAATAATAGTAACAGTTATAGTAAAATAATATTTGAATATTTAATAGCCTCTGGGCATGTTTGCGACAGTACAATTTGCATTGCAGATTATAATAAGTTTTTTTATATTTTAGCAAGGTGCAGCTTAACTTCAAACATTTCACTAGTGCCCTAACAACTACCTTGGAAATAGGTGCATTCTTTTTACAATTTCTTCAGACTTGGACTACTCAAAAAACAAACTATAGTATCACAAATCTTCCTAACGTGCCGCCTCCACCAGTAAGTGCAATTCTAGATAAATATACAATTATTAATGGTAGCTACAAGATTTATAAAACAAGAAGCGTAAAAATACATATGTCAAAAAACAAATATATGGATAAGAAATATAAATATATGAATAAGGAGATTATAAAATAACTATAACAGGCGTCTGTATTTATTAGTCAGAAAGTAACAATGCTTTTGAGTGAACCTAAGCGGCGAAGGTTACCTTAGAGTCTTTTTCGCGAGTATCCATTACGTGAAACCTGACAACAAATAACAGCTGATTTTCTTGTACATTTCAAAATACCGAATATTGACAAGTGACACACAACTCTGATGCATCTGTCAATGCTAGATATATAAACGTAGTCGTATTTTGTTGTAGTCATTTGTACGCTACGGATTCATACTCCTAACAACGTTTTTATTTAGAAGAGTTCCTACTGACAAAAGGAAAATGATACAAACAATATGACTGTTAATAATCAATACTTCATAATATTTAGAAGAGTACCTACTGACAAAAGGAAAATGATACAAACAATATGACTGTTAATAATCCCTACTTTATAATATTAGAAACATGAAAGTGTGTATGTATTTTCTGTCTTTACGCCAAAATCGATTTTGATGAATTTTAGCATATATACGGGATATCAGTGGCATATCATTGTGTGAGTTCGAAAAACAAAAAAATAGGAGGTCAATTGACACAGACATTAGATTTTCAATGTGTATTTTAGTGCTAGTGTATAGTCTAGGTGGCGGTGGGCTAGGACGGAGTATATTCATGACTATACCACCCGCGGCTAAGGTGGAATCCACAAACACTGGCAACCATGTAGTTCGCTCTAGTTTCATTCATAGGTCAATGTATTATCTATATACTCTTTGCACTTACCGTTCAGTTGAATCATTCCTAAGCAATATGATAGATATCATGTTAGGCAGGCGCCGCAATCTGAGTTTCTCCCAGTCTAGCGAGTTGGAATCAGGTTTAAGAGGTGATACGTGAATTGACGCTAAACCTAGCCTAAATGGCGATGGGCTAGGACGGAGTATATTTATGACTATACCACCCGCGGCTAAGGTGGAATCCACAAACACTGGCAACCACGTAGTTCTCTGTAGTTTTATTCATAAATCAATGTGGTATCTATATACTCTTTGCGTTTACTGTTCAGTTGAATTATTCCTAATCAATATGATAGATATCGTGTTAGAAAGGCGACGCAATCTGAGTTTGTCTCACTCCGCTTCTTAATTTTCAGTCACCGATACAACCCTGAACAATCATATGACCACCACTGGGCCCCCTCCTAGACAGATTCCTAAATTCGTCTCTGGCTGGGGTTGTTATTTTCAAAGTTTTAATTTAATAATGCTGGTGGAAAAATTTATATTGCATAGAAAAGCCCTTAAAGAGTCCTGGCGATTGAGCATTGGGTCAATACTCTTAAATATTTTTATAAAGCATTTATAGTTAAGCTTGACAGTTCAATATTTCGAAGTCGAGGCTACTTAGCACGATCTTTTGACAAATCTAATAAGATAAACACAATCCATCATCGGTTGAGTTATAAAACACGACTCCACAATTACCCAACGTCCTTTGTTCCGAAATCAATATAATGGTTTTTTCATTATCTCAAAGTTTGTCCATTTGGTACTATTTTAAAGTAGAGTATGAAGGATTTTTATTTTGGCGAGCCGGATCGGTTACTCGAAAAATCTTACGGCCACTCTCACTCTAGAATGGTATATTTTTGTTTCGTTTAAACGAATTTTGCTGATGTTTAAATATAAATCAGAAGTATTAATGACGTGGAAAAGAGTTTGTATGAATATTACCTCTGCCTTCAACAGCCTGTACCATTCCAGCAATAACTGCATTTGTTTTAACTGCAATAGTAAAACCTTAAATCTGAATCTACTGTAAAAGGTTGCATACCCCAGGAAAAGTTTAGCAGATCCCCATTTTGAAGACAATTCCGTATTTTTTAAATACTATAAATACGGTAGAATCCTGAACAAAATTATGTTAGAAAACGATGCATTACGGGCAGATAGCGTGGAAATTCTTCTGATGAAATTTGTGTATCTGTGTCATGCCATGTTGTTACAAATTTGACCCACCCTTCCCATTCGATCGCAGTACGTCGTTTCCAATTGCAGGAATAGGCGGACCATAAGAACTTTTCACATTCCGTATGCTGTTTTGGATACTCAATCTTTTAAATTTTTTGTATAAAAGTCTTGATCGCATTGGTGAAATACTGAGGCGATATACTTGAAACTGTTATTATGATAAAACTTTTTATCCAAATTCTTGGGTCGACCTCATTGTTAAAAAAATATATGCTCTATTCGCCTCTCTTGCATTGGTCATTAAATAGAATGACATATGTTGAATAGACTACCAGTTAGTGACGTTTCGGCTGCTTCGGCAGCCTCTATCAAAGAGCGAATCAAAATAATGACAAATGAATATACAGTGCTTTTCAAAAGAGACTCTCCCCTACTTATTTTTTGAGAGGGTCACGTCAGAATGCTGAAATTTAGGATAACGAAATTGATCAATGAATATTTAAGCGTAACAGTTGCAGTTACAAATTTCAAGAAGGCGACTGGGCGCCATTTTGCATTATATTTTAAATGGAATGAGGGGTCGCGCAATGTAACATTTCACCGGTGTAGCAGAATTTAATTAAAAATCGAAAAACACATTATTGATGAAAACATGTGGTTTTGTGAAGAAAAATGTCCCTATAGGATATATAAACGCATCGTTTCAATATTACGTCGCCTATTATTTAGTAGACTACCCCTATTGCACTTAACCTGATAAAAAGAATTCGCCCTTATTCGTCAACTACGTATTATAGTGACTGTGCTCTACAACTGGATTTCTGTATGAAAACTTATTTTTGATTCATTTAGGTGTCATCTTCTGAGAGTAGCTTTTCACATAAATAATATCATTCAGAAGATATAGAGCAAGATTATACATAGTCATGCCATAAGTTCTGTCCCTCGTTTTCAAACAAGTGTAGACCTGTTAATACTTGTCCGATTGTTTACATTGTGGTGTCAGTTGATTAAGCGCTTTTCGGGTAATTACATATACCTCAGTTTGTATTGATCTCTCGAAGCATAACGATGGAGTGGGGCAAGGCAGAGAACCGTATTGCAGTGATAGCTTTACATAAGTGTAATCACAGTGCTAGTCAGATTTTTGAACTCTTACGCGGCCTTCAAATATCGCGTAATTTGTGTCTAGGACCATTCAGCGGTACAATGAGACGTCCTCTGTTGATGACAGGCCAAGAAGCGGAAGACCTCGTCAAGTAAGGACTCCAGCAGCCATCAAAGCCGTAAAAGCCAGGATTCAAAGGAATCCACTCCGGAAGCAGAAGATCCTATCCAGGGAAATGAAGATTCCTGTCCGGACGATGTCGCGCATCATTAAACAAGACCTAGGGCTAGGGGCTTACCGGAGACGTACGGGCCAGCGACTTACGGCCACCTTGCGACACATCAGGGCGACAAGATCCAAGAAGCTCTTGGAGAGGTACGCAGCTGGGGGATTCCGAAAGATTTTGTTCACGGATGAGAAAATCTTCACCATAGAAGAAAAATTCAACCGACAAAATGACAAAGTGTATGCAAGGAGTTCACAGGAAGCTTCGGAGATCATTCCGAGAGTTGAGAGAGGCCACCACCCTGCGTCAGTCATGGTTTGGTGGGGGGTGTCCTACGAAGGGGTCACTCAGCTCCATTTCTGTAAACAGGGCGTGAAAAAAAAGCGGCAAACTATCAGAGCGACATACTGGATCCTATCGTCAAGCCTTTAAGTGGTACATTGTTTGCCAACCAACACTGGGTCTACCAGCAGGATTCCGCCCCCGCTCACAAGGCTAAGAGTACGCAGCGCTGGCTGGAAAGCAATGTGCCAGAGTTCATTGCTGCGGAAGATTGGCCCTCAGGGAGTCCGGACCTCAATCCTTTAGACTACAAGTTGTGGGACCTGCTAGAGCAGTTGGCCTGCTCCAAAGCCCACCGTAATATCGAGTCCCTGAAAGCGGATTTGATCCGATCAGCGGCAGCTATTCCTTTGGAAGCTGTGCGTGCAGTGATAGATGAGTGGCCCGCGAGATTGAAGCAGTGTGTGAAGGCCAAGGGGGGACATTTTGAATAAAATGTTTGATTATGAATTCTAAAAATGTTGTCGAATAAATAATATCTTTCATATAAATATATCTTATCTTGTTTCATTTTTATCATGAGATTATCATGGGACAGAACTTATGGCACGACTACGTAATTTACAATCAATTGAATTTGCTTTTGTTATATTCTGGACTATTACTTCAGTGTACCGTGAAATACCGATATCTGCCAACTTTTTTCCATATACTACAACAGCTTATCTGTCTAACGGTAGTGAATTGTCTGCGATCTTGTCTTGGTTTTATTTTTTTATAATCTTTATCAAATAGAAACGTTTCGAACTATAACTGATATCCTTTCTACAAATTATTTATTTGGGTAAAATCCACACCAGAGGTTCCGCTGACGAAACAAAACTATTGATATCGATTGTTTGATAGGTGATTGCTGATCTATTCAAAATAAATGAAATTGAGTACAAAATTATTTGTCCGGAGTTCTACCGAGGTACATTTAGTGCAGTCAGTGTTTTGGTTCATAAAAGTAAATCATACATATAGAAATACTTATTGGAAAGTTGGATATCTTAAGTTTCTGGGATAAGTTAATAGTGGACAGATATTGATATGCACGCCATCTACGAAGAGTTCACAATTCACTTAGATGTTGAAGATTCTTTATGTGGACAACTTTCCGTAATATAGAAATGTAATGAATGATAGGGTGTAATATAGGAAAACGTAAAACCATTTCGCATTGTATTTAGTCACTGAGTGAGATCTGGTATGGAAAAATACAGCCCTCGGAGTTTTTAAGACTTTCATTGCGTTATACTGGGAAGATTTTTGAGTGTATACACATTTTGGTGACAGCATAAGTTTGGCATTCAGATTGCCATGTGGAGTGATTACTCGTGTGATTATAGCGTGGCATATTTTTATCTATAATTTAGCATAATATATTTTTTTAATCTACCCAGGCGCCATCTTGAAATTAAAATATAATAATTATGGTCAATTCCATAATCCCGAATTCCAGGTCCCTAACATGACCCGTTCAACAAATAAGTAGGGGGAACATTTCTGGAAAGCATTGTATGAAATTAATAAATTTTCAGATTAATTTGTAAACAAAGATCAGTCAAATAATCACGGGATGTCCCTGCATTTAAAAATAAACGAAAATAGACGCAAGGAGAAAGTTTTGTGGAATGAGACTATGATAACTACGACTAATTGGAAACGCTCACTTGCTATGGTAAATTGACAGCTCCCTTTTCTGACGCTTGGAGCGGGAATCTCGCATCTCCGTTTCATTCTCAGGTCTAAATGGTGTCAAACAGATAATATACTCTGACAATACGATACCCGTTTTCTCATTTATGCAGTATTTAAATACGAAGTGGAGAAGTTTTTACTTTAAGTTGATAGTATTTCGCGATGTCTAGAAGAAGCAAGGGGCCACTGCTAAGAACCTACACTATAGATAAATAACTTGCTCAAATACGTTAGGCGGATTTGAAGATTATTTTCCCAGTTTTTGAGATGTCGATTGAAGAGATTGGTCATTAGCTATGGGGCGGTGACAGCGAGGTCACGTTTTGCTGGAAGCTCCTTTCCTTCTCGTAGCGCCGCGCTGATGAACACGTGGAAGATTCAGCCGATGAACTTCAATTGTTATTTTGTAATAGTTAAGATATCACCTGTACTGATAAGACAGGTGTTACGAGTCGGAATGCCAATTTATGATTGATCTTCGGAAGGTTGCTAGGATTGAAAATATCAATTCGCTTCTGTTAAAAAACTGAACTAGTCTAAAAAATATTGAAAAATTTGCCTTATCCGAAACCCTTTTTTGCGTTTCAATCTAGTTATTTCGGTCAATGTCATACCTGCCTAAACAAGGCTAAAAAAATCAGGAGGTAGATGATGAATATTACTTTTTGCTTGTTCTATCATACCTATACATCACGAAAAATCATAACTTAATTTCGTCAATCTATCAGTAGGCCAATATGAGTATTCTCGTGCTTGTTACCGCGTCATGTTAATGAAAGCTACTCCTATTTTTAAAAAATTGTAGGAGCAGTATGCTATGGGTAGGTCTGGCTACTATATAAAATCCTCTGATTTGCCGTGGGATAATAAGCAAATGCCATCAAAACATTCCCAAGTTTTGTTATAGTTGCTCATCAATTTTTTGAATAGTTATTTTGTTCAAATTTCTCAAATCTCGTATGTGTATATTTTTTATTTCTGCCCATTTAACGCCGCGGCAAAGAGGACTCCATTCTTGAAATGAGGGAATAGAATAACAGAGAAAGTGGGCATGGTTCTCTTATCTTTCGGAAAACTGTAATCTTGAAAGCTAATAGAATAAACTCTCCCCGAGAAAAAGAGCGAGCGACTCGCCATCGTTCATCAATCCCATCTGTATAGACAGAGTCAACGCTCACTGATATGAAGGAGCCAGGAAGCTATTGTTTTGCCGAAATTGAATGCATTCACACCTTGTAACCTCATATTTTGATGTCATTTTCAAGAATAGGAGTCCAGGACTTCATCATGCAGGGGTATCAAATGAATAATTAATACTTCGCTTGGATTTCAAGGCTTTTGTTCATGTTGAATATAAAGCGCACTCCGGATGGGCAAACCACCATTTTAATGGCTTATCCAAAAAGACATTTCGCTGCAACATAGAACCACTACCAAGTGCGATCGTGGGAGCACAGACAAGGATCGAGGGCTTATCTGTCGATTCGGCGAAATGCCATTTCTCGTTCATGTGTTGAAGCAACTTGTATACTTTGACGTATGACTATCAACGAAACTGTGTCCTCAATCCAAATTCCTGACCGATATTTCGCATTTTATGTGAAAAATTGCAGACGTAACCATTAGATGGTTATTAATTTTTCCTAAGAACGAGTCTTTGCCATTATATTATACAAAGGCCAATGAGAGAAACTGCACACGTTGAAAAACTTATATTCATACTTTACTGGCGTTTATACACTATTTTCGAAAGTGCTCATCAAATAACAGCATCTGCGGTTTCACTCACTGGATGGAATAGGATTTTTAAACTGCTTTTGCCTTTAAAAAAACTGCACTGGAGATATTCAGTGCTTAGGGTATATCAAAGATTTGTGTTCTCTGTATTTTTGTAAATGCCTAAAAAACTCCTCACTATTATCTTCAAAGTTTCTTTAACCTGGATTATCTCATACTCTTTTGTGGGCGGAACATGCGTATTAGGACTTTTCTAATATGTGTGAATCAACAGTATGCATATTTTTTAAATAAGATATGGCACTATTATTCTGGAATTATTCATTTATTTATTATGATATTTGCATTCATAATGATGACTAGCAGCGCATAACCTTTGAAAATGTTATAGTGTCAAACGATAAAACTTCATATTATCTCCAATTGTAGTGCGTATTAATCAAAACAAGCGCAGCTTATGAAGTTATCCAGCTGTCATCCGATTCGGCTACATTTATGTGGAACCACAGCCGACGTTAACTACGAGCCGTGATAAAAGAAAGGCAACACCGCGCTCGGACGGCATGGTAGTGCTACCTGTGAACGTCGGCCGCCAGCGGCTGTGTGCTCCGTCTCCGTGTAACGTTCAAGAACTAAATTTAATTTTGGAAAAGAGGACAGTTCGATTCGATACAAATCGTCTGAATATGAAATAGCTCTAAAAAATTTAAAAATACGAAATAATCGTGATATATATGAGTCCTAATGCAGTTAACCTAATTAAAAGTATTTAGTTTACGTTTTTTGGTGTCAGCACACTGGGCTCCAACAGGCCCAGCTTGGAAATGTGGAGTTACCTGTTTGTTTTTAATACATTTACTTCCAGTTTTACTGTTATTTTTCAATTTTACATAATCATTCAAAATTATGTTTGAAAAAATAGACAAAAGCTTAGATAATGATCTGCATAATTGCGGCCACAGATGCAAGTTAAAGAAAATTCACTGTATATAAAGTCAGACTGAATGCTGAGCAAGGTTAACTGACACAAAATAAATTTTTGATTATTGCTTTTCAAGAAGAAAATTTCCAATCTATCTACATTAATAATAAATTCAAAAATGGCATATATGGTAGAATATGATTGGTACATAACTGGTTGGAATTGACAGTCCTCCTCTTTGCAAATGATCAAAATAAACATTTGTTAGCGTGTGAAGCATATCCAGATATATAAGTCTTAGTACTTTTTTTTTTTTATATCGAAACAGCCGCGCAGGCAGAAGCCTAAATGCCGGAACACCGCGGCTGCTATGATGATCCCAAAGAAATTTTGTTAATACGATTTTTGAACTGCCTAAGGTTAGTAGAACTGGGAAAAGCTTCCTCCCGTAGTTTGTTCCACAATCTAGACACCCTCGGGACAAAGGAGCGGTCGTATCGGCCAGTTCTGGATGTACGAAGTTTGACACGGTTAGGATGGGACGCCGAAGTCAGGCGGGTCTGTCTGGCAGGCACATCGCGCGGCGGCATCATGGAAGAGAGCTCTGAGGAGCAAAGCCCGTTGGTGTAGCGATAGAAAAGAGCTAGATCGCCGACGGCCCGCCGGTGCGAAAGAGTCCCGAGACTGTCTATTAGAGAAGAGTCATCGATCAGTCGGACCGCCCTCCTCTGGACAGCATCGAGCATGGACAATGTAGTCGGGGCGGCAGCACCCCAAATGTGTGAGCAATACTCGAGGCTAGGCCTTATCTGGGCCTTGTATAGAGTGAGAAGGTCATGCGGAGAAAAGTACTTCTTAGCCCTAAACAAATAGCCTAGCTTTTTCCCAGCAGCTGCAGCTATTGAAGAGATGTGTTCGTGCCAGATCAGGTCCTCGGTGATCTGGACTCCGACTCAATTACGACGGATATCTTGCGGCCAGAGATAAAGTCAGCCACCCATCTGCAAAGCTTTTCTGGGAGGCCGTAGGATGGAAGTTTGCTCAAGAGGGCAGCGTGCCACAGCTGATCGAACGCTTTCGTGATGTCAAGAGCAACGACATGAGCCTCACCATGAGACTGGATGAGTTTACTCCACAGTTGCGTGACGTAAGCTAGGAGGTCCCCTGTGGATCGTTGGTGCCGGAAACCGTACTGCCTGTCGCTAATCAAGCTGTGACGTTCGAGGTAGTCCAGAAGCTCGCGATTTATGCACCTCTCCATCACTTTACTGATAACAGAAAGCAGAGCTATAGGCCTGTAGTTGTAAGGGTCGGTTTTAGATCCTTTTTTTGGGATGGGCTGTACATGAGCAAATTTCCAGTTTTCTGGGAAGGTGCCGGATTCATAAGATATCTGGAAGAGACGCGAAAGAACTGGAGCAAGTTCAGCTGCACATCTCTTCAGTACAATGGCAGGAATCAAGTCCGGACCAGAAGCTTTGTTGATGTCGAGCGACAAGAGCACTCGTCTTATGGTCTTATGCCTGAATGTTACCTCCCGCATAGTGTGGGGAACCCTTTGAATTGACGGCACTTGGGCGTTGGTGGGGACGTCCATGGTGGAGTTGGCAGCAAAGATCTTGGCTAGCACTTCCGCCTTGGCCTTTGAGTCGAATACAATAGTTCCATCCTGACACGTAAGTGGTGGAAGGCTACTGTGTGAGAAGTTCTTTTCAATCTGCTTGGCCAGCGTCCAGAAAGACCGACTGCCATTGCGCTGCGACATTACCCTGTGCCTAACTTTTATATCATGCTGGGTTTTGGCATTGCGAACCGCTTCGTTATATTTGTTTCTGGACTCGACGTCGGCTTGTCTGTTCTCTACAGTGGGGTTTTGTAAGTAGGTTCTGTGGGCCTTGATCTTCTGCTGGCGAGCAGTGTCACACGATTTGTTGAACCAGCCGTTGGACCCTGGTTTAGGAACTCTCACTGTGTGAGGGATGTATTCCTCCATTCCGACGTGGATAATTTCGGTTATTGAAGAACAGACAGTCGACGCATCCGCGTCAGTGAAACAGACATCTCTCCAAGGAAAGCTAGAGAAGAAGTCTCTGAGCCCCTCCCAGTCGGCATGTCCGTAATGCCAAGTTTTGCGGCCTGTGCGAGTTTCTGCGGCCACAGCGGCTTCTGACCGAAACCTAACCTCCACAACACCGTGATCTGAGTTACCCAGGGGGGACAGGACGGCAGTGCTGTAAGGGGCAGGATGCGTGGTCAGAAAGAGATCGAGCAGGCTACTGGCGTGTGAAAAGACGCGGGGGAAAAAAGTAGGGCTCGTCACCAGCTGGGTCAGCCCTTGAGTAAGAGCGAACGCTTCCACTGCACGACCTGCTGCATCGGTCTTATTTGAGCACAACCAAAGCTCATTATGGGCATTGAAATCACCGAGAAGAACTACCTCTGAAGCGGGGTGATTGATGTTCAGGAAGTCGATCTGGACGGCGAGGTATTCGAGTAGGTCATCCCAGTTATGGTTCGAGGGAGAGCGATAAAGGCAGCAAATAAATTTGAGTGATGTTTTGGAGTTGAGGCGAAGCCACAGAATGTCCTTCCGGTCTGATTCCAAAGAAAGATCCCTGGAGCAGGAAAGACTGCTGCGGACAAAAGCCACAACTCCCCCGTTCTTTCTCAGATTGGAGTGCACCTCGTAGTTTGGGAAGTTGAGATGGTTAATCGGTGCAGCCTCTGAGATTTTTGTCTCCGCCAAGAAAAGCACGGCGGGACGATTGGATTGCAGGTAGTGATGAACAGCATCAATGTTGCTGTTGATCCCGCAGATGTTCGAAAAACAAATTTTATCTTCGATGTTGTTCCCTCGAGCCCACCCTCCACCCGGACATTCCGAGAGTGGAGTGAGTTTACGTCCGGAGTTTTTAGTGCTCGAGGGATCCATCATCATTAATTTCTTTGTTTTGGTGGATAACCGACTGCATAGCTTAAGTGTGGAAACATGCGGACATTTATAAGACACCCTGGGAAAAGCTAGCGGGTGGTACTGCCTCGGTCGACTGGTCCTTGTCTACCACCTTCTTTTTACGTATTAGTGATGTTAAATAGACCTAAAGTGGCCCGTTGGCGGACTTGTACCGCCACCCGCTATCCTCTATGTCACAATTGGCTAAGTAGTTTGTCTCAAATACTTCATTGAATATATCCAAAACTTCAGGATTTTGTTTGGTATCCAAGAAATCAAAATTTTCTTGAGTTTCTAAGCAGTTTTGGAACCTTGTTTTAATTTCTGCTAAAGAAAATGACGATTTCTTTTCATTGAAAATATGCTTCAGCCGTATTTTCTTTTCAGCATTTAAAATTTCATCATATGACACATTGTAATTGCAGCCACATAAAAGTCTATACTTGCCAAATCGTTTTTCTAAATTATCAGTGGTGAATTTTCCAGGCAATACATACTCAATGTCAAATTGATTAAATGAATATTCAATTATATTAAGTAGAGTCAGCGTGCTTTGATATAGAGCTGTATACGTTTCTGGTGTCAGGTGTCCATTATTATTCTCTAGATTATGCCATTTTTCTAACCATATCAGGATTTTTTTTTAAAATTGTACTCTATAATCATATTTATTGGTAATAGGCTTACAAAATTCGTTTCGCTTCAATTCTCCTTTTATTACACTTGTATTACTGGAGTCTATTTCTCATATATTATAGTCACCGATCACTTTGAACACATACACACACTTTGAAGCTTAGAAAACAAGCTTATCTCTTAATTACAGCCTCTGCGATTCCCAAATCACAAATTGAAAAGGATATGTTTTCTCAGCGTTTTGAGCGGCGGGAGTAACACTACCACCTACGTTGCCAGATTTCTTTGTTCACGGCTCGTAGTTGACGTCGGCTGTGGTGGAACTAATCGCAACAGTGTGTGCTAAAGTTAGAGCTGGCAACACCAGGCAACAGCGTTGGCCGCAGTAGTAGACTCGATCTCCTGATCAGTCGCCATGCGCTGTGCGGGTTCGAATCCCGTCCCAGGAGAAATTTTTCTCTTGGCTATGGATGTTGTGATTGTCTGTAGGTGGTAGACAGTCTCTGACTGACGAACGCGGAGGTACCACCCAGCGGACCTCGTAGGCGGGGCCAGAATGTAGCCCCACGGTACCCCATGGGTGTTTAGGTCTTAGGTCTTCGTAGTAGTTGGAGTATAAAAAACCGTCCGGGTACCAATTGACCCAAGAAAAGTGATACGGAGTCTATTGTACCAAAAATAGTATAATATATATTTGGATGCTAATTGGAGCACGTTATGTATCGATACCAATTTGACCTCGATGTGAAACAGTCTATATGTACAGGCAAAGCCGAAGCGCGGGCAATCCTAGGAATGACTAGTCATTTCGCGAAGTGGCCAGAATATTCGGTCAAAGTCCGAATACTCTTGAGTTCCGGACATTAACTGCGGCTCTTTTAGTCAATCCTAGGAGTGACTGACCCACCTCGTCAAAGTCCGAAACGAAGAAACGCTCATCGGACTCTGACTAGGCGATCCTAGATGGGGCGAAGACCGGACTTGATCAGTTGATCACAAGCACTGCTATAGATGACATGTTCCTAACCTTATTTCTGTGTTGCATTTAAAATGAGTGAGACAACTGTCGGGACCGTTGAGAAGACAACTTCGATGAAGTGAAGGTGAAATTTATGGAAAGAGTGCGTAGTGTACAGAGATCGTCGGGTTCGTTCCATATCGAAACGCAAGAGAAATATGACGAGTTGATTGCTGAAGTGGAAACTGCTAAGGCCGCTAAGACGAAAACTTAGGTTGGCTCTATCCAGAGATAGGCAGAAGCATCCATCCTTAGAACTGGGCCCTTCAATGAGTTCCCGTGCCTGGCGGAGATGTCTGGAGATACTTCTCCATTTCTGAGAGTGTTGTCTTGCAACCCACGTCTCCATTTTCCTCCTAGCTTTATGCGCGGTCACTCCTAGAGCTGGCTCAGGACCAACAAGCTTGCTGGCTGATCCTGTCTTCGCCAGAGTGTCCGCCGTCTCATTGCCCCTTATCCCAGCGTGCCCCGGTACCCATATTAACGACACCGGTTGCCTCGCTGCGAGGCAATCCAGAGCCTCCTTGCATTGCAATACAAGACTCGAAGTAATCTTACAGGCACTTAGTGCTTTCATTGCAGCCTGGCTGTCGGATAAGATGGTTATTCTTCGCCTAGGCCCACCCCCCTCCAGAATATGAGATACACAAGCTAGAATCGCAAAGATTTCCGCCTGGAAAATAGTGGTGTATCCACCGAGAGGCAGAGATAGCCTAGTTCTAGGCCCAGAGACCCCAGCCCCTGAGCCCTCTTCGGTGACCGAGCAGCCCGTGTACCAGACCTGCCCGCTCACTCCGGAGAGTCCCCGGCTACCGGCGTCCCACTCCTCCCTCGTTGGATACTCAACAATAAACTTGCGGTTGAAGCGATATTTAGGGGTAATACGATCACCCCTGCTTAGAAGGACGGGGTCCTCCCTTTGTAATTCGACTAAGATGGCAGTATGCCCCATGACAGGATTCAAGAAAGCCCAGCTGCCCTGACTCCACAGTCGATGAGCGACTACTCTCGCTTCACCGCGGATCACCAGATCCAACGGTGGGAGATCCAACAGAGCTTCCATTGCGCTCAATGGCGTTGTTCGCACTGCGCTTGTAATGCTAATACAGGCCAAAAGCTGAATTTTATTGAGTTTGGTCTTAGTTATTTCAGTTCTAATGCAAGGCCACCAGACCAGAGAGCCGTACAAGAGAGATGGACGTACTATCGTCGTGTAGAGCCAGTATACCTCTTTGGGTTTAAGACCCCACCTTACACCTACAACACGTCTACAGGCCGACATTGAATTGCGATCCTTGTTAACCTTGTATTCAACATGTTCTCTCCAGTTCAGTTTGCAATTAAGAATAATTCCCAGATATGTTACTGATTGGGATAGGATTAGTCTAGTCCCAAAGAAGGTCGGCAAGACCAGCCCGTCGAGCCTTCTTCTCCTAGTGAATAGGATCAGCTCGGTCTTTCCAGCATTAACAGAAAGATCAACTTCCCTGCACCACAATTCCACAGAGCGCAGAGCGCCCTACATAATTTCAGAGACTGTTCTACAAAAGCGACCCCTAACTACTATGCTTAAGTCATCAGCATAGGCTTGCACGTAGACACCCACACTGCTGAGCCTAACGAGGAGTTCGTTCACAACGAGGCATCACAGTAGGGGTGACAGAACTCCGCCCTGAGGGCAGCCTCTAGCTACGCTGACGCTGCAGCTTACGTCATTCAGCATAGCTGTTGCTACCCGACCCTCCAGAGCAGATAGGATCCAATCTATTAGGATTGATCCAACCCCGTGCCTAACCAAGGCGTGTCTGATAGAGTCTGTTGTAGTGCAATTAAATGCACTTTCAATGTCCAAAAAGGCCACGAGTGATCGAGAGTCATCTTCAGCCTACCGGCCAGATTGTGTAAGGCCAGATCAGTCGATTTCCCAGCTTGGTATGCAAACTGATTGGGATGAATGACAGACCTTTCTAGAGGCTCATTCCTTAAATATCTATCAACTATCCTTTCCAATGTCTTAAGCACAAAAGATGAAAGAGTAATCGGTTGAAAATCCTTCGGGCCAGTATTTCTAGCCCTGCCCGGTTTAAAAATGAATACCACTTCTGCCTGCCGCCAGCTTCTATGTGTGAAGCCCGTGGCCACACATGCTCGAAACACCTTCAACCTACCCTGAGGGCCTGCGCAACTGCATGCACTCTATGATTAATCGCACTACTGTGGAACTGGGAAAGTGCGTATCCATCAGAAGCGTCAGAGTACCTTCCTCAGAAGTAGTCTTACCTCCCGAGGGATCATACAGAGATCCCAATCTTGCTTTAGTGTCTTTCCATAGAACCCTGTGTATTCTAGCAGTAGCAGGCATGTCATTAATGGACTAGCAGAAGTTCCTCCAGGATTCTCTGGAGGCCCTTCTAATCTCCTTTTTGTATTCCTGCAACGGCTTCTTGTAGTCTTTCTCATTGAGGAGAACTTCTCCTGTGCTTAACTCTGCTAAGAAGTTTGTGCACTGCTCGTTTTCTATCATCTAATTCTTTGGACCAGAAGGTTGTCTTGCCCTTTCCTTGAAGTTTGCGTAACGGGCAGTTTTCCTCATACGAAGCCATCAAGACTCTGCTCAGAGACTTGATGGCTGCTTCTATATCATAGCCCCTACAAAGTTTGTATGGGACCCCTCCGCTTACTGTCAAGGTCTGCCCTAAAGGACCCCCATCTAGTATGCCTAGGAATCCGAGCATATGTATCTGGAATCTCCCCATCAATCTTGAACATTATATACCTGTGATCCGATAGAGAGGGTGCTATCAAAACTGTTCATCAACAATGGTTATCCGAAGTGTTTGATTAACAAGATCTTGTTCAGCTCTCCTTCCAGTATTTTGCCAAATACTAATAATCCAAATAATATTCTCATAACACCTAATAATAGAACTGATAAAATTCCCAACAACAACACCAATTCCAATAAAAATATAACCACCATGCCAAATTCCAGATCTGGTTTTGCTGTTCTACCCTACATCAAAGAACTGACCCCAAAGATAATCAGACTATGTAGCTCGTTGAACTGTCGAATTGCTTGCAAATCTGTCCAGACGATAAACTGTATTTTTTCAAAGATGAAAGATAAGAGTCCCGTTGCTTGACTTAACCAACACAGTCTACTCCATCAATTGTAATAATTGCAAATAAATATACATAGGTCAGACTTCCAGATCTCTAAAAGGAAGGATTACATCGCATAAAAGTGATTCTAGACTTCATCCCGAGAGATGTGCTCTGGCATCTCATGTCAATATAACAGGGCATTTGATGAATTACTCAAGTATCAAAGTTCTATCGCCTATCCAAACGTTTATTCCTGGAAATGACCCACATTTTCATGAATAACAACTGTATGAATAAAAAGGCAGATGTAAAGCAACTGAGCATCATTTACTCATATTTGCTAAACTGCGAAAAGTTGGAGCACTTACACATCTCTCCAAATTTTGTTTTTTCACAACCATAAAGGGAATCTGGTTTTTTGGTCTATTCCATCCTTTTAATACAATACTTTAATTCAGTTGGCCATCTCATTGATAATATAGTTTGTTCAACTGCCTCTGGTTTGTTGACAAGTTTTTATTTAACATATCTTGATAAATCACACCATCTCAAGTGATTTGGCAACATAGCTCATATTTTTACAAACTTTCGTTCCATCCATCGACACTGACACTACCAGCCTTCTGTCATTTGTTAAATGTTTCATTCTACTTATGATCCTGTCCCACACCATTTTGTGCAGCATCAGGTGGTTATTTCACGATGTAACATGCGATAATTTCAACTTTTGTTCCAAATATTTTGAATCTGTTGTGATGTGTTCCTGACATACAGTTGTATGTGTTTTTTACCAATTTTAACGAATTTAGCATGGATCCAGCTTTCACCAGGTTATGAAATGTTTCCCTCAACTTAACCTTTAATAACATTGAGCAACAATCTCACATACTATTGTAAGTAGTTTAAAATCATTTTGCACAATAGTTGCTATTTCATCCTTATGTTATTGTAGCTCCTGATGATGATGGCATAGTCCGTCGAAAGCTAAAGACTAATAGAGTCCTCATCGCTTGAATTTTGTCGAAGTACCCAAGTAAAGGCGGAAGCTTTATTTTTTCACCTAACTGGTCTAGACGATAATGACCACGTGTCAAGTTATATATATATATATATATATATACAGGGTGGCCCATCCATGTGTGGACGGAATATTACTCATAAACAAATACATTTTGGGAAAATCTATTTATGGTATGTTATACATCACACTTGAGGGCACATTTAAAAGATTGGCCATTATACAGGGTGTCCTAATTTTGACCTACATGTCAAAGTTGTGATTTTTGAAATTGACTGCCTCAAATTGCTTATTTGGATAAACCAATTCAAAAGAAGAAGATTGATATAACATACTATGGTAATTAGCTACTGAGATGTAAGGTGTTTTGTCCAGAAAAACCGTCCACTTTGGAAACCGCTCAATCCGCCATTTTGGAATTTGGAGTGCTGAATTTTGTATAAAAAAAAACTTACACGCCTCAGCTTTTATATTATTTATTACTTTTTCGAATTTCAGTTTTTGCTCATACAGGGTGGTCAAAAACGCGAATTGTACTTTTTGTCAAAAATTTCAAATGCATCACCCTGTAAATTTGTGCAAGTTTGGATTCAAGTTTTTTTCTGGTATAAGGTTTGATGCAGATAAAATCATTAAATTTTTTGAAGTTATTAAGCTTTTAATAGAACAACACACCAAAAATTAAGGAAAAAAATCACATCATCCATGGAAACAAAAGACAAATAGTGGGCTAGTTCCATATTGCCACTAAGAATACAGATTTGACGTAAAAACTAATAACAATCAGAACAGTATAAATCAGCGTCAAGCGTAATAGAGAAAAACAACTATAACAACAACATAATCAAACAACTATCACTACTCAAGACCTAATTTACAAAAACTGCTCGGAAATATCTCCACCATGTTGAATACACAGCCGTAGTCTTTGGATAAATGACCGTTGCACATCCCTCAGCATGTTTTCCCTTATGTTCAGAAAAGCATCCTTAATCCTTTCCTTCATATTTTCCGGGGTAGATGATGGATATCTATAAACTTCTTGCTTAACGTAGCCCCATAGAAAGAAGTACATCGGTGTCGTATCTGGGGATCTAGCAGGCCAAGATATAGGCCCATCACGACCGATCCAACGATTCTTACTCCAGGTGTCCAAATTGTTACGCTCACAATTATGATAATGCGCAGGTGCGCCGTCATGTTGGAAGGACATATCCATCCGAGTTTGTAGGTTGACATCCTCCAAAAGCAAAGGCAATGCTCCAAAAAATTCAAGTATTCTGAACCTGTTAATCTGTTGTCGAAAAAGAAAGGCCCGATAACTTGTCTGCCAATAACTCCTCCCCAAACATTCAATCTCCATTTTGGAAATCTATTTGCCTAACCCACTAAGGGTTTTCCGTCGCATAATAGTGCATTTTATGCCCGTTGACAACACCTATGCTGTTAAAAG
Source organism: Acanthoscelides obtectus (assembly GCA_963669975.1). Classification (NCBI taxonomy): domain Eukaryota; kingdom Metazoa; phylum Arthropoda; class Insecta; order Coleoptera; family Chrysomelidae; genus Acanthoscelides; species Acanthoscelides obtectus. Next base: position 65,230,216 of record CAVLJG010000004.1, read on the forward strand.
TTGCCTCATCGCTAAAAAGAACCTTAAATCCTGAGGACGAAGATCTTGATGCGAGCATAGGTGATGTGGATGTTACCTATGCTTGTGAATAATCCTTTGGACAGAAGTTCTGTATATATCAGTTTCTGCTCCAATTTGCCGTGCACTTCAATGGGGATTTTCCTGCAACTTTAATAGAACCTCCAACTGATTCGCCTCATTGGTGACACTTGGATTATTTATACATGTTTTACTATATTCCACTGCTCCACTTGATTCAAAACGTTCTCGTAGTGTGGAAAATGTTCCCGGCCTTATAAATGCGAGATGCTAGGAAACTATTTCTTTGGGCTTCGCCCAAAACGAACACCGTATTTTCTTCTTTAGAAAAATTAATTTTCAAACACGTTTTTATTATAATGCTCACAAAGCTAATTTTGACAGTTTGTAACTAATCAACAATTTATTTGTTTCCAAGGATGATGCGATATTTAGGGAATTAAGCCGCTCCATAAAAGACGTGCTAATAACCCAAAAAAATTGCCGTAGAAACTCTTGTGTCGACTATAAAAACGTCCACAAATATACAGGATGTTGCAATTGAAATTTTTGAGAAAAACTACAATTTGCGTTTTTGACCACCCTGTATGAGTAAAAACTAAAATTCGAAAAAGTAACAAATAGGATAAAAGCTGAGGTATGTAAGTTTTTTTTATACAAAATTCAGCACTCCAAATTTCAAAATGACGGACTGAGGGGTTCCGAAGTGTGGGGTTTTTCTAGATAAAACACCTTATATCTCAGTAGCTAATTACCAAAACCCCATAGTATGTTATATCAATTTCCTTATTTTGAATTGGTTTATTCAAATATGCAATAAAATTTGAGCCATTCCATTTGAAAAATCACAACTTTGATATGTAGGTCGAACTTGGGACGCCCTCAAATGTTATGAATAACATCCCATAAATAGATTTTCCCAAAATGTATTTGCTTTTGAGTAATATTCCGTCCACACATAGAAGGCCACCCTGTATAGATATTATATATATTTGGCTTGCATACAATGTGAGGACCGACTGTATACCATACAAAGTGAGGACCACTGGAAGGAATGCAGCTACAAATGTGGTTTTAGGCGTGATCTGGTAGCACGCCATTGTTATATCTAAAAGTGGCGAGTATGAAATATAAATATGAACCGGTTGTATGTTGTAATTGCAAATTTTCAAACTATAGATATAACAAAAATTATAGTACCAACCACTCACCATTAGATAAAAAATGTCCAACTTTTCTATATTATCAACAGCAGTACAACTTGAAAATCCTTTTTTAAGAAAGAAGAAACTTTAGCCAACATTTTAGAATATTGCATCATTCATGACACACGACTATGTAAATAACTTCCAAATTCAACGTATTAGTACTAATACTGCTCATGATACTAGCGAGCTAGATTCTTTTTTACAAAATCCTGAAATATCTGTTAGAATTTATCATATGAACATCAGAAGTATAAAACATAACTTTGACTACTTTAAATTAATTTTGAAAAGAATACAAAGTGATATAGATATAATCATTCTATCCGAAACATGGCAAGTGGGCGATGTGACTCTGTTTCATTTAGAAGGGTACGATACATTGTATAATTTTGGTAACCATAATCAAAACGATGGAGTGATGGTGTATGTACGAAACAATCTGCCTTATAAACATACCATATTTACAATCAACAATGAACTAAAAGGTATCAATCTAACAATGCAAATTGAAAATCGTAGAGTCAAAATTACTTGTGTTTACCGACCACCATCTTCAGATCCTCATACATTTATAAGAGACATAGATGAACTATTAAAAAACAATGAAAACAATCACCTTCATAATCAAATATTTATAGGCGACATCAATATAAACATTTTAGAGGAAAATTCTATGGTGAAAGAATATTTAAACATTTTATCAAGTAATGGCTTTTTATCATACATAAATAAAGTAACACGACCCACCAGTAAAACCTGCATTGATCACTGCTTTATAAAGGATATTTCCAATATTTTTTCTTACATACCTATTATCTATGAAACCGATATTACAGATCATTATTCCACTGTATTATTGATATCTTCACAAAATAAAAACCAGAACTGCCCAAGGACAAAAAATGAAAGGAACCTTGAATACAAATATTTCACTGACAACTCAAAATTAATATTTAACGCACAAACGGAATCGTGGGACGAAATTTTTTTAACAAATTCTTTAGACGAAGCTACAAATTTATTAATACACAAAATTCAAAAAGTAATTGCAGTTAGTACTAATAAGGTTAAAATAAGTCACAAGGAAAAAAGCAGAAATGATTGGATGACCAAAGGACTAATAAAATCTGCAAACGAAAAAGAAAAACTGTATAAAATCATGAAATATTTACCCACGAAAGAAAATATAGATCATTATAATCAGTATAAAAACAAATTTATAGAACTTTTGAGAAAAGCAAAAAAAAATTACTATATAAAACAATTGAATAATAATTCACATGACTCTAGACACCTATGGTCCACTGTCAATGATATATTCAATAAGTCATCCTATTCAAAAAACAATATTAATGAAATAAAAACAAAAACAGGACAGAAAACAGACAATATTCAGCAAATATGTGATGAGTTCATAGAATTTTTCACGAATATAGGAGGAAACTTAGCAAATAATATCAAACAAAATGCTGATATTCATCTGCATGAAACAAGACTGAATAATTCATTTGTATTAACTGAAGTAGACTATCAGGATGTTTTCAATGCCATTATGACTCTAAAAAATAAAAAAAGCCCTGGAGTTGACGAAATTAGAGCTGAACATCTAAAGATACTGGCCAAACAAATAACAGAACCACTTGCTTATATCATTAACAAATCCTTCCAATCTGGAGTATTTCCATCAGCTTTCAAGACAGCAATCATCATACCTATCTATAAATCTAATGATAATACGGACGTCACTAACTATCGACCTATTTCACTTATATCAAGTTTAGCTAAAGTTTTTGAGAAATTACTCCTTAATAAAATGATTAATTTTCTTAATAAATTCAAAATTCTAAATTCAAATCAATATGGTTTTATAGCGGGCAAATCTACAACAGATGGGGTATTAAGTATAGTAGATGAAATAACCCAAAATATAGATGGAAAAGTACCATCGATATGCGTATTTGTGGACTTACAAAAAGCGTTTGACACAGTTAACCACAATATACTTTTGAAAATCTTAGAAAGAATAGGTTTTCGTGGAAAGATGTATACTTTAATGGAAAATTATTTATCAAATAGACCGCAATCAGTAAAATTATTAAGCTCGTATAGTAAAGAAATGTTTGTTAAATGTGGTGTTCCACAAGGTACAATTTTGGGTCCTCTGTTATTCAATATTTATTTAAACGATATATTCAAAATTAACAGTACTGGTAAAATAGTCAGTTTTGCAGACGATACTGCTATACTCTATAAAGGTAAGGATTGGAACGACTTAAAAGATATTATCCAAAATGACTTTTGCAAAATTATTCAGTGGTTTAATAACCGGAAATTAACAATTAACTTTACTAAAACTCATTTTTTACCATTTTCATCACTATCTAATCATCTACCAAAATATAACCACCTTCGGTTTAAGGTTAATGATAAAAATATAAAAATCAATAGAGTTAATGATACAAAATATTTAGGAATTTATCTAGATCCCCACTTGAGATGGGATGTACATATTTCTCACATACTAAAGAAAATTAGATTCATAGCATATAAAATAAAATTTCTAACCGGTATATTAACTGAATATTATCTACGAATAATATATCAAGCTTTAATCGAGCCACACATAAAATATGGTATAGTAGTATGGGGTGCTGCATGCACGACATACTTTAACGATTTAGATGTACTTCAAAGAAGAATTTTAAAATCAATGTTAGGCAAATCAAAATTATACCCAACTAATGACTTATATAATGATGCACAAGTATATGATACTAAACAACTTTACTTCTTACATACCATCACTCATTATCACAAAACTATTAGTGAACACGACATAATTAAACATAATCATAAAACCAGATATAAATTACGCGCAAAAAATGTTCCTAAACCAAACAAATCCCTAATGAAACGATGTCACCTGTATATAGCTCCAAAATTGTACGAACATTTACCAAATAATTTAAAACAATTACGCAATACATTAGGCTTCAAAAAAAAATTAAAAAAATTTATTAACACGATTGGGAGAAATCAAATTAATAAAATAATCTCAAGTATTACACAATAAATGCTCTACCATTCTTACCAATAATTTCTTTGTTGTCTCTATTTTATTATATTTTGCAATTCAACATACATATGATCCATGCACAGGCATTGTCCTCCTATGGATATATTATATTTATTTACTCGTTTCATGTTCCCTGTATTTTAGAGTAAATAAATATTATTATTATTATATTATTATTATTATACGCGGAAAATGTATTAGTTTATAAGTAATATTCCGTCCACACATGGATGGGCCACCCTATATATATATATATATTTGGCGTCCAAGGTGGCATCCGTAAGGAGTTCTTGCTGAATGGACTCCTAGAGTATATTTAGTGTATAGACTGTTTCACTCCGAGGTCAAATTGGTACCGATACATAACGTGCTTCAATCGGTATCCAAATGTATATTATGTTACTATTTTTGGTATATTGGACTCCGTGAATCACTTTTCTTCAGTCAGTTGGTACCCGAACGATATTGCCAGCTCTAACTTTGGCTCACACTGCTACGATTAGTTCCACAGAAATGCAGCCCAGTCGGATGGCAGCTGAATAACTTCATAAGCTGTGCAACTGCCTTTATGATATGCAGTTTTATCGATTGACTCTACAACACTTTCATTGGGTATGCGCTGTTAGTTATCATTATGAATGCAAATCTCATAATAAATAAATTAACTCCAAAAAAAGAGTGACATATTTAAAAAATATTCTTACTGTTGAGCGGCTGATTCACCCACACATTAGAAAAGTCTTATTACGCAAGCTCCGCCCACAAAAGAGTAGGATATATTCCAGGTTAAAGAAACTTTGAAGACAATAGTGCGGTACGGGTTAGTTTTTTAGGCATTTGCACAAATAGAGGCTTCATACATCTTTGATATACCGTAAGCACTCTGAATATCTCCAGTGCAGCGTTTTTTAGGAGGAAAAGGAGTTTAGGAATCCTATTCCATCTATCGGATACTGGGCAATAAGTGAAACCACAGATGCTGTTATTTGATTTGTACCTTTGGAAAATACTGCATAAACGGCAGTAAACTACGTTGTTTCCGATATTTCTTTTATTGGCCTGTATAAGAAAGGTTGACCGGAGAGGCAATCACAGTTTAAGTTGTTCTAAACGCTACGTTGAAGTTTCTCTTATTTATGATCCTAAAGGGGATAAAACTATGATAAGGGGCTTGAAAAAGGTGGGCACTTCCAGTTTTTTGAAGTTCGCTCTCCGTTTTTTTCAGACTATTCTATACTAATAACGATCTGAGTGTACTTACAACAACGTCTATTAAAGAAAAAACCCCACCCGTGTCTTAAGGAAACCGCAGGAAATAGAATGGGTAAAATTAACAATAATCTACTAGTTACAATTAAATAAAATTCGAAATATCGAAGAGGGCTATACTCAACTAACGGTCAGGAATTTTGGCTTGAGGACACAGTTTCGTTGATAGTCATGCGTCGAAGCATACATAGCTTTGACACATGGTCGAGAAACAAGATTTCGCCGAATCGACAGATAATCCCTCGATCCTTGCTTGTGCTCCAACGATCGCACTTGGTAGTGGTTCATTATTGCAGTGAAGTGTCTTTTTGGATCAACCACTGAAGTGGTGGTTTGCCCATCCGCAGTGCGCTTAATATTCAACATGACCAAAAACCTTAAAATAGAACCGAAGTATTAATTTTTCATTTGATACCTCTGCATGGTGAAGTCCTGGACCCCTATTCTGGAAAACGAAAGAATAGAATCACTGAGAGAAAGTGGACGTGGTTCTTCACTTCACAAAGTCTTGGTTAACCTAGAATTATTGGTGTGGTCGAGAGGTGAGGATTTATGTTTGATGTTGGTACTTTTTGCAGGTAGTTGTGGTGGGGATCAATTGTTTAGTCTGTTACAAACTTAAAGCAGAACGTGTGCAATACCTTCTTAAGAGGAGCGTTAATTCAAGTGCAGAACGTGATAGAGAAATTTCAGATTGATTTTTCCCTAACTATATTTTGATTTAAATTAAGAGTTACCACTTGGCAAAATTGGTTGATGTTGTCAAGGACCTGTTATGTATCTATCGAATTGTTATACTTGTTATTGTGATGAATCAATATCGGGAGATAAGTGTAATCGTTCCAATTTTTCGCAATTTAGCAAATATGAGTAGATGACACGAAGTTGCTTGAAATCGGCCTTTTTGTTCAAAAAAATGTCTGTTATGAAAATGTGTGACATTTCTAAGACCAAGCGTTTAGAGAGATGTTCTTCTTTGTCAAGGATCTTGATACTGTTATAGCACATCGAGTGTCCTGTAGTGTTAACATGTGATGCCAAAGCATATCTTTCTGGATGCAATCTGGCGTCACTTCTGTGGGATGTTATTCTGCCCTTTAGTGATCTGGAGGTTTGACCTATACATATATCAAATTACAACCATTACAATTAATGGAGTAGACAGTATTAGTTGAGCTAAGCATCGGAACTCTTATCTTTAATTTTGGAAAATTTAAAGTGCTACATAGTCTGGCCAATTTTCGAGTTAAATCCTGAATGTATGGCAGTACTACAAAACTAATTCTGAGATTTGATGGTGCATTGGTATTATTGTTTTGAGAATTGTTTGTATTGTTGTTGGAGGGGGTGGAATTATTGTTATTGTTGTTTTGATTTGGCACAATACCAGACGGAGAGTTGAACAAAATTCTGCTAGTTAAGTACCTTTGATAACCATTGTTCATGAACAGTGTTAGGAGTTTCCGTAGATTCGAGGTGTGGAAAGTTTTGTCAGAGATGCCAATTACCCTTGTTTTCATTTGTCTCACCAAATTCAACTTTATTTTTATGTTATGGTAAGTCCTGAAACCTGTACCAGTCTACCAACAAAATGTTGTTGTTACGGATGTTGTTATGGATGGATCGAATACAAGCATCAAAGTATAAATTGCTGACAAGTGAGACCACGTCAATGACATGGCCAGGTGGTATTTGTAGCCTATTGATATCTTTCAACAATTTACTAGGCTACAAATACCACCTGGCCATGTACATGACATAGTTTGCGATTGATTTGACCAAACTTTGTTGCTAAAATAACTTGTAACTCTTTATTACATAACTTAATCATGGTACATTCCACAGCAGAAAGAGTTGAAATTATCGAAATATTTGTCGGAAATAATCAGTGCGCTAATAGAACAGCAGAAATATTTAATGAGCGACATGAGAACAGTAACGTGCATCGAAAATATGTTCTAGAACTTGTAGCTAAATTTCGAGAAACTGGGTCAGTCGCCAATAAAAAACGCAACATTGAAAATCCCATAAGGAACTAAGCAATAGAAGTGGGGGTTTTAGGGCAAGTTTATGTAGATCCTACGTTAAGTACCCGCAAATTGGAGATTGTGTGTGGTGTTAGTCGACGTACTGTCCAACGGATTCTAAAGGCTCATAGTTTTCATCCGTATAAAATTCACCTGGTAAAAGAACTTAATGAAGACGATTTTGATCGGCGATTACAATTTTGTGAAGATATGAGTGAACGAATTATAAACGATGAACATTTTCTATTCAACACTTGCTTTTCCGAAGAATGTTCCTTTTTCTTAAATGGCGTAGTAAATCGTCATAACTGCCGATATTGGTCCGATTCTAATGCCAAAATTTATCATGAGGTTCATACACAGCAGCCACAAAAAATTAAATGTTTGGGCTGGTATTTTTGGCGATCATTTAGTTGGTCCTTTTTTCTTACCTGGAAATTTGACCGGTGAAATGTATTTGGAATTACTGGAAGACACCATAGATCCTGCATTAACAGCCATAATTGAAAATCAGAATGATCGGCGGTACATTGCGAATAAGTTGATTTTCCAACAGGATGGTGCCCCACCACATTACGCATTACGTGTTCGACAATATTTAGATCAGACGTTTCCATATCGATGGATTGGCAGAAGAGGTGCCATTGAATGGCCCCCAAGATCGCCAGATTTATCACCTTTGGATTTCTTTTTGTGGGGTTATTTAAAAAGCAAAATCTATGCTACTCAGTCAACATCATTAGAAGACCTGCGACAAAGAATTGTGAATGAGTGCCTTCAAATTACTCCTCAAACATTGCAAAATGTGCTGCAACGTTTTCAGCAAAATCTTTATTATTGCATGGAGAGTCATGGTGGCCATTTTCAACATTTACTTGCCTAACGGGTCAGTTCATTCTTCATTTTTAAATTACTTTGCTGCCAAATGTATTGATCTCCACTAATGATGATGTATTAGTTTTATTTAAGCTTTAAATCAATAAATCTCCAAAACTACTGAACTGAAGTACATTAATTTTATATCATTATAAAGGGAATTGAAAGACCTTTAAAATAAGCTATCACTCGACTCCCCTTTCCATTTAAGATTTTGGGGGTGGTGTCACCCCGCTTAGGGGGCTGCACATGCTAACGTGATTTTTTTCCAAACTTGTGTCAACCTTGAAAACAAAATCGACGGGTCTGAGCGTATTTAAAAAAAAACTGAACTGCCAGCAAATGCGTCAGTTTCGTTTTCAATGCGCCACCCTGTATATATATATTTTACGCTTCCCCTCCAGAGGTTTGGATGGTATTGTCGGGGAATTCAACAGCTATGACCCCTACATCCAATTTACCATTGAAAAAGAAGATGAGAACTTGTCTGTCTCGTTTCTTGACACGCACCAGTTTATTGGTAGACTGGTACCAGAAACCCATGGCCTCAGGCCGGTTCCTCAATTTTAGGTCATACCATATACTAAGGATTAAAATCAACTTGGTGAAACAGATGAAAACAAGGGTAATCAGCATCTCAGATAATACTTTCCATACTTCAAATTTACGGAAGCTATCAGAGCTGCTCATTAACAATGGTTATACGAAGTGTCTGATTAACAAGATCTTGTTCAGCTCTCCTCCCAGTATTTTACCAAACTCTAATAATCCAAGCAATAGTCTCACAACTCCTAATAACAGAACTGATAGAATTCCGAACAACAACACCAATTCAAATAACAATACAACCGCCAACCCACATTCCAGTTCTGGTTTTGCTGTCCTACCCTATATCAAAGAACTGACCTCTAAGCTGATCAGACTATGTAGCCCGTTGGACTGTCGATTTGCTTGTAAATCCGTCCACACTATAAACTGCATTTTTTTAAAGATGAAAGACAGAGTCCCGCTTAACCAACACAGTCTACTCTGTCAGTTGCAATAATTGCAACCAAATATACATAGGTCAGACTTCCAGATCTCTAAAAGGATTACATCACACAAAAGTGATTCTAGACTTTATCCCGAGAGATGTGCGCTGGCATCTCATCTCAACACAACAGGGCACTCTATGAACTACACAAGTATCAAAGTCCTTGATAAAGAAAAACACCTATCCAAACGTTTATTCCTGGAAATGTCCCACATTTTCATGGTGATAAAAATTGAATGTTGCTTCGTCGGGCCGAGCACAATGAAACACTGATGCAAAATAATCGTTTATAGCGCTTTGATCATTGAGGTGAGAGGGAATACTTTCAGTTCTTGTCTTTGAATTAAAGCCACCGATATTTATGTTATCTAAAGCTCTCCAAAGTTCTTTCGACATATGATGCTTTTGCAAGAAGGTAGGTAACCCGCTTTATCACGCCTAATTGAGCAAAATTACGTTTTTCTTTGTAGCTTAACCAGCTCGATACTGTTTTATCGGATTTATATTTTATGAGTGCAACATCACGTTCTTTCAGAATAATTTTTAACGGAAGGGTCAACCAAAGGGCCTGACGTTTATTGACTCTCACCGTTGTGAGCGGCGCGTGGATATCAAAAACGTTAAGAATGTTCCTTGTAAGGAAATCAACTTTTTCATCGATGTCATTCAATAATATCAGGTCGTGCCAAACAATTGAGCTTAAATCACTACACAATCCGATCGTGTATACCTATACTATTCGTCATTGTTCGTCAGAGCGATCTGGTGGACCTTTGCTCTTAGTTAAAAGTCTCGTCGAACTGTTAGTCTGTTAGGCAGCAGCGGTGGCCGCAGTAGTAGACTCTTCGGTCTCCTGATCAGTTGCCGTGCGCTGTGCGGGTTCGAGTCCCGTCCCAGGAGAAATTTTTCTCTTGGCTATGGATGTTGTGATTGTCCGTAGGTGGTAGATGGTCTCTGACTGTCGAACGCGGAGGTACCACCCGGTGGATCTCGTAGGCGGAGCCAGAATGTGTGCATGTTGCATGCACACGTGTTCCCTCGCCAGACTCCGTGTGGCGTTCCCCCTTTCCCATGTATCCCCCTATAGCCCCACGGTACCCAATGGGTGCTTAGGCCTCAGGCATTCGTGGTAGTTGGAGTATAAAAAAAAATCCGTTTTCATCAAAGTTTTTAAAATCTCGAAAAGAGATGAAAGTTTGCTTAGTTTTTTTGACAGCAATTTCCAGCGAGCAACATACAAGTCAAACATCGCACCATCTGAAGTGATTTGGCAACATAGCATACACCTTACAAAAGAATTTTCGTTCCATCCATCTACACGGACACTACTAACCTTCTGCCATCTGTCAAAGGTTCATCTTACTTATGATTCTATGCCCACCATTTTGTGCAATCATCAGGTGGTTCACGATGTAATGTTCAACTTCCGTTTTAAATATTTTTAATCCGTTTTTGATTTGTTCTTGTCATACAGCTGTGTGTAGTTTGTATAATTTTGACGAGTGTACCATGTATCCAGCTTTCACCAGGTTACTGGGTGTTTCCCTCAACCTAAACGTAAATATCATTTAGCAACATCCTCACATACTACTGTAAGTTAATTTAAATTCATTTTGCACAATTGTTGCTACTTTTCTCAATGTTATTGCAGCTCCTGATGATGATGGCAAAGACCATTGAAAGCTAGAGAGATTAAAAAAGTATAAAGAGTCCTCCTTGCTTAAATTTTGTCGAAGTACCCTACAAAAGGCGGAAGCTTTAATTTTTCACCTATATATATATTGGCGTCGCATATTAACAACACAGGCCACTCTATGAATTATGGCAGTATTGAGGTTCTTGATAAAGAAAAAAGACTCTCAAAACTTTTATTTTTAGAAATCTCCCACATTTTCATGACATCATTGCATGAATAAAAAGGCTGATGTCAAGCAGCTCAGTGTCATTTATTCCTACCTGTTGAATTGCGCAAAGCTAGAACGGCTACATGTCCAAATTGATCCAACATCTTCACAAAATTAGAATACATTTTCTCACTCACATTTTTAATATAAACTCACATAACCCATCTTTTCAAGGTTGTATCAATATCACACATTCTTGCACTCATATGAACCACACACTTTTTTTTTCCAAAAAAAGTTATTTCAGCATTTTAGTAATTTTGAGTGGAGATTTACCGAGCGTCCCTCGTATACTTCATACCCAAAGTTGGACAGGGAGGTGTATATCGCCACGGTCCGTCGCGTCAATCACTTGTCATCTGTCGACGCTTTACCGTTCCGCGCCTTCCCCCTCTCCACGTGTAGCGGTAGTAGAAGGTTAGGGACTGCATTCCGATTGTTTCAACAAAATGTCTCCCCACGTGTAGTATTTTTAACTTGTTCGGGTGTATTGATATAATTTTTATTTTTTCTTACCTTTTAACGAAGGTATCTGTCGTTTTTCAACAAGCCCAATGTCCCCGTCCTTTTGTTTTTATACTGATCACAAGTTCGATCTTCTCTACGTTCTTTCTGAAACACCTTGTGGCTGGAAGCTCACCGACGAGTAAGTTGTCTGACATTTTAAATCTGTCCTGTCTTTGCTAGCATCACAATTGTGTTTTCAGAATCCTGATGATGGCTCCATAGAGAATGCCGAAAGCTTGATTTTATCGTCAAAAGAGTCAACTTTAGCCTAAAAGTTTTGCCAATTTCCCAATTAACAAGTAATTGTATTTTGTACCCAACTAGTCGTTGGCTTTGGCAATGACTACTACTCATATATATATATCTTAAATCATTAGATTTAGAAATAACTTTTAAAAAAATTTTATTTGAGGACTGAGGCTTCAGTCCATACAAAATACAAAGGTTTACAAATGTGACATTTACGTAGTCTAACCGGGTATTGAACATAAAGTTTACATAAGTGACTGTTACGGTGCCTAGCCGGGTAATGAACAACAAAGTTTACATAAGTGACTGTTACGGTGCCTAGCCGGGTAATGAACGACATGAAATGGGCGCAAGGCCTGTTTATACTATTGGTGTGCTTACAAAACACTTCTAGAAAATAAAGCGTAAACAACGTGTTAGCGAGAAGTCGTTATCTGTTGCTGAGCTAGCGTCTGGTGCAACATTGTATGGAATAGTAAGTCCATTGTTTTGAGTGCATATAACAACTTCCCCCTATTACAAAAAGTTGTTGCCATGCGACAACTTTTGACAAAATTAGAAAAGTGTAAAAGATGTAAAAATTCAAAAATGTAAAAATGTAGAAATGTAAATTGTAAACATTGTAAAATATAAAAATATAAAAGTAGGAGTAATAAAATTGCAAAATAACATCAGAAAATATAGATTCTGAAAAATAAAATTGTTAGCATAAATGCGGTACATTGGCGATGCAAAATAACATCTAAAAGCAAAGCTGGAACAAACAAATAATAAGATACAATCGTACAGTCGTACGGGCAAAATTACATGGAAGATAACACGAAAATTGAAAATGGTTTTTTGAACAGTGAAAACACTTCACGGAACACTCACTGCAGTTCGATGTCTTCCTCATGTGGCTGGATGGTTGGTCTACGTCGAGGAAAAAGTCTGGGAATGTACCGGGCTTTTGGTGCTCCTGGAGATGGGCCATCGGCTGGATAATTTGATGCGCAGATGCTGAGTGGTCTTCGTTTTCTGCACTTGCAGAACAGGTACAAAGCTACGATGATAACTAACAGGGTGATGATAAAATACGTGAACCATGAGAGATGTCTCGAAACAAACGGCTCGTTCATAATTTTGTCCAGTTGTTCAGAATATTGGTTTAATTTGTGATTGGCAATTTCGAGTTCTTCAGTATCGATCTTGCTTAGCTTGATCGGTTTTAATTTTGGTAAATTTTGTTTCTCTGGGAGATGTTCACAAGCATTTGTAGGGTACTTCTACAGGGTGACTTTTGTATGTGATATTCTTGTAGGTGCTAACAGAATATCTAGAATGTTATCTCGTGGTGCCTACAAAGCCACTGCATTCGGGTTGCATTTTTAAAAGTGAATTAACTTTTATCACTTTGGTGGTAGTCTCTCGTTGTCCACACTTCATCGTAATTGGCAGAGGGCTAGATATGGTGATTAGCCAAAAATTGGTTGCAAGTTCTTGGATTTTGTAGTCTTGCAATGCCACAATTGCTATTTGGCAGGCTGTCGGCAGATCGACCGGATTTCGCAACAACTGTGCTTCGCAGACTGCATTACTGTCTATTGGATACGGCAAGAGGTTGAAACAGATTTTCACCTGAGGCTGAAGAACTTTACAACTACCTAAGTTTTGAAAGGAAACGTACAAAAGAGAATCGCTATCTTTAGCAATGTACCTGTGTATAGTGGAGACTACATGAAACAAACCAGTACGTTTATCGAGAGTGGGTAGAGGAATCACTCTGTATAAAGTATACATTTCGGGCTCTAATAACGGGATGCGTAGAACGAATACTACTCTTGTTTTAGTTTGATATGCTTCGAGTTCCATAAGATTAAGGTACTCTGACACTGTTGCTAAATTAACCGGAAGGGGTAAATTATTTCTCGACAAAGTGTGAGAAATTTCTTGAAGAGAATTTACTAAGTCTTGAGGAGTGATAATAGAAGGATGTATTATTTTTAAACGTGCAAAAGTAATTGAATTTAGAATATCATTAATTGTCTCTTCCAGAAACATGTAGCTTTCCATTAATTGTTCGCAAACTTCTAAAAATTGGAATTTAGCTTCATAAAATGCAAGATCGTCTGAAATTTCATAAATTTTGTTTTCAATGACCTTAATATCTTCATTAAACGTAGTTTCATCAATCATAAGTTTTTGAATAGTGTTATTAAGATTCTTGATAACCGACATGGTAACAGAAATTTGGTTCTTCATGAGGTTTTCGAGCTCATGTTCATCTTTAGAAATTTTGTTAATACAATCGTTATAGTATTCACCGTCCGATGAATCGAGGTTGCCGGTTATTGCTTTCCATACAGTACCTATAGCGTTAATCAGACCGCGTTTCATCCGCGATGCGCTTACAGTGTCATCGAAGATTGCGTAATATTTAGATTCCAAGAAACGAGAAATTTGATAAACGAGACTTGTATGAGTTTTAATTTCACCACTAAACATTTTCATACGATTGGTGGGTTTGTCTACGAGATATGATAAGTGTTCCAGAATATTGTTGTTATCGTCAAGTGCTTTCTTAATGAGTTCTAAGTCTTTATATACAAGGAGTGTCCAAATTTCGTTGGAAATCTTAAGAGGGGCGTCTTCATGAAAATAGATACCTAAGGTGTTGTTAAGCGGTTTGATGTCTATCTGGGCTGTGACAGCCGCAAGAAACAGCAGACTGCACCTGAAAGAGAAACTAAGTCTCAAAACATGGTTTCAGTCTGTCAAAATTAACTTTACTTATTCTATTTGTTTCCGGGTTCTTAAGGAGCGCAGAATTTTCAAAAACTTGAGTAATTTCGAATGGACCATCAAATTTGTTCTGAAGCTTGTTTGAAATTTGAGACTGTTTCACAAAGACTTTATCGCCAATTTTATATGATTGTAAATTGGGTGACACTCTACTATCAAAGCGAATTTTTGCTTTTTGCTTCTGTTCATCAGTTCTCACGCGGGCAATTTTGTAGTAATATTCGAGTTTATTCCGAATGTCTCGAACATACTTGGACATCAATTCTTTTTCTAAATATACGTGTTCGGGCGGACGACCAGAGGTGTGGCCAAACACGAGCTCGTATGGTGTAAAGCCAGTAGTTTTATTTCTAGTGCTATTGTAGCACTGAACAGCATAGGGAAGAATATTGAAGGGATGTTCGTCGGGATTTTCGGATACATGGGATCTGATCATTTCCAATAAGGTGGCGTGAAATCGCTCAATCGAGCCATTGGACTGGGGATGACTGACACTAGAAAAAGTTAATTTAATGTCATAAAGACTACAAAGGTCTTTCATGAGGGCGTTGTCAAATTCTTTTCCGTAATCACAGTGTATTGTACCATAATGTTGGAAATATAAAAGTAGAGTATTTACTACAGATTTTGCAGATTTGTCGCTAATTGGATAGGCTTGAGAAAATTTTGTTAGCTCGTCTCGGATTGTGAGCGCGTAGCATTTAGGTGGGACTTCCAAAATGTCAATGTTGATTCTTTCGAACGGGGCTTTAGGGGTTTCAGTTACTACAAAAGGGGCACTGAGGTTTTTACGACAAATTTTGGTCTTTTGACAAATTTCACACTTTTTGATGAAATGCTCAACGTCTTTAGTTAAACCGGGCCAATTATATCGTTCACGAATTCGCCTAATTGTTTCATTAATTCCTCGATGAATGTTTTTCTTACCACAATGGTATTGATCTAAAATGACGGGGATTTCATCGGGACTAGGAGTTTTGGTGACGTTTTGGCAAACGACAAGTTTGATATTATCATCCGAAAAAATAAAAGAGAAAATTTCTAAAATGGGTAAGTCCAAATTATTTTCAACGTAGATTTGTTGGGATAGGTCGAATACACCTTTGTTGGTTAAAATTACAGAGAAAAGATGCTGTATGCAAGTTACGGGATCGTATGGCACAGGAATAATATAGTATTTTCTATCTTTAGTTGTTTTGCTAGACGCGATGTTAATTTTATCTGCAGAAAAATCAAGATTTTCCTCGAATATGTCTTGGATAATTTTTTCGTGAAGATCAGATAGAGTGTTTTGTCTGAAAAACGTGACGATATGTTTATGACTTTTGTCTAGGAGTTGGGAATTTGAAAATTGAATTTTGGAATAATCGATCAGGGATGTGGTTTTGTAAAGGCGGGAAAAGATATCAAATTCACTTTCGGAAAATTGGGTAGAAGGTTCTCCTTCTTCGTCACTATGGGTAAGGGCGTTAACAGTTTTGGGTAATTTGATACGTGATAGGGCATCGGCATTTTTATTAGCCTTGCCTGGCTTGTACACTATTTCATAGTCGTACTCCTCTAGCTTGAGGCGCCATCTTGCTAATCTACTTCCGGTGTCTCCGCAAGAGAAAAGCCACGTAAGGGGTCTATGGTCTGTTACGAGTTTAAACTTTCGACCATACAAATAAGGTCTAAAATGTTTTACACTCCAGACAATAGCTAGAAGTTCTCTTTCAATGGTGGAATATCTCGTTTCTGCTTTACAAAGTGTACGAGATGCATAGGCTATCGGGAGATCTTTACCTATGGGACCTTGGGAAAGAACGCCAGATATCGCAAAAGCGCTTGCGTCTGTTGTAAGCACAAAAGGCTCTTCAAAGTTGGGGTAGATCAGTATAGGAGATGTTGTTAAAGCATTTTTTAAAGTATCAAATGACTTAACACACTCGCTATCAAAGTCAAATACTGCGTCTTTCTGTAATAGTCTGGTAAGGGGTTTCGCAATTTTGGTATAAAGCGTCGGTAGTAACCTGCAAGACCTAAGAAAGATTTTATTTCTTTAGGATTCTTGGGTTGAGGGAAATTTTTTATGCAATCCACTTTATCTGGATTGGGCTTAACGCCATCAGGGGTTATTACATGACCAAGATAGGCTACTTCCTTTGTGAGGAATTCGCACTTATCAGGCTGGATTTTGAAATTCGACTTCCGAAGACGCGTAAAAATTTCGGTAAGCCTACTGATGTGTTCTTGGATGGAGGGGGAACAGACAATTATGTCATCCATGTATACAAGACATCTTTCGTTTTGTATACCCATCAAGATGTTGTCCATGACACATTGAAACGTGGCAGGAGCGTTCTTGAGACCAAAAGGCATCCTCAAGAATTGGTAATGTCCGTTTTCAACTGAAAATGCAGTTTTAGGAACATCAACTGGATTTATCTCGATTTGATGAAATCCAGATGCCAAGTCCAGTGTACTAAAGTACTGGCATTTCCCTAATTGATCAAGTAGATCGGAAATGTTTGGCAGGGGATATTTATCATCGATGGTGATTTCGTTAAGCTTATGATAGTCAATCACCATACGCCATTTCTGTTTACCAGAGGCGTCCATTTTCTTTGGTACAACCCACACCGCAGAATTCCATGGCGATGTGCTAGGTTCGATAATACCTTGTTTTAGTAATTTCGAAATTTGATCTTTGACTTCTTGCTTGTGGACATAAGGGTATCGGTAGGATTTGGTAAAAATTGGTTTACTGGTAGTGGTATCAATGGAATGCTTAATTTCGTTTGTAAATGACAAGCTATCACTATCTAAATAGTTAGAATATGTCCGAAAAATCTAAGCAAAGATTCGTAATTAAATCTTTTTCCTCTTCGTTGAGATGATCGAGACGTAATTGATCTCTAATAACATCTCTACGGTTATACTGACTTTGATTTTGTAAAGAAGTGTTGAAATTATTGATAGAAGTTTCGTTAAAGGGCTCGAAAGTTAATTGGGGTAAAATTACATTTTTTGGAATGGCATTACAGTTTAATACTGTAGTAAGGAATTCGCCTTTAGAATCAATTTTAACTATGGAACTGGGTAGACGGACTTTTTCTACCTCACACACCAGAAGAATGGCTTCAGTATTTCTAAGCTCGGATTTGAGCTTGACAACTTGTTCAACTCTGGGAGGAATGGAAATAACATTTTGAACTTGAGAATTTTCTTTAAATTGCGAAGCTTGGGACTTTTCTTTAAATTGAGAAGCTTTGGAATCATTTTCGTCACCTACTTTGAAAAGAGGGACTGTTTTGAAATTTGTAATCAATTGACGATTTTTCAAATCAATAATACAATCAAGAAAATCTGACCCAAGAAGGCCATCGAATGAAATATCTAGATCATGGACATAAATTTTGTGATAATAATTGGGAGCAAATGGGACTAAGACTGCTTCAGTAATACTAATTTTTTCGTCAGTAATACCTCGGATAGAGATATTTTCTGCGACACGATTAGTATAATTTTTACAAGTGTTACGTTTGAAAATGGAGCAATCTGCACCACTGTCAATGAGAATTTTGAATTTTCCAGTAGCATCTTTAATGTAATATAAGTTGTCTGGGCTAACTGGGTGAATTGTGGACGGGACTATAAACGGAGGGTTTATATGAACATCTGATCGCATGTGTTGCTGACGCTCGCACACGGTTTCGCGTTCGGGTCCTCGACACTGAGATTCGCTAAGTTCGCCAACAAATGTATCGGCGGTTTGATTATATTCGTAACAATAATCGTTACTGGGTTCTCTAAAATCATCGTATGGGGAAGGTGTGTAGGCGGAGCATTGGGTATCGTCATATTCATTAGCGTAGTCCGTGTTGTATAGGTCTGGTTCACCGTAGTCGGAATAATCGTAAGAATCAGGGGCGACATAATTAATTCGATTGGGAGGATTTTGTCTAAAATTTCTTTGAAAATTAGGGTTTTGAAAATTTGGATTGCTCTGAATTACAGAGGGTCTTGGCGCACTCGCGTTAGGCACATTTGGTCGTATTACAGATGGTCTGGGAGGATATTGATTAGAATTTTGATGGTAGTTAGATGTAGATGGTCTAACTTGCATAGGTTGATTCGGCCTAGGGTAATTATGAGGTTGGGGCTGGTTAAACTGTCTTGGGGCAAAGCTTGTAGGCTGTTGTCTCCGTTGGCATTCATTTGCCAAGTGACCGGGACGATTACAAAAATTACAAATTTTAGGGTTTGGTCTTCGAATAACTGAATTTTGATTCGGGTTTGGGGCTCTGGCGAATTTTTGTCGTTCCAAATATGAAAGTTGTAACTCTCGTTTGATATACGAAACTGCGGTCAAGATATCCGTGGGATGTCCTGATCGCACAACAGGTCCTATTTTTGAGTCTAATCCTGTTAATAGACAATTTAAAGTCATCGTTTCGATGAGGGAACTTTGAGCAGATTTTTGCTCGCGATTTAGATTTTGCCTATTCACGGCGGAATGCATTTTGGCTGCATGCGTCTGCAGTCTAGATGCAAAGGTTAGGGGTGATTCGTTGGGGAGTTGGCGCATGTGTTGAAGATCCGCGATTAAAGATGTGAGATCTCTAAGATCTCCAAAGTGCGTTTCTAACAGGGACCGTATGTCTTCCCACGTGGAAGGGTTTCGGCTATTCACAAGTTCGGCGGCACGTCCGCGAAGTTTGTTTTTAATATGTAAAACGACGAGAAGCCGCTGCTCCTCGACGGCCATTTGATATGCCGTTCGGCATGCGTTGATGAAGGTCGATAGCAATATCGGGTTTCCATCGTACTCGGGTACAATCGAAAATATTTCAGATAATCTATAAGGTTCAATGTTCGCATGAACGTTATCAGGAATTTCAGCTGGTTGGTAATTATCTGAACCGTTAGTAGACATTTTAAATGGAAAGTTGTTTCAAAAAGATTCAATAATGTCAAGGGAAAATGCAAAAAGATATAAATGTAAAATAGAAAATACGTAAAAATGGGGGAAAATACGTGAAAATCGACAATATATAGAGTAAATGCGCAAAAATGCAAATAAAAAGTTGTAAAAATCACACACACAGAGATAAATCGCAAAAAATAGTTAGATTAAAATTGTACGTTACCAAGGGTACATCGGGAGGCAGTCGTGTTCTCCAGGCGGCTAGTGGATCTCTTGCGATGTTTCCAGTAGTCTGTCTGCAGTTGGGTGGCTGCTGCTCGCTGTGTCCCCTGTTGTTTTCCTTTTTCTTGTTGCTTTGTAGTTTCTTACTTGTAGTTTTCCTACTTGTAGGTTTCTTTCTTCTTAAGGCTCGTTGGTCCTTTTCAGCTTAAAGGATAGGCATCCACCACACTAGTTAGTATGCACGTGTTCTAATGCGTTGAAGCTATCCCACTTCTCTGACACCAATTTCTTAAATCATTAGATTTAGAAATAACTTTTTAAAAAATTTTATTTGAGGACTGAGGCTTCAGTCCATACAAAATACAAAGGTTTACAAATGTGACATTTACGGAGTCTAACCGGGTATTGAACATAAAGTTTACATAAGTGACTGTTACGGTGCCTAGCCGGGTAATGAACAACAAAGTTTACATAAGTGACTGTTACGGTGCCTAGCCGGGTAATGAACGACATGAAATGGGCGCAAGGCCTGTTTATACTATTGGTGTGCTTACAAAACACTTCTAGAAAATAAAGCGTAAACAACGTGTTAGCGAGAAGTCGTTATTTGTTGCTGAGCTAGCGTCTGGTGCAACATTGAATGGAATAGTAAGTCCATTGTTTTGAGTGCATATAACATATATATATATATATATATATATATATATATATATTTATATAAGCAATGTTTGTCCCAATCCATCCATATTTTATCACTAAAACATAATTATGTTCTTTGTGTGAGTTCGAAAAACAGAAAATTAGGAGGTTAATTGACACCGAAATTAGATTTTCAATGTGTATTTTAGTGCTAGAGTGTATAGCCTAAATGGCGATGGGCTAGGACGGAGTATATTTATGACTATACCACCCGCGGCTAAGGTGGAATCCACAAACACATGGTTGCCAGTGTCATTCATAGGTCAATGTATTATCTATATACTCTTTGCACTTACCGTTCAGTTGAATCATTCCTAAGCAATATGATAGATATCATGTTAGGCAGGCGCCGCAATCTGAGTTTCTCCCAGTCTAGCGAGTTGGAATCAGGTTTAAGAGGTGATACGTGAATTGACGCTAAACCACAACTCGAAAACTTGAATACTCGAAACAATCTATACTATACTCTTTCACGGACCGAAGATGTGGTATCCTCCTTTATAAAGAGCGTTAGGGGCATGGACAGACTTAGAGGATCCGCGGCGGGCGTCAAAGGCTGTCATTTTTCCCCATAAAATGGTACATATTGCCGTACCTTCTTACGAACATATATTATTATATTATTCACTTTTTGTTAAGCTTGACGGTTCAATATTTCGAAGTCGTCGCTACTTAGCACGATCTTTTGCACGTTACCTTTGACAAATCTAATAAGATAAACACAATCCATTGTCGGTCGGGGTATGAAACACAACTCCAAAATTACCTATCATTTGTTCCGGAATCGGTATATGATTTTTTTATTATCTCAAAGTTTTGGTACTATTTTAAAACAGATCGGTTACTCGAAAAAGCTTACGGCCACTCTCACTCTAGAATGGTATATTTTTGTTTCGTTTAAACGAATTTTGCTGACGTTTACTCCTTGTTTTGTATGCTCGTCATGTCGCATATAACACTTTATTTCCTTGAAACAACGTTTATTGGGTTTGGACTGGATACAAACTTATAATGTATAAGCGATACATTCAACAGGTTAGTAATGTCTTTTTCACCTCTGGTCGACCGCGCGATCGATTGGTAGATCCGGCAGCCGACGTGTTATGTCCAGAGGTTCAAGCGTGTGTTTTTTCATTCCTGGTTCACGATTTCACCAATGGGGTAGCCGGGCGAGATGCAACGAAATCGTAGCACCAGAATGTCTGTCTACACATGCGCACACGGTGGCGTCACATTGGATGGAGTGTACAGGGTGGTGTGGATGTTTATGTACAGGGTGATATCGGCTGATTGTACCGGGATATACAACACCCGTAAATATAATTTATAAATAAATTAATGACATGGAAGAACGTTTTTATAAATTTTACCTCGGCCTTCAACAGCGTGTACAACTCCAGCAATAACTACATTTGTTTTAACTGCAGTAGTAGAAGCTGAAACTTAAATCTACTGTAGAAGGTTGCATACCACAGGAAAAATCGGTATTTTTTAAATAATATAAATACAGTAGAATCCTGAATCAAAATTTTGTTCGAAAACGGTGCATTGCAGACAAAAAGCGTGAAATTTCTTTTGAAGACATTTTTGTATCTGTGTCATGCCAAGTTTTTACAAATTTGACCCACTCTTCCCATTTGATCGCGGTATGTTGTTTCCAATTGCAGGAATAGGCGGATCATATCAACTTTTCACATTCCGAATGCTGTTTTGAATACTCATTATTTATTTATTACTTTTACATTATTTGTATGAAAGTCTTGATCGCATTGGTGGGATACTGAGGCGATATACTTGAAACTGCTATTATGATAAAGCTTTCAATCGATATTCTTGGGGCGATCTCATTGTGCAAAAATATATGCTCCATTCGCCTCTCTTACGTTGGTCATTAAATTGAATCACATATGTTGAACAAACTAGTTAGTGACGTTTCGGCTGCTGCGGCAGCCTTTATCAAAGAGCGAAGCAAAATAACGACCAACGAATATACAGTGCTTTTCAAAAGAGCTTCCCCCTACTTATTTTTTGAGAGGGTCAAGTTAGAAAGCCGAAATTTAGGATAATGGAATTGATAATAATAATAATTTAAGCGTAAAAGTTGCATTTACAAATTTCAAGTAGACGGCTGGGCGCTATTTTGCATTATATTTCAAAAGGAATCAGGGGTCGCAGAATGTAACATTTTACCGATTTAGCGGGATTTAATTAAAAATCGAAAAGCAAATTATTGATGAAAACATGTTGTTTTGTTGAGAAACATGTTCCTATA
Organism: Acanthoscelides obtectus; assembly: GCA_963669975.1. Classification (NCBI taxonomy): domain Eukaryota; kingdom Metazoa; phylum Arthropoda; class Insecta; order Coleoptera; family Chrysomelidae; genus Acanthoscelides; species Acanthoscelides obtectus. The sequence goes on from CAVLJG010000004.1 coordinate 65,253,287, forward strand.
GGATAGATAAACGCCTCGTTTCAATATTAAGTCGCCTATTATTTAGTATACAGGGTTATCCAAATTAAGTGTCCACCATTAGTAACTTTGTTATTAGTGAAAATACAAAGTTGTTTGAATTAGCAAACTAGTAGCATTTTTAACGCTGGTAAAAATGAGAAATAAAAAAAAAACAATTGAGAGTCGTTATTTTGATTTTTTTCAGTAAAATAACATTTTTTTAAATGGAAACACCTGTATATTATATTTTTTTCTGTTAAAGCATCAAATTTTAAACAAAAAAGTTCATAATGACTTTTCCGCTAAAGTCAAAAATAAAGTCAAAATAACGATAAATATTTTTAATTATTTGCAGTATTATAATATTAAGACGGCTATGAAAACAACATGGCGTTCGCGATTTGACAGCATTAAGATAAGCGACAAATTGTTAAACTGGACATACTCGCAACTAGAAGGCTTTGGAAAACAATGATAAAATCAAATAATGTCAAACATTAGTGTAAATACTTGTTTATAAGCTTTATTGTGTCATTAATTTAAAGAAAAATGTTCTCCCATGAAGAAAAGTGTGATATGTTAGAATGCTATTTAGTGTGCAGAAAATCCTCCTTGAGAGCAAGAGAATACTACAGTGAATTATATCCCGCTTGCATTCAACCGTATGAACGATATTTTCTGAGACTTTATCGAAAATTTAGGGGCAACGAAAATGTTTTTGCTAAAACAAGGGCAAAAAAAGAATTCATAATAAGCGAGGCCACGGAAATTGCAGTTATTGGATATTTTGAAGCTTATCGTGAGAATTCAATAGCAGATATTCTCAAGGACTCTAATTTCAGTTATGGTACTGTTCAAAGGATTTTAAAAAAATACAAATTTATTCCGTATAAGTACCGACCAGTTCAAACGCTTTTGGCAGGGGATCCAGAGAGAAGACTTGTTTTTTGCCATTGGTATCTTAGCTTCTGTCGCCAAAATGTAAATAACTTTCGTTACCTTTTATGGACAGATGAATCAAATTTTTCAAATTCTGGAATGTTTAATAGAAAAAACCACCATTATTGGTCAAGAGAAAATCTTTTGTTAGTACATCCAAGAGGCCCACAAGTCCATTTCAGTTTCAACGTTTGTTGCGGTATAATTGGTTCAAAAATTGTTGGCCCGTTCTTTTATGAGGGAACCCTAACTGGTGAAAGATATGTGGAATTTATGTCAGAAATTCTGACTAATTTCTTAGACGAATTGGATCTTATAAGTAGACATCATCTGCATTTTCAGCAAGATGGCGCACCTGCCCACAACTCCAGAGGTACTGATCATTTTCTAAGTACTACTTTTAATGATCAGTGGATAGGAACAAATGGCCCAATACAGTGGCCTCCCAGATCACCAGATCTAAACCCACTTGATTACTTCTTGTGGGGTTACTTAAAGAACCAAATTTACAAGCGAAGGTACGATAACCTTGACGCGTTAAAGACTGCAGTTAGGGAAAAGATAACCCAGATAGATGGTAGGTCCATACTTAAGACAGTTCGAGCAGTTGAAAAACGTGCCCAAAAATGTATTGAAGAACAAGGTGGTGTTTTCGAGCATCTTCTTTAAAAAAAATTGTTATTGTATTTTGTAAGATTATAAGTTGATGTTGAAAATAAAGTTTGTCGATACAATTTAATTGTTTCAGATTGGAGGCCATAACTTCAACAATTTGTAACCTAGGAGAAAAGTTATTGTGAGCTTTTTTGTTTAAAATTTGATGCTTTAACAGAAAAAAATATAATATACAGGGGTTTCCATTTAAAAAAATGTTATTTTACTGAAAAAAATCAAAATAACGACTCTCAATTGTTTTTTTTTATTTCTCATTTTTACCAGCGTTAAAAATGCTACTAGTTTGCTAATTCAAACAACTTTGTATTTTCACTAATAACAAAGTTACTAATGGTGGACACTTAATTTGGATAACCCTGTAGAATACCCTAAGTGCATTTAACCTGATAACGAGATATCATACAGAATTCACCCTTATTCGTCACTCACGTATTATAATGGCAACTGGAGTTCTATATGTAATATTATTTTTGGACTAAGTGTTTGTTTCATTTAGGTGTCAGCATCTGGGAGTAGCTTTTCATATAAATAATATGATTCAGATGAAATTGAGCAAGATTTTAATTTACAATTATTTGAATTTATTTTTGTTATATTCTGGACTTTTACTTTAGTATACCGTAAAATACAGATATCTGACAACTTTTTCCATATACTGTAACTGCTTATCTATCTAACGGTAGTGAATTTGTCTGCGATCTTGACTTGGCTTTTTTTTAGAATCTATGTACATTCGCGACATTCTATTTTTGAAAACTGTTCATCAAATAGAAACTTAAGACGTTTCAAATTGATAATAACTAATCATGTTGCATACGTTATAGTTTACGACTATCATGTACTTGTCTCGAGTAGATTAGATTCTACAATAACAAAGTTTTGGATAAGATTTGATTAAGTTGCGAAATATTTGCAATTCAGATATTTTACTCAAATTTGAGTGGTGTCTTTGAAAACATATAAAGTTCAAGTGAGTATATATTGCCAAGAGGGATGTGCTATAATAACAAAATGCCCTTTCTACAAATTATTTGTTTGGGTTACATCCACACCAGAGATTCCACTGAAGAAACAAAAATGCATGAGTTTGGCATTGAGATTGCCATGTGGAGTGATTATTCGTGTGATTATAACGTGACATATTTTTATCTATAATTTAACATAATATAATTTTTTTTATCTACCCAGGCGCCATCTTGATAGTTTTGAATGTTATATTTATGCAACCATGCATCAATTCCATAATCCCGAATTTCAGGTCCCCAAGCACTGTATGAAATAAATATTGTGACCATGGGTCAATTCCATAATCCCGAATTTCAGGTCCCTAACATGACCCATTCAAAACATAAGTAGGGGGAACCTTTCTGACAAGCACTGTATTAATATTAATAATTGATTTTTCATATTAATTTGTAAAAAAAGATCAGACAGACAACCACAGGATATCCCTGCATTTAAAAACACACGAAAACAGTTGCAATGCGTAAGTTTTGTGAAATGATACTATCATAATTGTGACTAATTGTCCCAGGGTAAAGCCTACTTGCTATGGTAACATGACAGCTCCATTTTCTGTCGCTTGGAGCGGGAAACTCACATCTCCGTTTCATTCTCAGGTCCAAATGGTATCAAACAGATAATTACTCTGACAATACGATGCCCGTTTTCTCGTTTATGCAGTATTTACGTGTAAATAATAAGTAGAGAGGTTTTTATTTCTATAATCAATTGATAGTATTTCACGATGTCTAGAAGAAGCAAGGGGCCATTGCTAAGTACCTACACTATACATACATTACTTGCTCAAATATGTTGGGCGGATTGAAAGATTGTTTCCCAGTTTTTGCAATGTCGATTGTAGAGATTGGTCATTAGCTACGGGGCGGCTGCAGCGAGATTACGTTATACTGGCTTCAGCCGGTGAACTTCAAATTCCTGTTCTGTAATAGTTCAGATATCATCTGTACTGATAAGACAGGTGTTACGAGTCAGAGTGCCAATAAATATCATCTTCGGAAGGTTGCTAGGAATGAGAATATCAATTCGCTTCGGTTAAAAAACTAAACTAGGCTAAAAAAATGTTGAAAATTTTGCCTTTTCCGAAACCCTTTTTGCGTTTCAATCTAGCTATTTCAGTCAATATCATACCTAAGTAGGTAGGGTTTGTATGTTCTAGAACGCCCTTGAGAGTCGACCTTGGGAGCCAACCTTGAACGCATATTTAACCTCGAAATGTGACCTTGAAATGTAACCTTGAAACATGGCCTTGAAATGCAACCTTGAAATATAACCTTGAAATGTGACCTTGAATCGAAATATGGCCTTGAAATATAACCTTGAAATGTGACCTTGAAGTCGTGAGTGGTAGACGGTATGACCTTGGAAATATGTGTTTAAATTAGTGCAGCGCTCGGAGAGGAGGCAGTTGTTAGCAGACAGCACGAATCAAACAATGAGTGCAAGACAAACATTTAAGTTGCCGACGGTGTGGGAGGGGAAGCCGGTGGCGGTTATACGCCCATTCAACAGAATACATCCTGAAGAAGAAAATTGGGACGACCCATGGCCCAGAACGCATATGGGCACCACACCGCCGCATCAACCATCTGAGTCCAGAACACCTATGAACACCACACCGCAGCATCCTCCATCTGGGTCCCGAACACCCATGGACACCACACCGGTTAGCCGATATGGAGTCAGGAATCCGTCGCCGGAACTGGCAGTGGAAGAGAATTGGGATGATGAAGCAGGTTCTAATTCGGATCAGTTGATTCAGGTGCCCATGCAGAGAAGTATACCTCCAGGCATGGGTCGTGGTGCGAGACTAAGATGGATTACACAGGAGAGAAGGAGATTGCGACAGGTGCAGCAGTGAAGGAAGCAGGGTTTCAGAGGGTGGAGGTATTGTTGGCAAACGGAAGCAAGGTTTAAGAGAGTGGAGACAATGTTGGTAGAAGGAAAAAGTAGTGGGGTGACTAAAAAGTGCACCAGCAAAAGTAACATGTGCAATGAAGGTGAACATATAAGTATTATTCCAAAGACCGTATCCTTCAACGAAACAGAAAACAAAGTACATATCATGTATGCATGGCAATATGCATATAGAGAAGCTCGAAGAAGTAACGGGGAGATGGCAGATAGATGTAGGTTTCAAAGGCGAGTGCAACTAGTCGAAGAAGTGTTAAAAAAATACTTGGCAGTAGATTATAGGCAAACAGTGTTTACAGAAAGGTTTAAAGTGTAAATTATTAAAGTGGAGGTATGTCTGTGATATGTATAAAAGTAGTAAGAAGTAGGTTTAGTAAAATTGCGAGTATGTAATGTAATGTAAAAATAGAGGGGAAGAAGCAACGCTTTGATGTATTTATAAAATAATAAAGATTGTAAGATAGGAATATTGTGTAGTGTTATGTGGGAGGAAGGGGTAAAAAATACATTAAATGAAGAAACATATGTTTATTGACAAAAATTATGACATGATGAAATTTTCATACAAATAAAAAACGTTAGACATCGCACACATGCAAATATCTGTTGTATGGTAAAAACACTTCGCCGGTGAAGGGGTGAGGCGGGGCTGCTCTTCAAGCTCGATTATTGGTTTGCTGGTGAAGTTTCTCAGGTAGGCTGCTTTTTCACGTCCTTTCACATAAATTCTGTCTGCCCCATCCGCAATGTGTTTAATAATGTTTCCAAACTTATGTAGGGGTGTAAACCCTGAATTCCAGGAGATACCATGGTAATTATCAGTCAACCACTTCGCCTGAATCTTCAACGGTGGTGGCAGCAGATCTCAAGGAAAAGGAGCTTTGAAAATATAATGACATAACCTAACACCATCATAGGCGCAAAATTCTTTTGCGAGAAATTTATTATTTTCAATTTTAAATCCTTGAACATCCAAAACGACACTCATATTTGTAAGTTGGAGAATTTTGTATATAGAATGCGTCTTTGACAATAGGAATTGAGTGCTTCTTTCAAACTTTGCAATTTCTGATAATACTCTCTGAGAGCTTGTCTGTAGGATGATGTCATAATGAGAATGAAGGAGATTTAGTCTGAACAAAGATAATTTATATTGTGATTGATCGTGATTGATTAAGCTCTATCGCTGTTTAACAATTTTGGTTAAAGGGTTGTAGGTGAAAACGCGATCGTGTAGGATGAGACAGTAAGCAGATGTTTCCGGAGGAACATTTTCACTTGTCTCAAATTCAATTCGCATAACCACCGATCCAGATTGGATACTTTCCTTCTGTTTAGAGCAATCAATATGTGTGATAGGGGCAATAGAAAGGAAATCTTTTGGGGAAAACAGAGGTTCATTTTCACTCTCATAATAGGAGGAGCGGAATTTTGAGTACATTTCATACAAGAGAGCAAATTTTTGGTTTTTAAAATCCAAAAAGAGATCATTATATGGGAAGCGGTCGGAGTTGAGGAAAACCCGAATATTGGTCAACTTGCAATGATCAAATTGTGACATATTGGAGGTAGATACTTGTTTTTTATTAGTTTGAAAGGCTAGGATAACATGTCTAGGGGTCTCGAGCTTCGTTGTAGTTTTGACTGGCCAGGTGTGACGCGTTGTTTCAGGGAGTGATGGATACTCTACTAGTTCCCAACTGCGAAAATATAGTGGAATTTCCATGTTTTTGTTGAGAATTTTTGTAAGAGCTAGTTGCTGAGGAATGTCAACAGATACGTGGGGTACTCTCCACTGAATCTTATCAATCCGAATTTTTGGTTTTTCGGATGTAGTAGTTGCTACAACAGCATCAAGGTCATGACTACTACGGATTAATACTAACTCCTGTTTCATATTGAGGAGAATTTTTCGATAGTCTTCAAAGAATCCCATCCACATGCTTAAAGGAATACAAACATTGAACTTGCCAGACTCAGAAATAAAAGTGTCTTTTGGGAACCAGCCAGCATTTTGCAAGCGTGAACTCTCATTTTCATTAAAAGACAGATACCCTTTAAGGGTGGAGGTAAGACCAACATTTCGAACGGAATCGACTACAACTCCGTTCAGTTCATAACGGAGCTCACGGAACAGAAAAGCAAAAGCGTTATTGATTAATTGCAGAGTTTTAACAGTAGTTCCATCAGCGTTTTTAGTCGTAACAGCAGTTCCATCGGCTTTGGTTAATTCTCCTTCGAGATACAAAAGACTTTGTGACGGGAGGGTATAGGCATCTAGTTCTTGAACAGCAATGCGAATTTCATCGTTGTAGTCAAAGTTGGAATTGATAAAAGGTTGATAAGTGTGATACTCTAGTTCTGTAATAGAATTATCAACAAGAGGTTTTTGTGTAACGTTGAGAATACTCATCCTACAACACGTGAAAACCTAGATTTTCCAAAAATTTTCTATTATCGTTAGTAAGTTGCAATGTTGATTGTTGTCGAAATGATCTTCTGCGTATGCGGGACGGCTTACCACTAATAGATGGTTTCGACTGACCTCGCTTTTTATAGGGAAAAGAGATCGGAGGCGCGTAATATCTAATGCCCATTGTTACCGGATCGTAAATGAAGTCGAAGTGTAATGGTCTCGTTACGAAAATTAATTATGTGACCGTCTTGATCAACAATGTTGACGGTAATGGTTGTGATTGCTTTAACACTCACTGGGAAATATAAAATATTTTGAGGTGATTCAACGATTTTATACCCGGGCGAAACCGAGGGAAAAAATTGATGGATGATGTGGCTTGGCACACCGTTGGAATATGAGCCTGTGGCTACATTGCAAGCAACACATATTGAATTCACTTTCAAAATTTGCACAGGAAAATCAGACGTATGTCTAATGATTGGGTCAAGACGTCCAGGTTTAAATCCGAGAAGGGATGCAATGGTACCATTCTGTGAAAAATCAATCGTAAAATTGGCTTTGAGAGAAACTGTTGTGGAATTCATATGAGGTGTAATGCTAATAATTTTCCCTTCTGGGAGATTTTGATCTAAATAATCAATAATATCTCGAATTTCATATGCGCCTGTAGGAAATGTAAGTAGTTCATTGTCACATGGAAACTTATTATTAGTTTCGTCTATATTGGGAATAACATTGAAGGATTCAAAGTTGCACAACCCGATTTCATAGTCCACATTATCATCAAGATATAGCGGGGGATTAAAATGTGATTGGAGAGTGGAAGAAGTTCCCGACAGCGTAAATGTGAGGGACGTCATTACTGTAGAACGTTTGAATTGCAACTTCTGTATTAGGAGTAACAGTAAGAAATATATAGAAATTGTAAGCATAGCTGTCCACAATTGTGAGCATTAAACTTTTGTATTGGAGTATAATTGTATACAATGCGAACATTTTTATCACTGCTACCAAAATATCTTATCAGCTGCAGTGGAGGGCGCAGATTCCCATATGAATCAAAGTATGAGACAAGATTGCCATTTTTCACGTATGCAACCCAATGAGTCCCGTCGCCAGACGAGTCATCCAAATTAACAATTCCACTTTCACAAGTCTGTATACCCTTTGGTAATTGATCTTTCATGAATACTCCTCGAAAAAAAGGAATGTTAAGTTGTTTTGCAAAGTAAAGTAGTTCAATATCGGAAAGCGCATGGGATGGTAGGTGCCTTAGCAGTTTTTTTTGTACGGTGCTAAAAAAAAACCCTTTCCCGTGGGAGAAACCTTGCGAGAGGCTTCTAAAGCCAAGTTATGACGCTTCTGTTCCGCAAGTTGTGACTGATTGGCTTTAGCATCATTGACAGCTTTTGCAATGGAGGCAGCACCACCTCCAAGAGCTCCAAGAGCCCCGAGTATAGGTAGAAGTAAAGGTAGAAAGCCACCTGTTTTCGGTAGAGGCAGAATCCGCAAACGTCGCTTGGAACTTTGCGATTTTGGTGATTTTTTTCGCAAACCCTTTCCCATCTTGTTCAAACGTTTCTTTCTTTGTTGTGTACGATGTTTTCGCAGGCCAAAACCCATCTTTTTTTTAGCTTTCATTGCTCCAGCAACTCCCAAAGCTGCCATTCGTTCTCCAAAAGAGCTGTCGGATGCGAAGGCTCGCTGTATAGCTTGATCAGCCAAAAGTTTGTCCGCTTGTTGACGCGCAGTGAGATCTTTCTGCTGAGAATAGAAAATGTCGTGTTGTTTGCAAAATTCGTCAAGTGGATTTATACCAACATCTCCTCGTTGAAGACGTTTTTGCAGTTTGGTTGACGGGCCACAGAAATTGTAACCTGGGATGTGGGCTTCGAAAGGGAGATTTTCTATTACGTTGGAAATGAGGCCGCGACCTCGCACGATCGGTGTCTGCTGGAAAGTACGTGTCATGGTGGAGTGCACAATCATTATATACTCCTATTACGAATAGAGCGGGAGGTACTATATATAGGAGTCCATTTGGATGGCTACTAGTAATCACACAACATCATGAGAAGTGAGCAGACGATACCAAAGCTTCAGGTAGATAATTACGATGGAATAGTGCAAGAAAAAACGTTCCGAAAACATGGAAGTGTGTTCAATGGTGCTTCTAAACGGGCTCTAATTGTTGGTAATAGTGGTGCTGGAAAGACTAATATCATGATCACCCTATTAATACACCCTCACGGATTACGATATGAAAATGTCTATTTGTTTTGTAAATCACCCTACCAAACAAAGTATCAATTTCTTCGCTCAGTTTTAGAACCTCTAAAAGAGATAGGATATTACGAATACACGAACGGTGATGATATTAAGCCTCCAGCGGAAATCGAATCAAATGCGATTATGATTTTTGATGATGTTGCATCATGTAATCAGGATATAATGCGTCAGTACTTTAGTTTTGGGCGACACAAAAATACAGATTGCTTCTACCTGTGTCAAACATACACAGCAATTCCCAAGCAGTTATTAAGAGATAATGCAAATCTTCTCATACTTTTAGCACAGGATGCATTAAATTTGAAGCATATTTACGATGATCACATTAGCTTGGATATGTCGTTTCAACAGTTTAAAGATATTTGCTCACTGTGCTGGCAGGAACCATACGGTTTTGTTGTGGTTGATAAAGATTCACCCAAAAATAATGGGAGGTATCGGAAAGGTTTCGACAAGTATATATACCTATAGTGTGGTATATAAAGAGCGTGTAAGATTGGCAGTACCAGTGTTACGCCAGCCTCTCCATAATACGTGATATGGATCCAAAAATTGCAAAGGAATTGGTGAAAGCCAGACAAGCAGTCAAAGAAAAGTATCGAGCATTAAAGTCGGATATTGCCCAATCGGAAACCAAATTGCAAAAGCAGTGGAAACCTATATCGGAACCGCTGCAGCAGTTACTTGAAAAAGTAGAGCCAGTCAAAGTAAAACCAGAGAACTGGAAATTAGAATCTAAAACATCAACACCTCAGAAATCACCACTTTCACAGAAATTAACACCGACAAATATATACAATAGATACCTCCCCACTACTACAAGTTTCCTTGAAGACACATTCTCTAACCTTCCCGAGCACTCTATTTTACAAGACGTTTCCGGGATAGAAGAATCACGTCCCGATGCTACAGTACTAGAACGAGAACGTGATGTTGACGAGCAAATGATTGCTCACACACGGGAAGAGTTTCGGCGCCTAAGCAAAACACCTGGTTATCAAAGTTATTTAGAACAGTTCCATCCATTACCTCGTCAATATATCGATGAGTCTATACGGGGGGATGAAGAGAATTTTGATCGATATCACGGTATAACACACGATTGGATCGGCGAAAAATTAAAATTGGGGAATACCCCAATAACCCTCGAGGAGTCGGATATAATCTTAGACAATATCAGATATCCAGGAACGCCAGGTCTGTACGAGTTGTTGTTCAAGAAAGACCCTCGTGGATATAAACAGACCGATCTGGAGCACTACATGGATATGCTAAAACGGACCAATGCATATCGACGTAATTTTGATTCTAATTTACAAATTCAAGGAGTAAACACTTTCAAGTATAAAACAATAATTCGACCATATTTAGTAAAACACAATCTAATAAAAGTATCCGCTGAGGGTGCAAGCAAAACGGGGTTTTTTTTCAGAAACCGGCACCTCCTAAAGCTCGACCCAGATCACAATCATTCAAACATGTAAGGGGTGGTATATTAGAGTATTCCCCGAAACCAATTGAGTATGTGTATTTTGATGATCCCAATGAGTTGGTCAATCGATTGCGCTTGCTCATCGTATCTGCGTATGCTGGTAATAACGGGCATAATAATGAAATCATGTCTATAATTGAGGAGTTGCGCGAATTAAAAATTATAAAATGAAGTTGTAACGTAATATTACTCTATTTTCGTTGCTGCAGTTGTACGATCAAGATGCCAATTGATAAATTTGGAAGACATATGCTCCATTCAAAAAAGAGGGACATATCTTCAATCTTCAGTGCTTTTCTAGCATCTAAACTATTCAGCGTATGTGTGGTACCCATTTATTCCAACACATTCAGCGCATTATTTTACACATTTGGTGAAAATAGTAGGGACTATATCGTTCCTGTGACCGGGATAGTTGATAGTATAAATATACCTCCCAAAATAAGAGTGAAATGTGGTCAAAGTGATGTCAAAGTCGACACACACCTGTCGAAAGGGGATATTCTGAACTTCTATTCATCTCATGAACCAAAACCTGACCTTATAGGTAATATCGTGATGCGCTGTCCAATCATACAAGAATGATGGACTTTAAAAAGCAGGTCATTGAGGAACTTCATAAACCGGCTCGCAGAAATTATAGACGTCGACGCGTTATTGTGAAGGGTATCAACGATCTCCTACAGGCAGATTTGGTGGAAATGCTTCCGTGTCAGAAAGTTAACAAAGGATTCCGTTACATTTTAATTGTCATCAACGTTTTTAGTAAATTTGTGTGGGCAGAACCAGTCAAACGAAAAACTGGAAAAGATGTGACAGCTGCAATGAGTACAATTTTATCGCAAATGCAGACAATTCCGAAAAATTTACAAACAGACCTGGGTAAAGAATTCTACAATAGTGACTTTAAGAAGTTAATGGAAGCGTACAAAATTAATCATTACAGCTCCTACTCAGCGACCAAAGCAAGTGTAGTTGAAAGTGTGAATCGCACTTTGAAGAATCGTATGTGGAAGCAGTTCAGCTTTCAGGGATCGTATAAATGGTTAGATCTCCTATCATCAATCGTTGATGCATATAATAACACCAAACACAGCACAATTGGGATGAAACCCAAAGACGTGAACAAAAGTACAGCAAAAACACTGTTGAGAACGGCATACACACATTTGAAAACGTTAGATCCAAAGGGTGTAAAATATCAACGTGGAGATCATGTCCGCATAAGCAAACATAGGACAGCTAAAGGATACACTCCTAACTGGTCCAATGAAATTTTCACAATCCGTAAAATACAGTATACCAATCCCACATCATACTTACTGGCTGATTCGAGCGGTGACGAGATTCTAGGTGGATTTTACGCTGAGGAGCTTCAAAAAGTCAAGTATCCAAATATCTATCTTGTAGAGAAAGTGGTGCGACGTAAAAAAAATAAAGTGTTAGTCAAGTACTTAGGACTGGATAACAGACATAATTCGTGGATTAGAAAAAGTGATTTACTTGCATGACATGTATATTATTTAAACCAATCAGTTTTATAACACAGCTTTTTCAATAAAACACGATAAGTAATTTAAAATTCTTTTTAATTACAATGACTTTACAGAATAGTTAGGATAGTCTGAATAAAATTTCAACGTTGGAGCCTTGTTGAATTCCTTCAAGTTTGGATGTTGGTATGCCAGTTCCATAGCAGTCCTGATGTTCTCCGAATGCGGCAAATCAGAGATGTGTTGGATCACGAAGTCTCGCACATCCATGTTGGTGGTTCGCACATCTTGGACAAGTGTGTTGAAATACTTATTAAACTCCTGAGTTTTCAGCATATTAATGGTGTAGGCAATCAGCGGGGCTAATTGAAATAGCTTCAATACGGTCTCCTTACCCAAATAAACGACGTTTCTCCATCGATCTTCAATTTTGATTGTTTGAAAATCTGGAAATCTCTCAAAGGTGATACAGACGGAGTTGGCACTGATCGAATGGAAAATATCATCACTGAAGAAAAAATTGGTTATAACGCCTTCTTGATTTAATATCTCATACCAGTCTTCTTCATTTAACGTAACGCCATTGTTTTTCAAACCACTGATATTGATTACAGGGTGGAAGCTCCACTCATATGCTCGACCAATGCTTATCCATTTTGATTTCGATGGATTTAGATGATATCGTTGCTCCTGGATGACAATTAACGGTGTCTGATCTACCCCACTTTGTACAGATCGTACCTCCTTGTCGTTTTGCACACCGGCACTCATGTTGTAACGTTATGTGAAATTCAGAAGACTGGTATATGAAGCTTCGTGGCTAACTTTATACAGTGTTGATCACCCCTCCATTCACCAACTTCCCCCTCCCAAAAGTTGACGCAAGTGCAAGGGAAAATGATACTACCGTTCATGCTGACATAGATATATATATTAATGAATTTTGTCACACACAGAGTATTTACGTTTTGGATAAATCACACAAGATCTTTAAACATGCTACATAATCTTCGAATTTGGTGGATGGCCATTTCACACTACAGGGTCCAGAGGTCCATCCGAGGGTTTCATCTCCAATGTTACCCTTGGCTATATTTTTCTTTATCCATTTCAATACAGTATAATGTCTCATCTTATTTTCTACATCAAATACAAATTTAATATCATGCTGCTGTATAATATCGATTAAACGTTCTAGTGATACACAATCAGCTAGATATGCGATTTTACAGATGCTTTCATCGATATGTGATACAATGTCTTTATACCTCTTCGTAATATTTTCTACAGGATGCGGTTTATCTACATCTTCATAGTTACTATCAGATAACAACTTACATAAATAATATTGTTCATATGCTGATGGTGTGTAGGGCATATTATCCAGTAGGTCTCCAAATTCTTTGATGCTTAAAACCTCATAATCTCTCTCTTTTAAACTTTGCAGTGTTTCCTGTACCACCCAATCTAGATGTTTCTTTTTTGTTATTACACTGGAAAGCACGTGGGGATGGCAACTGTGGGCATTGGTAATCCAATTGAATACTTCGTCAGGTATTGTAATTTCCACTAGCACAAAGTCCAGCACTGGAAATTCTTGTTTTTCTGGATTTCGAGTCACAAATTGTCGAAGCTGTTTTTTCAACACCTCTTCAGTTACATGACACAATTGCAAGTACAGTGAATAGTATGTCGTAGTACTCATCTTTGAAACTGAATGAGGTGCGTTTGTTAAGAATATATTTATATTCTTGTCCCCACCACAAACCCCTATTCTATGATCATGCTATCTGATGCTTATTATTCAACACAATGGCTTCTTGCATCAAGTGCAGTAATGTATCCAAGCGCTCCTCATGTGACATGTTATGAAATAATATATCTTGATGACCCCAAGCTAATGTCTTTGTTGAGTTTGGTATCAAGAAACGTTTATCATCCGTACTGGTCAATGCTACTTTTTTTATATAATTTGTGTAGATATTGTGCGACTCCGACTTAAATACATAAATCGTACAGTATACAGATGTCCGTTTCTTCTCAACAATATCCTTATAATGTAGCAAATGTAACTGATTTTTTACACTCACCTTTGGCTCGTTTAGCTACTTGGTCTACCGCATCTATACAGTATGCTTTGGGACCTGTACCATAAAATGCAGACAGTATCTTACCAGCATATTCGTCTTTCATCTTACCCAACTCTGACGCTGTTTGAGGCATGTTATGTGGGTTGGAAGCATCATAATTGGATGTGTCAAAGTAATGTATGTGTGATTTCATGTCCTCATAGAAATTATCGGTTTCAACATGTACGATTAGCGAATCAGTGTCCGTGTAAGCTACAGACACCTTATCACCATATTGACGCTTCAGAAAGTCATAGAAAAAGTCATATATTACCGTTTTTGAGACATCTAAAATACAAAAGCCAACATATGTGGGACGACAATAATCAATCATTGTTTTTTCCATTTGAATTATTATTATTATTATGATAATTGAGATGAGCAGAGTACACAGTACTATAAGCTCATATTATGGCTACTAAGTTTTCAGAAAATATTCTGTGCTCTTTAAAAGTTGGTTTACTAATATAATTTGCAGCACCTATTTTATGTTTAGATTTTTCAAATTGAGTAGCTAATTTGATGTCGACTCTGTTCTCCATGTTTTCAATGGTTTTTCCAAAAATACAATTGATCATTAGTTTGAACAAATCTCTTTCAAAAGGATTCAGTGCTGCATTTCTAAGTGTGGTGTTTAACTGTATGTAGGACTTCAACCAGGCAGATTGTGTGAATTTAATGCCTCTATGAATTTTTGTTAAAATAATACCATGTTTCAAACATTGCTTTAGATTACGATAATGGATAATGTAGCGTTCTTTGTTGTGCAAATTTGGAATTAATTTTGAGCTTTGACTGTCGGGTGGTTTAAAATTTTCTGGACAAAATGGTAAATCGTTGAAATAATCATGTAGCTCAGTCGGTATGGTTAAATCGACTTCTAATGCATACCCAATATCCGATGTATCCGAAATCTGTGTAATTGTCTCTTGAATCCTATCCATCTCATCTCGTGTTAACCATGCAAAATTACCAGTTGGTAGGTACTGTTGCATCGTATAACCGTACAAATTTGTTGCATCAAGGTAAACTAAATACGATGATGCCTTTGACGGATCGTAATGTGGTAGAAATTTATTGTTCGCCTCAACTTTACGTGAGGTACATGTACTGACTCCCCCCCGAATTCCCTTTTTAAAAAAATGAATCATATCAACATCTGTAAGCAGCTGTAACTCTACTTTGCTGTATCGTAGCATCGCATCCCAACTCAAACCGGGGGCTGTAAAATAGTGAGCTGGATCAAGCTTGTACGTTTTTAAGCACAAATCTCTGAAATTTTCAAAGATATCTGTTAAAAGAAGAACATCCGAAGTCAAGTAAAAATCAGAGTATTCCCCCAAATTTTGACACCCCATTACTTCCCAGACATGACGTGCTCGCTCATAATCCTCGTCAGAAATGTGTTCATCACGTATTTCATCATAAAAGTCTTGTTGGGATGGTAAACATGTTTCATCGTATTTATCAAACCTATTAAGATATGTATATGGAAATATACCTTTGCATCTCATGTAGGAGAACTTTTCGTCCTCAGGAAAGACTTTTCGTACCGTCCGACATTGTTCTGCGCTTAAAAAGGATGCCAAGGTTTCTAATTTTGACGATAGAAACTGATATGAATCGACAAATCGCATCTGCAAAAATACAGTTTGTGATTTTCCCTCGTGGGAAATGTACGTGTCTACAGGTATCAATTTCGTAAATGAAACATATTTTTCAAAAGATTGTGGAATCACTTTAATTTGTTCTTGCTTCATAGCGAGGTGTTTTATGAATAGATGTGCATCATAGTTTTTGAGGTTGTGGAAAAATATTGGAATGTATTTTGGGATCTTATAGTTTAGATTGCATTTGCTATGTGCTGCGCCACGATATTGCCCGGTGAAATGACAGTGATCCCTAACTTTTCTATTTGTATCGGTAAATGGATGTTCACAAATGAAACATACCTCTGCTTTATCAAACACGATTTTATCGTGCGCCGTCATTTTCATCGCTACATTTTGTTTTAAATATTGATCATATATTAATTTAAGATCAGCCTCTAAACGCGTAACAAAAATTTGTGCAGCATCCTCACCCCTATACAGTTCGAGCTTGGATAGTGAATCATTATAAGAACATTTAATATAATAAGCAACTGAGGAGGGTCTATGTTCATACTTTTTGATGGTACATACATCCTCTGAAGCACTTGAGTGATTGTCTATCGGAGCTAGGATGCATTCAAAGTCCGCATAAACGCAAAACGGTAGTCTTAATTGTTTGTGATGCTGTTCAAATTTCAGCACATTATCCATTACCGTGTTTCCAAGGCGATCAACTCTGGTTTCCAGTTGGGGCAGCTTAACTGAAATGTGTTTGCAATAGTTTTGGATGTGAATTTCCAGTTTGTCTTTTGATGCAAAGTATTGTAAACAGCCATCACAAAAATGCTTTACTCTCGTATTAAGTGACAACTGACTTGAAACGAGTCTTGAAAAGTTGGTAATTAAGCAGTAATGATGGTTACCTTCTGAATCATCAATAAGTAATAAGTTCAGATGAGTGGGTTGTTTTTGCGCCGTGTAATGTAACGGTCCTACCACCTGATATTTAGACTTTCCATCAATGAATTCCTTTTCTATTCCATAAACGTTAATTGACATATTATTCAATCTTTCAAATTCTGATATTGACTTGAGAGCAACGGGAAAGTCCATTCCTGCAAAGTTTAAACCAGGAATGTTCGAAAAATGTGGATATGTCGTTGTTAGTGACGCTCGACCCTTTGGTTTTATCATACCAGCTACAATCGACCATGCAAAGCAGTACTCATCCGTGTTACGTATGTTGAGTACAGCCTTTTTGTTCGTGATTTCCTTAGGAAGCGGCAAATATGCTGCTGCCCTCAACGGATTATATTTATTAATATTAATTTCTAAATATAAAATGTTTTCCAACACCCACCCTGAGTCTTTTTCTGCAAAGTCTTTCGATTTTTGTTCGATTTTACTACCTAGATCATAATAGATTTGATTCAAATTTGAGGATTGTGTAATTATTACATTGTTCGTATTGTGGGACTTTACCTCTCGTCAGTTTTTAGCTGGTAAAATATATAAACCAAAAAGTTCCATATTTATTTTGAGTGTTGTATGCTTATGCAACTCATTTTCAATTACGTTTATGGAGTCCTGTGCCACATTATTCATATATTCAGTAACGTTCAAAGTCTCTATGCTAGCGGTTATTTGATAACTAACTATTTTACCTCGGAATGCACTTCGACATACTGACACATTATTTGTAAAGGTCTCCATAGAGGTGCCTTATGTTTAATGCTTTTCAGATGTGCCGCATGTGCATTCCTCGATACCTCACAGCTGCAACTCTCACAGCGAATTGTCCTGCTACCCGCACTCGCTTGTGAATCGTGCCGGTGGTTGAACTCTCTCGACTTGCGCCCGGCACTACGACGTCGGATGGTGTAGGACTCATTCGACTGGTTCCAGGCACTGCGACGGGGGGTGTTGCAGGGTTCACTCGTCTAATGTTTACACCTGCGGCTGTCTGGGTGATGAAATCTGCAATAGGTTGGCTCATTGTTAGTAATCTCACCCTCCATACGTTGTTGCTTGGAAGGTCTTTTCTCGCTTATGCAGACCTCTCTAAGATTTCGCAGTAAATTATGGCGTGCTGAGAAGGTGTGCTGACATCGAAAACATTGCAACTTGTCTGCAGTGCGGCGCGAAGAGGATGCATTACTGTCCTCGAGACTTGGGGATTGGGGAATGCTGGAGGTACCACCTTCCTGGTTAAAGGATGCTGAAACAGATAATTCTGTTAGTGATTTTATTCGATTTTATTTTCTAATTGTTCAATACCTGTTCCATCTCGAAGACAGATGCGCTTCGATGCTGGCTCACCATCTTGGCTGCACCGCTCTCTACCGTGCTTCAACAAATTTTTTCTCGCCGTGAAGGTCCTTTCGCACTTTAGACATTGGAACATCGTGAAGCGTGTACGTATTTACTCTGTTCCTGCAACAAAATCATTATATATATATATATATATATATTCGGCTGCGCTTAGCGTTATCCAGTGTGGCCACGGGAGGCGGCAGCCACCACACCATCTTGTGGATCTGCTTATGTCGCATCTGAAACAAAAAAATATTTTAGCTGCTGTACGTTGTTTTGAACCCTTTGCATGTTTTTTTGTCACACCTCTACATGTCTACCGGTATGTAGTACCTTAACATCAGCAGATCCAGCGCCTCAATATGCACATTCTGTAGTTGATGCCCATTGCGAAACCAGTTCATCCCCTCTTAACTTAACTGTCCCTTCACTGTCTAGCCACCCTCCTCATTCGCAGCCCGTTCGAGTTGCATGAGCGGCAATCCTTCGATCCACGTATCCTGATTTAGTTCCATCGCGATCTGTTGAAGTTGTGCCAACGGTTCTCTCAACTCGACGTCGCGCGCACACGCGGCCCGTTCAAGTTGCGTGAACGGCAAATCTTCAATCCACGTATCCCGATTGAGTTCCATCGCGATCTGTTGAAGTTGTGCCAACGGTTCTCTCAACTCGACGTCGCGCGCACACGCGGCCCGTTCAAGTTGCGTGAACGGCAAATCTTCGATCCACGTGTGGCGATATAGTTCCTCGTCCGCACCATACCGTTCACTCGCGACCGCGGCAGACATCAACGACTCTTGGGGTGTCGAAGTGGCTCTGGACGTGGACGGCCTCGACTCGCTCCTAACAAACTCAGTTCCAATGATGGCCAAGCATTGTACGCATCCATCATTGTTGCACTGTCCAGGTCCGGATTGAGGGATGCTAACAATGCCTCAATGTTGATGTCGCCATCATCGTTCGACACATTTTGTCCGTCGGCGATAAAATTGTTAAGCATCGTTTGCGAGCCCATGCTAACAATTTCCACGGATACATCATTCGCCGAAGTACTAGGCATCGAAGCGCGAACGGTTTCAAGTGGTGGCACAACCTGAACATTTTGTAGTATACGTACAACTTGGGGCTTCAACAGTTTTTCTAGAATTGGGCGCTGACTATCGGAGAATGTGCAGTACTTGCACTGCTTTCCAGGCGCACACAGACACTCTCTGAGCACATTTTGGCAACCTAACACAGAAAACAATTTATAATATACTATTTTACTGATGCGTCCAATATGGAGCGTTTAGACTGCAGTGACGGTGTGCACCATCGACACTGATATAATACATGTCCCTCCTACCCACCTTTCACGACTTCTACCTTCGATATTCTACCATCTGCCTTTAATTAACAGTCAAAATTTATTCCCCATAATCGTTTATGCTCGATTTTACATTCACAACATCCCATAATTATACTTTTCGCG